>JAZAYU010000100.1:1900480-2439461 GCA_038501625.1 Corbicula japonica | reverse complement strand
AAATATGCATATCAGGAATCGCCACACTCACAAAACACAGCCTCCCCACGGAACGAAAAAGAAGAGAGAAAAGAAAAGAGAGCATGTATGTTATAATTATGTCGAATTCAAACACTACGCCACAAACAATTAACGAAAAAGAGAATCATTGGGGTTACTGCCTTGGAACGGTCAGTGGCAAAACAAATTGCCACTGAGTGGGGGGTGGGGCGGGTTAAACAAGGTTTTAGTAATTTGAGAACCTGTTAGGGCAAGTGTGACATTGGTGCACCCTAGAACCTGATTGATTTGCCACTGAACGTTCCAATGCGTTAACACCTCGGGTTTTCATTTTTGTGAATGGTTTGTGGTGTCTTTTTTGAAACTGTTCAGTTCATTACCCATGCTCTCTCTCTCTCTCTCTCTCTCTCTCTCTCTCTCTCTCTCTCTCTCTCTCTCGCTCGCTCGCTCGCTCGCTCGCTCGCTCTTCTTTTTCTTGACTGTGTTTGTAGGCTGTTTTTTTCTGAATGTGGCGATTCCTGATATGCACATTTCACCTCTTCATCTATTAATGCCACAATTATCTTTCGTCCATAACATTGAAATATTAAGCTCAATTTTCCTTTAAAATTAAAACCTCATAACAAAATATGATATCCCCTTTAGATAGAATGAAAGAAGTGTCAACATTGCAGTAATTTTAATCACGCATAGTAATTAGTGTTGCGTGGCGCAAACGTTCACTTTCCCACGGTTTTGTTTCGGTCGTTTTTCAGTTTTATGCAGATGAGAAAATATTATCTATCATATGAACTAAAAACATTAAGCATGTATCCCTGTTTTGAAGCCCCGAGGCAACAGTACCTTGATTAACTCCTGGATAGGTGATTAAATAAGATTCGGTAGACGGTGATAATGAAAATAAATGAAATTTCATACAATGGCCATTAAAAACTGGTGTATCTAATTACATGCAATAAGTTTTTAAAAATGCAAAGATGTGACATTATAAAATGGATTAAGCAACTGTATGATTACATTTTTGATATTTTGAATTACACGTAGGCATAAATATTGCCAATAAAAACTGCATAAATTTATTCTAACTAGATGAATGATTTCTTAATTTAAAAAGGAAATTCGTATTTTGTAACACGTATATCTTGATATACTTGCCCAAGGTTATAAAACTAAGCATGGAAACCAGTCTCAAATCTTTAATCTCAAGCATCTGATTGGCTGAAATGGCGATCAGTTTCCAATCTCAGCTTTATAACCTTCAGTCCTGGTTTTTCGGGTTATTTTTCCGAACCGTTTTCGTGGGTACTTAAATTCGTGGATCTCAAATTTTTTAACTACGATTCAGTTAAAATTCTCATTTCGTGATTTTGTCTTGGTTTTCCATTAGACACCGGTTTCGTGGGAACTTAAATTCGTGGATCTAAATTTTCTATGTCATGTTTAGTTTAATTCTTTATTTCGTGTTGGTTCATTTTACAGTATTACCTAACTATAAATCGTATTTATTTTATCATTGCATTCCGGACAATTTAGTAAATGTATATTATAAAATATACCGACAATCCAAACTTAAATGGGTCAGTTATTGTGTTTTTCTTAAATCTGTGTTTTTCCATGTATTTATTTGGACATCAACATGACAGTCACGTGCATAAGTTAAGATATATTAACATGAACCTAACGAACATTATATTAAATTTTGCATATATTTCATTTTACGCGATGAGCTGGTTATCTCAATACTGCGGTATCATTCTATTTCGCAGTTTCTTAATTATCGCCCAATTCGCGCTAGCAAAGTGCGCAAAATTAAAACCTAGCGAAATCAAACCATTGAGTATCTAGTCTTATGAGAATAATACTAGTCCGCGAATTAATGCCCTAGCTAAAATTTCGTTAATGTCTTTTTCGCGAAATAAATCTCCGCTAAATATTACGATAGCATAGTAACTCATATAAGTCGGAAAGTAAAAACAATATGTTTCACTTATGACTATTTTTTTCGAACTATTTAATTTTATGGCCGAATATCCTTTGCTATTTAGCTACTGTCAGAATAAAATGAACATGAAAACTCTAAAAATGTCAACAGATTTGAAAAAAGTAATATATGCATATCAGGAATCGCCACACTCACAAAACACAGCCTCCCCACGCAGCGAAAAAGAAGAGAGGAACAGAGAGAGAGCATGTTTGTTATAAGTATGTCAATTCAAATTGGACGCCACGAACAACTTACGAAAAAGAGAACCCATGGGGATACCGCCTTGGAACGGTCAGTGGCAAAACAAATTGCCACTGGGGGTTTAAACCAGGTTCTAGGGTTTACCAACCTCACGCTTGCCCCAACAGGTTCTCGTATCACAAAGCAAGTACAAATTGTCTTGGTGAAATAACTCCAACCCACACATCGGCTCAACAATGATGCATGCAAAAGCACACAAACATAAGAAGCTAATAGCATTGCAAAGCCAAAAGGCGGGTACTCAATGATCTTACCGAGACCAGAGCACCTGGAGTAAAATCAGCAAGAACACGATCACAGAGAAAAAAGAAACAAATCGAGCTTCATGGTTCTTTTAAGAAAAGATTTCCCCTAATGAAGCTAATCTAGAATGTTATACCATTCATGTTATGGCTTTGTACTTGACGTTCTGTTTATGTCATCGTGTTCTTGCCGATTTGACTCCAGGGACTGGTCTCGGTAAGATCATTGAGTACCCGACCCTTTTACTTTTCAAAGCTATTAGCTTCTTATGTTTTATATGTTTGTGTGCTTTTGCACGCAACATTGTTGAGCTGATGGATTGGTTGGACTTATTTTACCAAGAAAACTTTCAATTGTTTTGTGATTTGAGAACTTGTTTGGGCAAGTGTGGGGTTGGTGCACCCTAGCACCTGGTTTAAAACCCCAAATGCAAATTGTTTTGCCACTGACCGTTCCAAGGCAGTAACACCTCGGGTTCTCACTATCGTTAAATGTTTGTGGCGTCCATATTGAAACAGATTATTGTGATATCTTGCTCTCTTCTCTCTGCATTTTGGCTTTGTAGAGAGGCTGTGTCTGCTGGATGAGGCCATTCCTCCTGATATGCATATTTCAGGATCAGAAGTTTATCTAGTATTTTTATTCCACTCATTTTTGGGGGTTCTGTACTTTATGTTCTTTTATTAGTTTTATTTGGTTTATGTTACAATATGGTCTTGTTACAATGTAATTGTTAAAGAAAACCCTTTGAGTCAATTTTTTTTCGTGTTTTTGTCTTTCATCATAAATATATGCTATAAATAATTTTATTCTAAAATCGAATAAAAGGGATTTAATGTCAAATATAAATATCACACATATTTAAATTCAAATAATACTTTTTGCAAGGCATATTAATGTATGAACAGAAGCATATTTCGCGAAAAGTTTGGACTAATCAGTATATTTTAGGATCTATTGTATGTACATTTTAATGCGTTAGCTACATTTGTGCGTAATAACAACTTTTGCTTCAAACCATTTGCGTTGCCTGTGACTACAACACATTAACTCTGTTTCCAGGTCTTCTTGTTACTTTACGAACTGTTCCTTAATTGTTATTTTGCAGACTGTGTGTTGTTTGTATTTTCTTTTGACTGTGTTGCCATTTTCTTTGCAAGTGTTAGTATATGATTGTTTTGGCCAAAGACATTTGTATTGTCGATTTGCTAAAATATAACTTGAAACTTTGTAACCTTTTTTGATAAATTTTTATATTGAATACACTTAATATTTTCGTCTCGAAACTGCGAATAAGCAGCTTTGATGTAATTCTTATCTTTAAATACTGTCTATGTTTCATATTATCTTGTGAAACTTCATTAGCAAACTGTCACCTTTTTAAATTTAAAAAACAAGTGATTAAAATTCACATAGGGTCAATATGGCATGGATTTATTGTAAACGATCAGTTTTATATGCAAATTATTTTTAAAAAATAGTGTCGTTACTATATCATTTTGTTCCTTGCACTGATTAACAATGTTTGGCACATGTCTTTCTTGGCTCTCATGTTTTTCAATGAGAATGAAAGACCGATGCACCGAAGAACATCGTTTAAATCATAAGTGGCAAATATATATGCTGTTAGTTACCGGACAGATGACGTCAATAGTTGAAATGACGTCATAAAATTGAGAAGATGGCATTGCTTATTATGCATTACGAGGTAAAATTAACATAATAACTGGAAACCAGTCTCAAATCTCAAGCATCTGATTGGCTGAAATGGCGACCAGTCGCCATTTCAGCCAATCAGATGCTTGAGATTTGAGACTGGTTTCCAATTATAGTCAAAATGTGTAGCAAAAGCGCCTAAACGTGATAGTAATAATATAATAGATATTTGTTATTTCTTTCCAAATATAGTAAAAACTAAAATGTCAATAATTATGACCAAAGGCAGGGTTTTCCGTGACGTGATGGATGACTGTCTTGTTAATGGCAAAACAATTTCGAACTGGTTGCATCAACCTTACTTTTGCCCCATACATGTTCTATTATGAACTAAAGATAACGTGTTGCCTTGCGGAATTCGCTCCAACCATACCATCAATACTACAATTTTGCATGCAAAAGCACACAAACATATTAAACATAAGAAGCTTCTGTTTTTCTGGGAATGTGGAAAAGTTCAGTTTTAATTGATGAAAATAATGATTTTCTCAAGATTTTTTCTAAATGTTAATGTGCTTATACTTTTTCAAATTTCCATTTAAATTAAAGGTAACTTCATACTTCGGTACTAATATTATTTTGTCTTGACTTTGGTGGTCTTTGTTACAAATATGAATTTCCTTTGGTCGAAAAAGACATGACAAAGACATGACAATCACTTTCGGACATGATAAGAATAATAGTGTTCTTTTACGATAACATGTTGATAAGAATTTAGTGTCAAAGATCAAAAGCAAGCAAAATAGTTGGCTCTTTGATATGATGTTCATACATCATAACTTAATTGACGTACCTTTCATATTTGGATACTAAAAGGCATTCTTTATCGTCTTTTGATATCTGTTTTGATTTTGGTTTAATGAATTATTTATCTTTCAGAAATGCGGACAGCGTTTGTCATTTTTGTTAATGGTATTCAAATTATTCATATAATAGGGCAAGTAAAATCACCACTTATGGCCAATGATTACCCCTAGTGTCTTTTCGTACACCGACCATGTTTAATATTTTTCTTTGCGCAGTAACCATGAAAAACATTATAATGATTTAAGACTTTAATTTTAGTATTACATTAAAATTGACCTATTATGACCTATTAAAGCCCAATGGCTTACTAACGGGCATCATACGATAAAATGGTATCTGCAAACAATAAAACACAGTAAAATATTGTGAAAGCTGAAGAGTGCAATAAAAAACTGTTGTACTTGTTTGATCATATGTGAACCTGTTAAGGCAATTTTGAGGTTGGTGCATCCAAGAACTTTGTTAACACCCTCCCCCCCCCCCCCCCCCCGAGGCATATTGTTTTACCACCGACCGTTACAATGCAGTAACGCCTCATTTTCACTCTTTCGTTAATTGTTTGTGGTGTCTTATTTAAAATTGACCACTCTTTCGTTAATTGATTGTGGTGTCTTATTTAAAATTGACCACTCTTTCGTTAATTGTTTGTGGTGTTTTATTTAAAATTGACCACTCTTTCGTTAATTGTTTGTGGTGTCTTATTTAAAATTGACCACTCTTTCGTTAATTGTTTGTGGTGTCTTATTTAAAATTGACCTCTCTTTCGTTAATTGATTGTGGTGTCTTATTTAAAATTGACCACTCTTTCGTTAATTGATTGTGGTGTCTTATTTAAAATTGACCACTCTTTCGTTAATTGATTGTGGTGTCTTATTTAAAATTGACCATTTTATAAACCCATGCTCTTTTTCCACTATGCCTTGTGGCTGTGTGGGGTGGCTGACTTTTCTCTTTTTCCACTATGCTTTATGGCTGTGTGGGGTGGGTGACTTTTCTCTTTTTCCACTATGCTTTGTGGCTGTGTGGGGTGGCTGACTTTTCTCTTTTTATGCCCCCGCCATATAATGGCGGAAGGGCATATAGTGTTCACCCTGGCTGTGGGTGGGTGGGTGGGTGTGTGTGTCAGTGTGTGTGTATGTTCGAAAATTGTGTCCGCTCTGTAACTTTGTTATTTCTTATTGGATTTCAAAATAACTTGGTATGAATGTTCACCATATCAAGACGGTGTGTCGCGTACAATACCCATGCCCGTAGGTCCAAGGTCAAGGTCACTGTTACTAAAACTAGCATTTTCTTGTCCGGGCTGTAACTTCCTTATGATTAGAGGGATTTGAAAATAACTTGGCACAAATGTTCACCATGACAAGGCGGTGTGTCGCGTACAACACCCATGCCTGTAGATCCAAGGTCAAGGTCACTGTTACTAAAAATAGAATTCTGTTGGAAAAATCTTGTCCGCTCTGTAACTTTGTTATATCTTATTGGATTTTAAAATAACTTGGTATGAATGTTCACCATATCGAGACGGTGTGTCGCGTACAATACCCATGCCTGTAGGTCCAAGGTCAAGGTCACTGTTACTAAAAATAGAATTTTCTTGTCCGGGCTGTAACTTCCTTATGAATGGAGTTATTTCAAAATAACTTGGCACAAATGTTCACCATGACAAGGCGGTGTGTCGCGTACAACACCCATGCCTGTAGGTCCAAGGTCAAGGTCACTGTTACTAAAAATAGAATTTTGTTGGAAAAATCGCGTCCCGTCTGTAACTTTCTTATTTCTTATTGGATTTGAAAAAACTTGGTATGAATGTTCACCATATCGAGACGGTGTGTCGCGTACAATACCCATGCCTGTAGGTCCAAGGTCAAGGTCACTGTTACTAAAAATAGAATTTTCTTGTCCGGGCTGTAACTTCCTTATGAATAGATGGATTTCAAAATAACTTGGCACAAATGTTTACCATGACAAGGCGGTGTGTCGCCTACAACACCCATGCCTGTAGGTCCAAGGTCAAGGTCACTGTTACTAAAAATAAAATTTTGTTATAAAAATCTTGTCTGCTCTGTAACTTTGTTATTTCTTATAGGATTTTAAAATAACTTGGTATAAATGTTTATTATATCAAGACGATGTGTTGTGTACAATACCCATGCCTGTAGGTCCAAGGTCTAGGTCACTGTTACAAAAAATAGAAATTTATTGTACTAGCTATAACTTCATTATTAACAGAGTGATTTCAAAATAATTTGGCAGAAATGTTCACTATGACAAGGCATTGTGTTGTGTACAATTCCCATGCCTGTAGGTCCAAGGTCAAGGTCACTATTACTAAAACCAGAATTTTCTTGTCTGGGCTGTGAGTTTGTTATTACTTATTAGATTTTCAATTAACTTGCTATAAATGTTCACCATGACAAACATGCATAGCGGGGGCATCCGTGTCCTATGGACACATTTCTAGTTCCACTATGCTTAATGGCTGTGTGGGGTGGCTGACTTTTCTCTTTTTCCACTATGCTTTGTGGCTGTGTGGGGTGGCTGACTTTTCTCTTTTTCCACTATGCTTTGTGGCTGTGTGGGGTGGCTGACTTTTCTCTTTTTCCACTATGCTTTGTGGCTGTGTGGGATGGCTGACTTTTCTCTTTTTCCACTATGCTTTGTGGCTGTGTGGGGTGGCTGACTTTTCTCTTTTTCCACTATGCTTTGTGGCTGTGTGGGGTGGCTGACTTTTCTCTTTTTCCACTATGCTTTGTGGCTGTGTGGGGTGGCTGACTTTTCTCTTTCCACTATGCTTTGTGGCTGTGTGGGGTTGCTGACTTTTCTCTTTTTCCACTATGCTTTGTGGCTGTGTGGGGTGGCTGACTTTTCTCTTTTTCCACTATGCTTTGTGGCTGTGTGGGGTGGCTGACTTTTCTATTTTTCCACTATGCTTTGTGGCTGTGTGGGGTGGCTGACTTTTCTCTTTTTCCACTATGCTTTGTGGCTGTGTGGTGTGGCTGACTTTTCTCTTTTTCCACTATGCTTTGTGGCTGTGTGGGGTGGCTGACTTTTCTCTTTTTCCACTATGCTTTGTGGCTGTGTGGTGTGGCTGACTTTTCTCTTTTTCCACTATGCTTTGTGGCTGTGTGGTGTGGCTGACTTTTCTCTTTTTCCACTATGCTTTGTGGCTGTGTGGGGTGGCTGACTTTTCTCTTTTTCCACTATGCTTTGTGGCTGTGTGGGGTGGCTGACTTTTCTCTTTTTCCACTATGCTTTGTGGCTGTGTGGGGTGGCTGAATTTTCTCTTTTTCCACTATGCTTTTAGGCTGTGTGGGGTGGCTGACTTTTCTCTTTTTCCACTATGCTTTGTGGCTGTGTGGTGTGGCTGACTTTTCTCTTTTTCAACTATGCTTTGTGGCTGTGTGGGGTGGCTGACTTTTCTCTTTTTCCACTATGCTTTGTGGCTGTGTGGTGTGGCTGACTTTTCTCTTTTTCCACTATGAGTTGTGGCTGTGTGGGGTGGCTGACTTTTCTGAGTGAGGCTATTCAGAACATGCATATTTCGCATTGTTCATCACACAAAAGATTCAATGGAAAAGCTCTCCAAGAACGTTCAAGTACAATCTGAATTGCTAAAGGTTCAGACCGGAATTCGAACCAGCATAGCAACCGGCAAAAAACATAGCCACGTAAATCCAGGTACGCAACCGACTGCACCATTGTACATCCCCAAAGATGTATTTCATTAAGTACCCTTTAGCGTTGCAATTTTATTATTGATTTCGTAGTTTCTTATGTTTGTATGTCAGTGTGCTTTTGCAAGCAACAGTGTTGAGTTGATGGGTGGGTTGGAGTTATTTAACCAAGACAACTTGTACTAATTTGTTAATATGAGAACCTGTTTGTTGAATTGTGGGTTGGTGCATCCTAGAACCTGGTTTAAACCCCCCAGTGGCAAATTGTTTTTCCCCAAAAATTCATTTGTAACGATGATATACTTAATTATCGCTTCTTGACACCGTTCACGTCTGTGGATGCCATCGCGACCGTCAAATTATAAAGTATTCAAACTGAAAATTGTTTTTTGGGGTAACGAACGAGGTGACGCGTGTTTAGATAAGCTAGTTAAATAAACTATCGTACAAAGTGGAACGAAACGGAAAAAAACATGCAAAAATTATGCTATCACAGCACCGTAGAAATGTTATTTAATTTTAAACTAAACGCTTGGTGAAAGAATAGCCTCCCTACACAGCCACAAATTAACCAGTTTCAAAAAGACAAAATAAGCCTCTGACGATCTCATTTCGGTGTAGACATAAAGAAAGCCAAAAATCTAAAATTTAATATTATGTATAACAGCTAATGTATCATCCTCACTAATCAATAATATTACTTAAGAGATCTCTAAAAAAAAAAGCAAAAAGAGGTTTAGCGGCGTGTGCACTTATGCATTTCCATTACTGCTCACAATCAAACCGAGACTACAATATTTCCTTTTTTTGTCGTTAGCAAACAGAAAAACTAAATTACTAGGTTATTGCTACCTAACTTTTAGTAGCAAATACTGCCTTGTGAGGTTATAACCAAAGCTTTAAGATCTACAACCGTTACTTTAATCGCATGATTCACTAAAATTATTCGTTGTTGTTCGTTGTTTATCTCGCCAATTAAAATTCTGACACATAGCGCGCACGCACACGTACACACTCACGCACGCGCGCATGTACACAGTCACAAACACACACAACACGGCATGTAAACACACATACAATGTAAATATCCTGACCAAACAGGTAAGAAAACTTAACTGCTTGCAAAACACTTGAAGGTTGGAGTCTAAACTTTTGGTTTTTGTTTGTTTGTTTGGACTGAAAAGGATATGCTTAACAAACATTTTAAGACTTTAATTGACGAGTATCACATAAACTGTTACTTTTTACCGACCACAAAACATTTCGCCAGTTTAAAATTTATTTTAATGAGTTTGCGTGTTTTTATACAATTTTCAGTTTTGTATGACGGGATGTTTTCGTTTCTATTCAGCTTTATGGCATAGAAAAAATAGCGAATGAATTAATAATTGCGAATAATATATACACAAAGGACACATTAATTGCTCTTGGGTTCAAATCCACTTTTCAAAATTAATCAAGGCTAAATTTGATATTATTCAACGTATGTAAATTCAAGACTGTTTCCTTTAAATTTTGTATCATATTTTATTTGACATATGATATATTTGAATTTTACCATTTTTAAGATGCACTAACTGTAAAATGAAAGATGACATGTCTTGTCGTTTTAAGTTAGGTTTCTTTGTTGATTGACAGTTGTGGCGCGTGGATCTAATTATAGACGGTCGTGTGAAAACTCCGCCCCCTAACTGCTTTATGATGATCGTAGGATGTCAGGTGTGATATGATAAATCCTTGAACCGCTTCATCTACAGTTGTGCGCCATAAACTTGAGTTTAAATTGTGTCGTATGTGTACAGGTATTTTAATGAATAGTCTAGCACATTGGTAGCGCATTTGCATCCTTGGCGATCAGGTCAGATACCCCCCCCCCCCCCCTCACTACCCCACGAATCCATTAGATGACTTATAACCGAGGTCCAGTGTAGTGGCACATAAAACAACTACTCTTAAGTTAGCAAATATCTAATTAAATCGCGTTCTAAATGGGTGTATTCACGGATGATTAAAATGGTCTTAAATTATTTCACTTTATCAAATGGCATTAACGTCAGTTTTGCTATTTATAATCATTTATGGTTGTTTTCTTTCCGAGATAAGTAATGAAGATAAACTTTTAGACTTTAAGCTGATAACCGAAATTAAAAAAGAAGGCAAAATGTGTATTGAGATTTGAAAATGTTGCAAAAACTGTCATTCTGAGCAAATTTTAAACACTTTTTGGTGGTTTTCATATGGGGCACAGGTGTCGACCAATGTAATTTTGAAAATTTTATTTGTATCAAGGCATGCTTAATTTATAGTTAAAAATTGGTTTTGGTTAAGAAGTGTGCCTACACTCAAATCTTCTAAAATCTGGTCTGGAACTTGGCAAAATACAGATATTTTAAGCAATTACTACATCCCATTAGCCATCTGCATTAACAGCGATTGATATTATATTATCTACTATCTAAAGTTTAACCGTTTAATGTATTTAAATGCATTAAAATTTGAGATATGTAATACAGTTTAAAATTTTAGTATTTATATTAAATTAGAATGTGCGCTTGTTATTGCCAAAGGTTCGTGATGGAGCAAATGGTTAAATAATAATGTACGCACTTCGATGTTATTACGAGGCATTTTACGACCTCATCTACCATATGTTTTCAAAAGAAAGTTATTACCTACTCCTCACACCATATTGAACTATCGTTAAATCATATTTTCGTGGGGTAACTAATTGTCGTGGATTTTGTTGAAAGATCGATAACAGTACTGACTATATGTACGGGGAGACTTTTTACGGCCGCCACACTGCACAAATAGCGCTACTGTAAATTCAAATGATAGTCCTCTAGCCGATCGATCTACGAATTTAAAGCCACAACGAAATATATAACATTACAATAATATGTCTATAAATATATATTGGAAAAATGGAAAACAACGAATTTAAGAACACACGACTTTGCTGATTTAACGAAATATTCGAAATTTTATGCCAACGAAAAAATGCATTCATAGTAGCAGAAAACTCAACTATGAAAATTTAATGAATTTTGCTATAAATCATAACTTTTATAAAACTAAGATAAAAAAAATATTTTCACACACCCTGTACTCGAGGCAGATGTAGTGGCAGCCATATGCCTTAAGGTCGTGAGAAAGGCTACTTGTGGTGCTTATATGATATAGTAATTATAATTTTTTTCACGAAAATCACTTTATGATTGTTGGTGCATTTGAAATCTCAACACATTACTAAAAGCAAATATGTTATCCGAGAATGAGACAGTTTTCATGGGAAAATTATCGAAACGATTTACGATGAAAAGACTTCATTATTGGTTTTGAAAGCCAAACTGTCTATTAAAACTACTTCACTAATCGATCTTGAAAAAATGTATTTAAACGTGCGCTTTTTTTCATCTAAAGTCTAAAGGTATTAAAAGATATTTATCGTTTAGATTTCAATTAAATAAAATGCGAAACAATGCGTTTTCTTGAATCCTTGATGGTACAATTAATTTTTAAGGTGATTCATCAATATCATAAAAGAGGAAACTATGGGATTTAAGAATATATAATATCCTGTGTTTTTAAAACGTATTTATACTTATTTATATTTACTTGTTCTTGTTATTTATGTTGACTTGTACTTGTTTGTTCATAAGAGAACCTGTTAGGGCATGTTTGAGGTTGGTGCAGGATTGGAAGCTAGTTTAATTCCCAGTGCCTAATTGTTTTGCCACTGACCGTTCCAATGCTTTAACTCCGCAGGATCTCTTTTTCGTTAATTTTCGGTGGTGTCTTGTCGGAAAGTTATCCAACCTGTGCTCTCTTTTCTTCTCTACGTTTGGGCTGCTGGTTAGGCTGTGTCTTATGGATGTGGCCATTCCTGACGTGCATATTTCTCCTTTTTACATTGAAGATTATGGATTTATTTCATTTTGATCAGGGTTTCGCTCCTCGGGCTTCCAGAACTGTCATTGCTTTGAGTTTTATTAGTTTCAGTTTATGCTTGTTATGACAGGAACAGTTTTGACTGTATGTTTATGTCAATTAATCCCATATTTGCAGAACTCAATCAAAATACAATTTATAAATTCATGTAAATTAATTTAGTCTCCGACTAAGATACCAGAATACTATTCATACATGAAGGGACTTCACACACCTTAAACAACTCAAATGTTTTCCATACCCTGATGAAAGTAAGAAATTATCTATTCAACCCTTATATGTAAACTGTCATTGCTTTCTTCTTATTAATTCGAACGACTCGCCTTTAATGTACATTTTGTGCCATTGCTTCCTTCTTAATAATTTGAACGACTCGCCTTTAATGTACATTTTTATAAATGTCCATTCATATTTATTATTCCTTGTTATGTGAACAGAAAAGATATGTTACAAATTAAAATTTGATCCAGCCTAGTCTGTAAAACGGATGTACGGAAATATAACACTAGTTCTAAAGATATTATAAACATACTTGAAACATTATATAAGAACAACCAATTAATTCAAAATCATAAGATCATAACTAGCCTCCTCTTAAATATTTTTCAATCTCATTTACAAATATGAAATGTTCAAAACGACTAATAATTACCAGTGTTACTTGTGCTGGAGCGTTCAAGTCGTTCTTGGGTTCAAGTTATTTCACAAAGACAATTTAGTACAGTACTTGTTGATATTAGAACACGTCGGGGCAAGTGTGAGATTAGTGCAACATAAAAGCTAGTTTAAACCTCTTGTGGCAACTTGTTTTGCCACTGACAGTTCCAATTTTGCAACCTCAAAGGTTGTCTTTTTCGTTAAATGTTTGTGGTGTCTTATTTAAGGAATAAATTTCGTGTTTGATAAGTTCACCGAGTCTTGAACGTCATTAGGGCTGGTTAAAGTGTGTGGAGTCCGAAGGACTCCACGCGTGCTTTAACCAGCCCTAATGACGTTCAAGACTCGGTGAACTTATCAAACACGAAATTTATTCCTTATATTTACACCTCATTTTATCATTTTGTTTCTAAATTTAATATAAAATATATACTTTTTACTAATTTCGAAATGTTGTTTAAAACATTTCTTACCCCGGGTTTGGCATTTGGACTGGTCCGCCTATTTACTCAAATCAAAAAAATCATACTACGACCAAAAATAGTTCCATGTTTATTGAACACATTCATCCGTTTTTCAAACATTTTTATACAGAAAAACCTAATATTTCACAACAAACATCAAATTTGTATCACAGCAAGTACTATCTATGCGAGTAAATGATAGTCTAAGTAAAAACCGTTATTTTGGCGGGAAGTTAGAAAAGGCTAATGCGTTATTTTCAACCAATGATAATTCTAGAAAATGGAACGTGCTTATTGATGATGTCATATAAGTAAACTTGTTTACTTCCGGTTTGAGGGGTATAAAAGCAACTAAAAATAAAAGTAATCTAAAAATAGCAACATTCAAGGAAGAGCTATCTAAAATTAGCAACAATTATAAAAATAGCGGGGATTTCATGACGTCACCAGGGCATTCCTTTACCATTGCGCGGTGATAAGGCTAACGGTGTTCATTGAAGATTGACCTTCACTCGTCCGATAAAGGATATTGAAGCAGTGGAAATAAAGGTGTAAATATTTGAAATTGATCTTCGTATAAACACATGCTCCCTCTTCCTCCATACTTTTCTGGCTGCGTAGAGAAGCTGTGTTTTCTGGGTATAGCAATTCCTGATATGCATATTTAATTTTTTGCAATAAAGAAGTATAAAACTGAACTACATACAAAATTATAAAAAAATAAAACGCGTTTTGGACAGCTAATGGGAATAACACATTTGAAATATTATTTGTATCAAAAGCAATTCAGATACTTATATCATGACTTCAGTTCTTAATGGTAAAAAATTGAATAAGATTATTATTAACAAAACGCTTTAATTCATATTCGTTTCCATTAGGACAGAACGATTTCTCGTTTGACGCTCGTAATGTTTGTAATAATGCGTTTGTACTACTAAACCGTTAAAGGCGTGTATATTATATATTAAAATACGAAATAAACATGACAGAATCCGTTTATTTCTTACCTCCTGGATATTACTTTTCCCATTTATCATAGTTTAAAAATTATATTGGTATCTATTATCAACATATTAATGTAACCGGCCAAAACGAAATTGCTTTAATAACCATAAAATTAGAATTTTACTGCCCTAGAGCGACATGGCATTTTTGTAAAGGACTTAATAAATTTCTTTTTAAGTATGTTGTGGGAAAAAATGAAGAGAAAATGATTTCCTTAAACATGAACTATCTGTATATTTGAAAAATTTTAACATATCTGCTCCTTAATAACATCTTTTATATTTGTAGAACTGAATTCATGTAAAAAATGAATACGTTTTGTGTTTAAAAAATCATAACCTTGATATCCAACATTCGCTTGCTTTTACATGTTTTTTCTTTACCTTTTGGAACTTTTTTTATATCGAAGTAGTATTGCTTGCATTAACATGTATTTTCTTTGCCTTATTTCGGTACAATTTTTATTTCGAAGTAATATCAAAGACTTCATACTGATGTCCAACCTTTGCTTGCTTTTACATTTATTTCATTTTTTCTTTCACATAAACCTTATTTTAGGACATGTTTTTTTTTCAAAGTAGCCGTCAGAAATTAAACAAATAACTTCACACCTTTCGAGATAATCTGTTTTACAGTCAAACCAATAGGCCTGGCGTAAACGCCAAATGAATTTTGAGTCGTTTAAATATTAATACATTATTTTTTGCGCAGAAAATAAGACTATTTCGTGATCTGGTTCCGGAATACGAAAGACTTTTTGTGTGTTTGTTGACCTCGTTAACATGTCGGTTGTTACAGCATCGTGTCACATGGTATCCTGATTACTGGGGACGTTTAGTGTGTTTGTTGACCTCGTTTGCATGTCGGTGGTTAAAGCATCGTGTCACATGGTATCCTGATTACTTGAGACTTTTAGCGTGTTTGTTGACCTCGTTTGCATGTCGGTGGTTAAAGCATCGTGTCATATAATCACTTCCCGATAAAAAGGAGGCAATTAGTTAAGTATGAAAAGCATGACATAAACTAAATAATTTTATGACATCTTGCATTAAAATGCTTGAAAGTACGTAAACATGATCATATAATGCATTGTTTCGCACAGATTTCAAGACAGGAGAAATGTCAAAGAAAAAGATTACTTGTCTCACAAGACGAAAACTGTAACAGTGCGGATATAAGTTACAAGATTTACTGGTGACACATAATTAATGTTCTGTCCGCATTTTAAAAATTTTCTTAAGAGCTTTTTTATCTTCTTAATGCGGCGATAGTTATTTTAATAAAGCCTTGCGCGATAATAAAGTTTTTAAAAAAAATCCGGTGAGTTCAAAATAGCTTTTCCGGTGGCTCTCTCTGAAACTTTAAAAACGCAACAAATAAAAACTGTGTGAGTAATTAATAGCGAATGCTTAACGTCCGTCAACAAAAAACGTTAACATGCTTTCTTGGACGTTTTTGGAAAACATAGGCATATTATTTCCATTTCTGATAGTGATTCTGTATTCTAGGCGTTTGTGGAAAGAAAATACTATCCTTATTACATTGATGGTCGTTAGTTGGCTGCTGCTGCTGCTACAAAGTTCGGCTGGAATAAATTCTTTATAAGGCTTTAACAATTTGTTATAATTCACTCTTATTGTTTAGAGGAGTTCAAAGTTTCTTTTGAAATAGAATGTCTCCCCGTACATTGAATTACTGCTGTTAATATCTTGCGCTCTTTTAATTCAGTTGAGAATCATACATATATGTGTAAATATTGAGCTTCGCTCTTAAGAAGCGCTCAACCCGGATCTGTGTAGCGTTGACAATATGCATTTCATTACTGCCCATAAACCGGCTTAATCAAACCAATCTTGCAATACTTTGAATATTTATCGTGTTCGGTGGATTTCCGGTTCCATTTGTGTAAACCAGTCACCTTTGTATAACAAATAACAGCCATTGGGTGTGAAGTCGGTAGCGTACTCGAATTTTAATGCTTACTCCTAATAGAGATGACGATGTCTGTTCGATATCTGTTCAGAAACTGTATCACTTGATCTCAAGTGGACCTATTGTGAGATCAAAGTCGATTACTGTCTATAACACCTTATAAATATGAAAATTACCTTTGAAAGCAATCGAACACGACAAACAATCAAATTTTGAAGACCAGGTTTGACTGTGTAAATGGCCAATAATGGAAGTGCATATTACGCCGCCTAGTCCCTGGTTGAGCGCAACTCAATAATATTTTGGGCGCGTCACGGGAAAATGTACATTCGGACAGTTGACGTCAATCTTTGAAATGACGTCAAAAATTTGAGCAGACGACGTTATTTATTATGCATTTCGCGGTTAAAATACCATTTTATTGTCAAAATGTGTAACAAAATCACATTTTAGTAAAAAGGAATTGATTTATAGTTGTAATAGATGAAAAGGGAACTTTGAAAGCCACCGAACACGACAAATATGAAAATACTGCAGGCTCGGTTTTATTGAGCCTGTTCATGGGCAGTAATGTGAATGCATATTACTACCCACGCCGCCTAGCCCCGGGTTGAGCTCAACTCAGTAATTACACCATTAAATAGTACTTCCTAAAGTTCTTCCTAAATTTAGTAAAAAAAAAAAATATTTCTAAAAACGACCGAAGGTACCTTTTCCCGTGACGTGCCCCGTATGTATACAGATATATATGTATCGTGCGTTAAGGCCTTCAAAGGACGAAATTGATAACAGCAGGGCACTTCGAAAGGATACTTAGTAATTCTAATGAATAGGTGATCTGAAGTGTAACATGGTAGTGATGTCCATATGTTCGCTTTCAAGCAATTTTGTGAATTTGTTGTATTTCGTGTTTATATTTTACTGACTGATTTTTTATTGCAAGTGTTGCTTTTCTTCCAAATCTATTGCTTTTCTAATTTCATGTGAACGACTAGCTTTTGACCCACTGTTATCGCTTTATTGGATTGTATATTTGACGATGATGTTTTATCAGTCCTTTGCTGCTACTATATGCCAATGGGGAACCTTATAAAAAGATAAGTAAATTATCCCTAAATACTCAGATCGACCATAATATAAACCTTATACTTCTTAAATCAAACAAAAAATTTATAAGTTGATAATATAAAACCAATAATGTCTTTCATTTTATCTAGATTAAGCCTCGAATTTGCTGCGATACATCATAATTTGCAAATTTGGCCAAGTATGGATTTGTAATCCTTGGCATTCAAATCCCTCACTGCCATG
Organism: Corbicula japonica; assembly: GCA_038501625.1. NCBI lineage: Eukaryota > Metazoa > Mollusca > Bivalvia > Venerida > Cyrenidae > Corbicula > Corbicula japonica. Next base: position 2,421,450 of record JAZAYU010000100.1, on the reverse strand, counting down.
GCGGGTGTCTAAAAAATGTGCATCTGGTTAATTTAAAACGAGGGGACTGCCTGGCATTTACATGTATGTGTCTAAACTCGGATAAAGTTGCGTTTTCCACCAGCATGGATCCACTGAAGACAACGATTAGTAATGCCAGCCTCGTAATCTAATATACATTATTAGATATTTACAGTACTGTGAACGTTTAGACCGTATTCCATGGTTCCGTGATGCGTGATCCGTGATCCGTGTCAGTGTCCGCGTCCGTTTCCGCGATTTTTCACTCAGCAAAGATATCGTTGGGTATATTCCATACCTCCGTGTCCGTTCCGCGAACACTGACGCGGAGGTATGGAATATACCCAACGATATCTTTGGTGAGTGAAAAATCTCGGACACGGACGCGGACACGGAAACGGACACGGATCACGCATCACGGAACCATGGAATACCGGCCTTAAGGTTACAATCGAAACGCACGATACACGATATACGGACGCACGGTCCACGATAGACGGACGCACGATACGCGATAGACGGACGCACAATATGTGATAGACGGACGCACAATACGCGATAGACGGACGCGCTTTTACACGGTAGACGCACGATACACGATACTGCCGATTCATATTTGTGTACAAGATTTCTACAAACTTGAAAATGCTATCAAAATATAAGATGAATGGTTGAAATTAAATCAAATAAATTTGCATAAGCAAGTAACTTATTCACGTTGCATGATTAAATTAAAAGACGCTTGATGCACGATACACGATATACGTACGCACAACGCACGTTAGACGGACGCACGATACACGATAGACGGACAGGCGATAGACGCAATTTTGTAACATTAAACGTTTACAGTACTGTAGTCGTCAACTTTCTACAAGATCCTGCTTGAAGACAAACAAAGATACAAAAAGAGGCGTTTGAGTTGTTTTTTTTTCTTTGTTGATATGAATACCGCTCTAAAGGTTTATTTTCACCGCCATAAGCATACAATATACCATTGTTTGGGATGGATCAAAATTTTTAACTGGTGAAAATACTGAGTTGAGCTCAACCCGGGGCTAGGCGGCGTGTGCAGTAATCTCAATCAAGCCTGCAATAATTTCATATTTGACGCTTTCAGTGGCTTTCATCATTCCATTTTCATCTTATACATTACTTCTACACGCACACAAAATCAGAAATAATATACATTTATACAATGCACGATATTAACACCCTCAGTGCTTTGATTTATATATTGCATAAGTAAGTAATGATCATCCGGAACCTTGGCGAAGTTGAATTATGATAAATTGTCTGCGCTGCAAACAATATCATCCCTGTAGACAAAAATATAAAATAAAAACAAGCAAAACGATAAATCAGTTTTATTATAATTTTTATATCTTTTCAGTCATTTCAATTGTTAATCATAACGACAATAAAATATGTATGGCATATAACGTAATAATATAGCTAGCACATGAAATTAAGTTATTGCAACTTATAATGTCGCCAATGCACCGGATTATTGCTTTTGTTGACGTTGTATACGTTCGAGTCAATGCACTATTCATAAAAACATAACATTCCAAATATATCTGTCATCTAACTTAATGATCTTTATCAATAAATATTTCTGCTAGACTTTTCTTATGATATTGATTCTCACCAGATATCAAACCAGACGTTCCATGGCCGGAGCGCCTGGCTACGTAAGTCAGAGTAAGCCAACAAACTGTCCCATCAGTGATTGCGTCTCTTTACACAGACCAAGAACATAACGTTATACTATTAACAACTGTTTCATGTATATCCTCTTGTATTGTTTTTTAACTAGATTCAGTGTAAACCAATTAACACTGCTTCCTCCCACAGCAAAATCTACTACCGTCCTTTTGACTTAAATAAGGCATTCAGCTTCAAGTCTGCTTCAAAATATCTCTAATATGCAATGTATTTTTCTGACCCGAAATTTTCAACGTTTTACCATGGTCTCCACATGTTTCTAGAGCTTTCACCAACATTTGGAACATTCACAATATTTCGGTCCAATATATTTTCTCTTGCACGGGATTCCGAGTCGTCGTCATAACAACGATTGTCAGACTGCTTCTGTTCAATCAAATTTGAACTATTTTGCGGAAAATATATATGTCCCCGACTATTTTGACTTGTATAATGTATAGTAGATTCGGTTTCACTCCTGTTTAATCTGCCTCCTAGTAAGTTTAAATTCCCTTTTAAACTGTCATTTGCATATTGTGACGCTCTTTCGGATTCATATGCAAGCACATGAACCGGAGCAGTGGGTGTTGGAAATGTAATATTTCTTATGTCATTTGAATGTCTCAGAGTATTGGAAGATACTGTTTCATTTACTGATGGGACAGGACGAATGACGTTTGTAAATTTGTATTGTTTTTCTTCTCGTTCAACTTTGCTTTTTAAATCGTTGTTTGAATATTCTTGGTTACTGCTGTTTGTCTGTTGCGTATAACACGTCTGACCAACCACAGGTTCTGTTGCTGCTTTAGTAAATGCTGAGTCTGACATATTTCTAGATATTTCACAAACATTATTAGTCAGAGATGGCGTAAATGCGATAAAAGAACTAGTGTTTGACATGGTGTCTAGAACAGAATTAGACGAAGATGGATTTATACTTTGTGAAATACTTTGACTGGCGACCACAGAAATCCCAGAACCGTTTGTGAAAGCTATACTTGTAAAGGGATGTGGGGTAAACGTTTGTCCGGTCATAAACGCTGCTTGATTCACTTGAGGATGAGCACTTTGTAAATTCAGAGGAATAACACAGGTTGTTCCCAGTGAAGACTGGCAAAAGTTCGCAGGAACTAAAATTGTAAGAGGCACGGAGGGTACATTCGAATGACTCTGTATGCTTGAAGTATCCATTACAGATTGGATCGGCTTGTACGACGCGAAAACAGGTGACGTCAGACGTGACGTTAGTGGTGACGTTTGGGGTTGCTGAGTTTGAACTTGAACATATGTTGGAGTGAAGCTATTCCTATTGTCCATTGCTTGGGAGTTATTGTTTGAATCATTTGAAATCGTCGATGGGCACCTCGATCTTTCGTCATCAACAGATGAGTCCATGCTTGTCTCGTTGAGTGAAATGTTCGGATAATTTATTGGAGATTGTTTGCATACATCTACACTATCCGAACCACTGCTTAGTTTATTTGCCAGATGGTCAAGAAGTTTTGTTTTAACCTCCGGATTTGCATCAGAAAAATTGTTTGAACTTATAAACTTTATAACTTCGCTCATACAAGTGTGCATTCCACTTCTGTAATTGTCGTCGGCAAGGGTAGATGGGCGTCCAGAAACATCTGCAAGAGTAACCAGGGTTGAAGGTTATAAAACTGAGATTGAAAACCAGTCTCAAATCTCAAGCATTTGATTGGCTGAAATGGCGACTGGTCGCCATTTCAGCCAATCAGATGCTTGAGATTTGAGACTGGTTTCAATGCTCAGTTTTATAACCTTGGGCAAAGTTTCACTCAATTTACTTTAAATGGTCATAAGCAGTAAGCATGACTAAGACAAGATTGAAAAGAAAAATGTCAAACTGCTCAACTTCGTTTTAAAATCAGAAAGTGATAGGTAGTAACAGAAAAGTGTAAAAGCATTCTTTCTATCTTTGATATGACCTTATTGAGAATGATAAATGTCAAACTGCTCAAATATTTTTTAAAAGGAGTAACTGATAGGTAGTTATTGGAAAGTTAGAATTTACAAAAATACCATTGTTTGCCTTTTGATATGATTTAGTTTGCTGTAAAATATCTTACTTTCGACGTAGGTTTAAACTTATACGAAATCATTGATCAATACGTCAACTTGATTGACTAATACTTGGTGGAGACCATATGTTATCAAATCTATGCATAATTCAGTTTTCATATTTCAATTAAATGTCATTGAAAGGTCATTATTCATAAATTAAAAGTTTCATAACTTCAAACGAGACACGTTGAAACAAAGCCGAATTCATCAAACATAATTAACTCTGATAAAAATCGTCAATATTTGGATGCTAATTAGAATAATCGTTACAATAGATGACAAGGGAACTTTGAAAGCCACCGTACACGAACAATTAAAAATATTGCAAGCTCGGTTTCATTGAGCCTGTTCTTGGGAAGTAATGAAAATTACCCACAACCGATTCGTATCGTTTATTTTCTTTGAATTTTGACTTATTCGGAGAAAAGGGTGTTTAGAATCTTAGAAACATAAATATAAGTAACAAATATCGTTCAGTTGTGATTTGGTTTCACAATGACCCAAAAGACACGTGAATTGCATACTATAAAATAATTAACCTGGCTACGAAACACCAATATGAGATTTACGTATGTTTGTTTTGATTCCACGTTATTACCTTAGGTTTTACCGTTTATATTTACCGTATATATATAAATATAATATTTGATGTAATATTGAAATATCGGAATTGAAAAAAAAACGGTGGTCCACGAGTAGGGGCCTCAAACAAAACAAGAAAAATCTTCTGAGAAGTTATTTATAGAGCGATTTACATCAAACCCCTAACACTAACTTTAGCACATTTCTAAATGAAAACAACATGGTTGGAGTCACCAGCCAAATTGAGCAGTAAGGACATGAGAGAAGCCATTTAAAGACATTTTAAAACGCACGCTTTAATTTCGGAATTTATCCCTGCCAATGAACAGGCTGAAGCAAACAGAAGCTTATGTAATTTCATATGCGTCATTTTCGGTGACGTTAATTCATTTTCATCTATTTCAAGAAATTATACGAAATATAAACCCACAAAATAATCAAATTAGGAAACCTGGATAACTATGAGAAATAAAAAAAACGACAACGAATACGCATATTCATAAGAAGAATGACCCATGGCATTGCGAAACAACCGTCACTAATGCAGTGAAGTTTCATTTTTCTTCATATAAAGAAATTGGATATTGCAAAAGGAATGAGATGAAGATGTCATTAGTACAGTACAGTTTAAATGCAAAAACTGGTAAATATCATAATTTTTATGACATCTGATATGGAAATACTCTGCGGTAGACAGTTGCGTGCACTTGAAAGGAATACTGGCGATATGTTTGTTCTAAGATTTCTTTCACTTATTCGTTTCAAACCAATACGTGCTATGACTTAAAAGTCGAATCAGAAAAAGATTCTGATATCGGGGAACAACTCATTTTGAAAAAGAAACCTGGTAAATGATAGCTTTTCAAAGTGAGAAATGCGTATTTAATTATGAATAATCTAAGCTAAATGCATTTAAAAAGAAGAATTTTTGTACCCTAGTATGCTTCAAAGAAGACAAAACATGCATAAGAAAGTAGGGAATTTGTGAAAGTAACACACAACTTAAAATATTAAATTGCTTGCAATCAGTGAATTAAAACAAAAATATATGGCAAAAAATGTATCATCGCTTAAACCCGGTCAAAATGCAGTAAATTGGCTTTGTGGCTGGTCTTTAAGTAAAGTGAACTAAAATGAAAAAAAAAATTTTCTTAATGTTAAAGTGTATGCGCTTATATTCCTTGGCCATAAAATTTCGTAGTTTTTCACTAATATTTTCCAAAGATACTGTAAAATCATTTATATTCATGGGTTACTAATTTTTTCCAAAGATACTCTAAAATCAGTTATATTCATGGGTTACTAATTTTTTCCAAAGATACTGTAAAATCATTTATATTCATGGGTTACTAATTATTTCCAAAGATACTGTAAAATCATTTATATTCATGGGTTATATACTTATTTTTTCCAAAGATACTGTAAAATCAGTTATATTCACAGGTTACTTATTTTTTCCAAAGATACTGTAAAATCATTTATATTCATGGGTTATATACTAATTTTTTCCAAAGATACTGTAAAATCAGTTATATTCATGGGTTACTTATTTTTTCCAAAGATACTGTAAAATCATTTATATTCATGGGTTATATACTAATTTTTTCCAAAGATACTGTAAAATCAGTTATATTCATGGGTTACTTATTTTTTCCAAAGATACTGTAAAATCATTTATATTCATGGGATATATACTATTTTTTTCCAAAGATACTGTAAAATCATTTATATTCATGGGTTACTAATTTTTTCCAAAGATACTGTAAAATCATTTATATTCATGGGTTACTTATTTTTTCCAAAGATACTGTAAAATCATTTATATTCATGGGTTACTTGTTTTCGTGGATTTCGTGGACAGATTGATCCATGAATCAAAAACCGCCACGAAATAAGGAATTGAACATAAGCGTAGTTAAGAAAATATAGTTCCACGAAATTAAGAACCAACGAAAATAGTGGCTAGTGAAAAACTACGAAATTGTATGATCTAGAAATATATGCAAACATGTAGCAATAAGAAAAAGATTTTTTTCATTTAAAATCACTTAAATACCAACTACAAAGCCTATTTACTGCATTTTGACCGGGTTTAAGCGATGATAAATCTTCTGCCGTATTAGAAAAAATACATGAAGTACAATTCTTTATTTTTCTACCATTTGGACAGTCATAAAGTAGTATACTCTATCGTTCACACCTAAGCTATTAAATGAAAACTTACTGTTCGCCTGCTTTTGTAGCTGCCGCACACATTTCACTGTCAGCTCCAGTATGTCAGCCTTTTCCATCTTGTCAAACCTCTCACCCTGATTAGCAAACAATAATTTGTTAGCATAGTTTCCAAGCACAATCGAATTTATCACTTAGCCTCTATCACTTTACCCTGTGTGTTTGAATTTCGTATAAAATATTTATTCTGCATAACAATTCCAAATTAGGTGGTGTATATCTCTTTTTTACCATCCCATATAGAATGTTGTATACATTTTGCGTACCTTTCAAATGTAAGAGTTACATAACTTGTGTGTGTTACACATTTTGCGAACCCATTCAAGATAAGAGTTATGTACCTTGTGTGTGCTACACATTTTGCGAACCTATTCAAGACAAGAGTTATGTACCTTGTGTCTGCTTCACATTATGCGAACCTATCGAAGATAAGAGTTATGTACCTTGTGTGTCCTACACATTTTGCAAACCTATTCAAGATAAGAGCAATGTATACCTTGTGTGTAACCATCCCAGCCAGGATAGACTTCAGCTCTGTCAAACTGTCGTTTATCCTCGCTCTTCTCTTCTTCTCCATAGTTGACTTTGTCATCTGCAATAGCAAAGTTATTCTAATGTTTGAATATTTGAACATCTTGTGCACTTCATTAAGATAAACAAAAGCATGAGTAACTTTATTTTTAAAAAGGATTGGAAAATGACAGTTTAAAATAGCCTAATAAGCAATATTTCTTCTGGTAGAGCACTTAAAAGGGATTAGTCATGTCTGCAAGATGCTCCAGTTTAAACAAAAGAAACAGATAATTAAAAAGCGATTCTTCAAGTGGAGTTACACACGAATGTTTATTATGAAAACGTATTTGTTCAGTACCGGATAAAAGAAGCTAATAATACTGAAATACAGAAATAAATAAATTGTAATTTATTGGTATTGAAGGCTGAAGAATTTGTTTCTCTGTTTGTATGTAGATTTATTCGGTTTCTCAATGTTGAGTAAGTATTGATATGTAAAACTGCATGTTCTAAGACAATGTGTTGAAGTTCTTAACGAGAATGCCTTCTTATTAAAATTATGTCTTTTATTGTTAATACACATAGGAATAATCTTTTTTATCGCAACATGACTAAGACGCAGTGCTGAGGTACATAATCAGTTACCGTCGCTAAATGAAGTTACGTGATATCTAAAATCCGGGCAGCACAGAGGCCCGGATGAGGTACACGGTTAGTTGCCATCCCTAAACGAACCTAAGGGAAAAGTGTTTTGTCAACATTATATGAGAGTGTAAGTTAGTCTTTTGTCGGTGTAATTATCTTAATGAAATACCGGTTGTATGTCATTTATTATACAACATGTCGTATAACACTGTAGTTAGAGTATTTTATTAATGTCTTCATCATGTTCAACGGTCTAGACGTTCGAAATTAACGAATATGTGTATTATGGCTAGATTTATAATGTAATCTTGCACTCAGTTTGCCTTTAATATATCCTCAATACTTCAAAGCAACCCGCAATTTGCAAATCTGGTCGTGCATGCTATGGGCGGATAACAAAAGTTTTGCTAATTGGTTTTCTTTATAGGCGTCATTTAACAAATGTTTTGCTAATTGGTTTGCTTAGGCGTCATTTAAATTATTTTCTACGTGTGTGCTAAATCTGGATACACTAAATGTTTGTTCATATTGTTTTTATCAATGAATTTTGTTACTACAACAATTCATAAATTAAAATTGCTAAATGTGAAACAGATTTGCTAAATAATTTGTGTTTAACTTGTGATGGTAAATCGAAAAATATTTTTATATGCGTGACGAAAATTGGGTCTATGAAAACCTATATGTCGAAATGAATCGACCGTAATAAAAACAATATCTTTATATCTATGTTTTATGTGCGCAGGTTTTGAAAAAAACGCATGATGGTCAATTTTATATGTAAAATATATATGTGGCGCTCATCAGGGTTATTTTTGCAGATTGTCTAATATATGACGGACCATGACAAAATTGAGTTTATGTTCTAAGCGAACAGTGTAGACCCAGATCTATCTTTCCAGTCTGTTGTAGTCTACCATGTGCAGTCATAAAAGAGTTTTAATGAATCTAATAAACAAATAAAGGTCATATCGCGACGGTTATCTTTTTGAAATTTTATTTGTTACTATATTTGGCAATAACAGTTACAATCATCTATGTTTTTCATTGTAAATAAGTAATTTCGTACACATTTTAACTTCGTGTCATTTTACCGCAAAATGCGTGACAAGCAATGTTGTCTACTTAATTTTGTAGTCTTTTCAAGAAATGACGTCATATTTTCGAAGGTACCTTTACCCGTGACGTGCCACATATATCTGACTGCCCAATTACTAGTGTGCGACGTCTAAACAAATCAATGTTTTAAAAGCAAGGTTTTTTATATTCATTATGTAATCACCCCATTCCAGAATATGGAACACATTTCTCATTAAAAAAATCTTCCAGAATATGGAACACATTTTCATATAAAAATTCCCGATTCCAGTCAAATATGACAGGCACACGACAGGCAGGCGATCGGTAACCATTCTTTAACAAGCAGTTTCACGTCGCGCGACTCATAACACATATTTTTTATACATTTTCAAAGCACGATGTTATAATTGTGAAACTTAGAATATTCTGTATCAGCATATACCTTTCTGGTTTCTGAAAGACCACTTTTTGGTTTTTCAGAGAGCATTTTGTATCTTCACGTGAACTAACAAGCCGAATTTAAAATGCTGTATGTGTGGGTGAAATCAATATCTCCAACAGTGTTCAGAAGACAAACCAGAACTTCATGTTTTATGGAAATATTGGTAGAACTTCCTATACATGTCAGAAAAAATGCTTGAAACTCTTGCAATATATGTCTTTAATCCAAAGTATTTATAAGTGTCTACCGTTCAACGTTCAACTAGATTTTTTTTTAAATCTGTCCACTTTTTTAGAACACGTTATTTTTAGTTTCTCGTTACTCCGCTAAGGAAGAATTAATAACTATCCAGATCCATTAAGAAATGTCCAACTTCATTCTGGCCAAACTATTCATCTAAGTATTCATTTAATGTTGTCGTATTTTGAAAACCGTTTAAGTCCACTAATCACTTTCAATATTCATAACGTACTCAGGCTAAATTCCTTGTCTTAATTTCTCCACAAGCCCGGCTTGTGTCAGTCCGTTTAGTGATTAAACACTGCGACGTGTGCCACAAATCTTTTATCACAAGTCTAAACTAAGTCCTTTCTTTTATTTTTGGCAACTGAGTTAAGAAGCTTGCCTGGACTTGTTTTAAACAAAACTTAGTATCTGTTAATAAGACACCTGTTTCATAATTTTACTTATGAAAATATTTGACTACATTTGCGAAGAACTGAAGCGCTTAGATGGAGAGGATAAAGCGACAGTCGCGTTCGGTCGCGCGATTGGACGGTTGCGGTGCACAGGTAGATAGTAAAGGTAAACTATCAAATGAAATTGACAATTATGGAAATAAATCGCGTGTCGTTGGTTGAGTGACAGCCGTGTCGCGTGCCGAAGTTAGCAACTGAGACGTGGGAAAACTCCTCCCCTTTGTACAGGTAAAAACTTCGTTTAAGATCGAGCGAAACTGCATTAATCTTACATACCATGAAGATGGGCCCATAAATGACAGGTGATCATTTATTAAGTGTCTCATGTGCCTTTGCAAAACGTGGGAAAGTGGTTAAAGTTTGTTAAATGTTTTGATATGACAACTCCGCTCACTGATCGGTATGATTCAATTTAATATCATCAACCGGGATCGAGTGTTTGGAATGCGGAATTAATAGTTCCCCCCTAAGATATCGTTTTCATAGGCGATATGAACTTGAAAAGAAGAAATAGAAAAGCAGTGTTTTCTCCTCATTTAGCAATTAATATTGTACAAAGGTTTAAAGTTGTTACGGAGGTCTCCGTAACTTTCACAAAGAGACAAATTGTCGGACTTTTCGTAACCTTAACATCTTTATACCATTCGATATAATTATTAAGTCTATTGAATACTTTTGGCGAGTTTGTTTTTCCTTAGTTTATTTTTCCCTTCGTTTTATTAATTAACTTGTCAGCTTATAAGTAACACAAAATTAATAATATGATAAACGTTTGCGAGTACCTAAAACACATATATTTTTATATTCAATTCAATTATTTTATTAAAGTCTCATTCACATTACATATTAAAATACAGTTTATACAATGAAATTATATAAATGCAATAGTACATGCATGTGACCAATCATGATTGATTGCTAAGAGACTAGTTGATAGCTGAAAAAATACAGTAGCTTTACATCTAAAATACTAAGAAGCAAATGCCCAAAAAAAGTCTGTTAAAATGGGGACTTAAATTTTATGTGCATTTCTATCCTTAAGTTAATGCAAACTCTTAGAAAATTAGTTTAACACAGTTTGGTCAACTGCGCAATTTCAAAAACACTTGAGCAAGTTTCTACGTAAAAGATACTAATTGTAAACTGCTGCGCTACTGATATCATTATATATGTTAAGTGCATTTTACTATTAAACAGCGTTAAATCATAAAGCATTAATTTTTCGCGTTTTGCTATAAAATAAGTTTTTGCTTTTTCAAATTAAATATTAACTGAGCAATTTTATGATGTTGATGTTTAGCCGAATTAACACGAACGATCGAAATATTTTATATTAGGCATGTGAGAACTTTTAATAAAGTGTCTTTTAAATCATATAATTTTGTTTGTGAAGTAGATAGCTCAAATGTAATTAGCGTGCATATTTTAACGATTTAAAACGTCTATAATAGAAATCAAAGGCAAAATAAAACTTGGAAATTAGTAGAAGCAGCGCATCACAAATATTGTAAAAAAATCAAACGTAATATCCTAATTCAAAACTGACTAAGCTCACTCGTGACTTGATCGGGTTTTTATTCAACTTTATGTGGCAAGTACACGTCGTTAGAGTACGTACGATGGCTTTTAGGCAATTTATACAATCGCAAATCTATTTACACATTTAATATAGTTTAATGATGTTTAATTTTTATCGATTTTTAGTTTCATAGCCGATAAAATGATTAATATTCTAAACTTTTTATTTGGAGTGAGTTTTTCAAATGCACATGATGTTACGCTATATTTTATTGTAAGAAAGCAGTTTCAAATCAAACTCGTTGCATTAAGCCAGTAGTTACGTTATTAGATTTCAAGTTTTTACAAGTTTATTTCAAAATTTTATCTGTCAGTTTATTCTACTTAAACAAGAGCCATTTCTTATTCATCCACACATACAAACGTGTCACTCAAACATAAATACATATATGCAGGAAAGCAAGAATGAAAAAAAGACCAAAAAAAAACAACAAACAACACCAATTACATATACTATACATAAGAGGACAGCAAAATTAACCGTATCAGTTTAAGATAAGTAAAAAGAGAAAACAACACTTTTCGGTTTACAGAATGAAAGTCTTTCACATTAAAAAAAATGTTTTGATACGCGCATTATAATAATACCATTTGTTTTGGTTCCAGTTTTTTTCTAACCTAATTAAAGTATATCGAAAACCTGGTTTGACGTGTGTGTTCATTTCGTTAAATCAAGAAGATATGTGTAAAAATAAGTCAATCAGTTGGATTAGATTTAACAATTATGAAATATTTAATTGTTGAAGACGCGTACACTGAAAAAGTCGTTAAAACGAATTCTCACCTGATATTTTTTTAATTCAGGCGGCCAAAAATGACTTACTGACCCATTCCAATATCATTGTAACCGTGTTATTATGATTTTATGGGGCGCGTCACGGGAACCCGCTTCAATTCTTAAAATGAATTTTAATGTGAAAGCGAAATTATCATTATGACTTTTCCAAGAAATCGCAAATTTGATTGAGTGTGGAGTGATTGCAACATTTTGTTCGTTTTATCTGTAATTGTTACAATTCATTTCTATCTCCTACCTCTTCCGTACGCACACAAACATACAAATAATAAACAGCTGTGCACTCTCAGTTCTTTGTTGTTAGTTAACTTTGGTGTCTTATTAAAATCACTCTCAGTCCTTTGATTGTTAATTGCTTGTAGTGTACCCTCAGTCCTTTGATTGTTAATTGTTTGTGGTGTCTTATTGAAAGCACTCTCAGTCCTTTGATTGTTAAATGTTTGTAGTGTCTTATTGAAAGCACTCTGAGTCCTTTTTTGTTTACTTAATTGTTTGTTGTGTCTTATTGAAAGCACTCTCCGTCATTTGATTGTTAATTGTTTTTAAGGTGTCTCTTATTGAAATTATAAAACCTATGCTTTATGCTCCTTTCTATGTTTTGGTTACGTTTGTTCTAAACATTGCCTTTTTCATGATTAGACTGTTTCACTGCGCATGCCTACTTCAGTGTGTTTATTGATAACGACTGCATAGGAGTCAATAATCAAGGTACGCTTATTTTACTTTTGATGGGCTTCTGGCAAAATTACTTAATATGAAAAGCCACATCCAGGTGATAACAGCCATAAGGCACGAAATACCATGTCATAAACTTATAATAAAAACAGTAGTTAAGAATCAAACACAAATAACAGGTTAGCGTCGTAAAATCCTTTAAACTTTGTTTTAATTTACCGACTCGTTCTTTTTGTTCAAAAATACGACCACATTCTCATGTTTAATTTATATTTAATGTAAACACACATATGAAATTATCTAGAAGAAATTTTATCTGGCAACGAGAAACGTTATGTAAAATACATGTCTTCATTCTCTCTCATTAATTCCCATGGAGATACTTTATGTAAAATACATGGCTTAATACTCTCTAATTAATTCCCATGGAGATACGTTAGGTAAAATTCATGTCTTCATTCTCTCTTATTAATTCCCTTGGGGATAAGTTATGTAAAATACTACATGTCTTAATTCCCTCTCATTAATTCCTATGGAGATATGTTAGGTAAAATACATGGCTTAATTCATTCTCATCAATTCCCATGGGGATACGTAAGGTAAAATACATGTCTTAATTCTCTCTCATTAATTCCCTTGGGGATAAGTTATGTAAAATACTACATGTCTTAATTCCCTCTCATTAATTCCTATGGAGATAGGTTATGTAAAGTACAAGGCCTAATTCTCTCTCATTAATTCCCATGGAGATACGTTAGGTCAAATACATGGCTTAATTCATTCTAATTAATTCCAATGTCAAGTGTTTTGCTGACTGACAAGGCAGCGTGTGACCAATTATTTTCTCAAAGGTGTTTTCTCAAACATGTCACCGCAGATACAAACAATCATATTTCAAATACAATCGTCCCTTCCCGTACTCAAATTGTTTTCCAGAAACTGATGTTATGAAATTAAATTTACCGTAAAAATGTGTTAGAAGAACACATTTTCAAAACCAAAATAAAAATATCTGACTGAATTATTTATTTCGGATTTAAAAATCGTAATTTGAATAAAAAAAACTTCAAAATACATATATCTTCCTTTTTAAATCTTAGGTTGTCTTCATGATCTAAAAATATCACTATTAAAATTAAAATATCGTAGAAAAATACTTTATTCGTGGAAATATTTTGCAAAAGAAAGATTGACGGTTAATGCGTTTGTTTGGATTTCACGCATTGTTAATAAAATAACACATCCCTTTCTAATTTAGTTTTAACTAATATTGAAAGTCAGCTTTTTTAAATAACAACGTTTTTATACATTACCTAAATATTTTGCAACATTTGTCAAAGTCGAGTGTTTTCAAGAGTACAGGCCTGAAGGTTATAAAGCTGAGATTGGAAACCAGTCTCAAATCTCAAGCATCTGATTGGCTGAAATGGCGACCAGTCGCCATTTCAGCCAATCAGATGCTTGAGATTTGAGACTGGTTTCCATGCTCAGTTTTATAACCTTGGGCACAGTTGTCATTTATGTACGACTTTGCTTAGTCTCTCAGCTTAAGGGGGCTCTAACATTGCAAATGGCGCAAACTGGCTAAAATTAAAAAAAATGAATTTTGGGAAAAACGCATTGCCACCTAGATTTTAGTGAAGAAATGTATTTATCTAAGAATGTACTAATGTTTGCAAGCTTAGTTTAGTCTAATTTATGTTCTAATTACCAAGCACATACAAAAAGAAAAACAAAAGAAAAACCGTTTGCACGAGAACAAGGAAATGCATGGACAATATACCAAACTATTTACACTTCAACTTCGTCCTCTAAGATGAAGTCTTATTCATCTAACGAATCATAATTTCTGATGGTAAATAGTGTGCGTTAATAACTGGAAAGGCGTGGCTATAGTAGAACCGTTCACAATTTATTAAACGTTGCACAATGTTTTGACCCGTGACGTCGCCGAGCACGCACGTTTTGCCGGGAGTTGCTGCGAAAAAGCGTACCGTCATTCACTTGGTCGTCAATATTGCTGTTCCAATAGCCATTCGAATAAGCCGTAATATCGCAAATTCTCCTAATAATTTCTGCATTAAAGAGAGTATTAATGTGTGTAAATATAAGGACTGAATCGATATTTGATGGTTTTAATTTGGGTTAACTTGGATATTGTCGGTTCAGTATCAGTCGGTTAAAATAAATTTAAAAAAACACACAACATGTGCAGAGAATGAGAATAAATATAATGAGTTGGAAATTGAGTTTGAAAAAAGGTGTAATATGCATATCGGGAATAGCAACATAAGTTCTCTTTTTCTCTCTGCTTTTTGGCTGTGTGGGGAGGCTGTGTTTTTGTGGCTATTTCTGATAAGCACATTTTAATTTTTGTTAATTCGTTGGTGGTTAGGTTTGTTTTTCATGAATGAATGGATGGATGGATGGATAGAAGGATTTGGAAAACCTGCTTTACCAGAGACATGACTGTACAATTATTAAATCGTTTATGTCACGAGTAAATTACTGTTCAGTGTCATATCCTGTGCCCAAGATCATAAAACTAAATCTGGAGATCAGTCTCAAATCTCAAGCATCCTTGAGATTTGAGACTGATCTCAAAACTTAGTTTTATGATCTTGGGCCCTGGAGAATTAAACTTTAAACTTGTTTCTTTAAATGCTACTTTGAATGTATTTATTTATGTTTTAGCTTTATAATGTTGTCTAAAAATTTGTTTTGTAAATTTGCACTTTTTACACTTTTAATACTATCAAGACGAAAAAGATACGCCTACACTGAACAACTTTAAAATACATTAAAAAAACACCGTGGACTCGAGTAACACGCCGTAACGACCCCTTTTAAGACTTCGCGTTTCATCATCATGATTAGTTTTAAAATGATATTAAACACGTTTTTGCCATTACAGAATTCGCAATTTCCATTAAGCCTTCTTGTTGTTGAGGTCAAACACTTAAGACAAAGTAAAATACCGTAAAATAACATAATTAGCTTCCAAGGCGGTAACCACTCGGGTTCTCACTTTCGTAATTTGTTTGTGGTGTCTTCGTTTTGAAACTGATTATTCTTATACCATGCTCTCTTCTCCTCTCTACTTTTTGGATGTGTGGGGAGACTGTGTCTGCTGGATGTGGCCATTCCTGATATGCATATTTTTCTTTTGTTCTTAATATTGGCAGATAACATTGACCAATATTGTTTGTTTATTTACAAGCGTAACCTGTGCAAGAAAGTTGTCTTCTAAATATCTCGAGGGTTGCAAGAAAGTCTGTCTGACCTCTTTCTTTACTTCCATATAGCTACTACTGTCGTGCATGCAACCCTCGATCTGTTTTAATCCTCAGTTGCAAAGAAGTTTTCTTGTTGTCGACCACCAAGCAGGATCACTTAAACAGTTTTTGGATTTAGCACAACCTTGGGCTCAGATAAGTAGAGTAATTATATGCATTCTTCAGACTTCTCCATCGTTTGAACTTGCCGAGTGCTTGTGTGTAGGAGGGGTCGTTTTACGCTTTGATTTTCACATAACGTATTACGATTTTCCAAGCGGATAAAGCTAAAAGAGAAGCAAGAAAACCATTGGCAAAACTAACAAAGCAACGAGTAATCAGTGTTTGAAAATAGTTATCGAAAGTCAAGCTGATTTAACACGTTTAACTTACTCTATACAATGATTTGAATTTTATTTTACTAAGTCGTTCAAAGGAGATGTAGAAATGTTTTAAGGATACGTCATCATACCCATTGTTTAATTACTGTTTAACAAATATACAAGCATAAATTTGTCTTCTTGCTATTAAGCTGGCGACAAGATACGTGGGTGACAAATGCTCATAAATAGTTAAATATATTTATTTTCTCTCAGTCATTCCCATTCCGTGACCACAATTTGTGTAACCAGTTACCTCTTCAAAGGTGTTTTCTCATACATAACACCTCCTACACAAGGCAAAAAATGGTACTCGTTAACCGTTGTCGACTTTTCTCAATAAATTCATGGAAATTAATGTATACAAAAGTGAAATATGCATATCAGGAATTGCAACATCCAGACAACACAGTCTCCCCTCGCAGCCAAAATGTAACGATAGATAGAATTCTCGAAACGAATGAGGATGCATGAAACAAATGTGTTCACAAAACTGAAACTTTTTCTGCCAATACATGCTTTTTTTTCTCCGAGGGTTTGAACAACTTCAAATTCGTCTCTGCTATTCAGTCAAACTGCTTAAAATACTTCATATAAAGGGAGACAATTTATAAATACTCTACTAATATAGAAAATAAAGCAAAAATTTGCAAACAGCCTTGTTCAGAAACAATAATTACGCACACGGACAACACATGTTAATATTATGACAAAAAAAACGCTATGGAACTTGGTTATGGTAGTAGTAGTTTATTAGTAAGCCTTGGCCCGTGAACAAATATACATAAAGCACATAATTACACATTGTGGCATGGTAAGACAATTATGTATGATAACACATAAAATGCTACTGCTATAATATTACATTACCTTTCATAATATCATTGCTGAAAATGATAAAGGCACGGCAACAAAAGCATTTATGTATTCGCGGACAGAAATGTGACACAGTAAGGCACCCAATCAAATTCTAATTACTTGATTTGCATATCAATAGATGAAAATGGACTTTTGAAAGCCACCGAACACGACAAAGATAAAAATATTACAAGCTAGGTTTGATAGAACCTGTTCATGGGCAGTAATGGAAATGCAAATTACTGCCCACGCCCTCAAGACCTCTTTTCAAACTCCCAAATGAAAATGTCTCGTTATTTCATCATTTTCGACTGATCACGCTAGCTGTAAAAATGCAAACTTTGCGAAAACAATTTTTTACATTAAGATAAAAATTTTATGGGGATTTTGACCAGAACGTGGAAATTATGTTGTAATTATCCTAAAACTCCCTCAAACGAACCTTCTTTCTGGAAACCTTGGATCCGACCCGGTGTTTGTACAGCTAAGATTGTCCATTTTCAATAAAAAAAGAAATGTGTAATAACATTGAGTGTCACTGATTAGAAAAATGTCTCTAAAAGAACATCGTTGGTGTATCTGAAAAGGCTCAGAACAACACTGGTGTATCTGAAAAAAAAGACTCAGAACAAAGTTTGTGTATCAGAAAAGACTTAGAACAACGTTGGTGTATCTGAAAAGGCTCAAAACAACGTTGGTGTGTCTGACAAAGACTTAGAACAACGTTGGTGTATTTGAAAATGCTCAAAACAACGTTGGTGTATCTGAAAAGGCTCAAAACAACGTTGGTGCATCTGAAAAGGCCCAAAACAACGTTGGTGTATTTGAAAAATACTCAGAAAAATGTTGGTGTATCTCAAAAGGCTCAACACAATGTTGGTGTATCTGAAAAAGACTCAGAACATCTTTGTTGTATCTGAAAAAAGACTCTAGAACAACGTTTTTGTGTTTAAAAAGACTCAGAACAACGTTTGGGTATCTGAAAAGAATCAGAACAACATTGGTGTGTCTGAAAAGACTCAGAACAACGTTGGTGTATCTGAAAAGGCTCATCCACAACTCGGGTCAACTGAAATCTGTTGCCATTAACCGCATCCTGTAGGCAATTTAAGCGTTCAATGTTGTCGTTCTCTTTCACATCGTTCTAAAGCAATCTTACCGATTTTTCACCCACGTATGCCCTCTTGAATGGTTATTTTCACATGCAAAAATATTTAAAATAACTGTAGCGAACAAAAACACTCGCGAATAAAATTGTAATAAAAGCATTAAAATAAAAAACAGCACATTCGTGGTAACAAGCACGTATGCTGACACTGCTGTGCATATGATTCATTTACTAAGATCATGATTAAAACAAAACATGGATGTATCAGCACTTGTAATTTAAATTGATATAAAAACAACAACAAATAATATATGTTTTATCAAAATCACAATGTTTTACACATAAGTGAACTATTTTGAGATAACGTATATTTCAATTAGTTTTCAAACACGGATTTTTACTAATGTAAGATTTGGTGGAGAGACTTGAAATACTTTTTACATATAAAAGGCAGTGATTCAACTTTGAAATAAAAGTAAAGAATAAAGAACTATATATATATATATATGGAGAAGTGATAAGTATGATGTCCTGACAATGTCAGTGATTTATTATACATTATACTTAGTGTCAGCATAGAAATAAAAAGACAAAAACAACAAGTATAAGAAGAGATATGTATTTCGTGCCAACAAGACCGCCAAACCATGCGCTTTTTGAAAGTTTGCCAATCTTATGTCAAGGTCGACGCTTCTTTATTCAACATCTGAGATATGAATTTCATTTCGTAAAGACTGGTGCTTTATTCAATATTACTAAACAGATTGTCGGCATCGAAGAAAAAAGAAAAGAAACAATATTTATGACAACGAGATATGTACAGTCAAACATGTATTAAGCAGCCACCGAAGGGAGTGACAAAAGGTGACTGCTCAATACAGGTGGCTGTTTAAGACATGTAAACATTAGAACAAAATGTCACTTAAGGGCCTATTCAAACTAGCTGTTTAAAACAGATGGTTGCTGAATGCAGGTGGCTACTAAGCAGATTGAACTGTATTTTGTTTCGAAATAAACGAAACGGTGCTTTTTTCAACATTATTATACTGTGTCACCATTGAAATAAGAAGAAACGAAATAATATAGACGAAAAAAGAGATAAGCATTTCGTTAAAAAAACGTGTTTTATTCAACAATCACATTCTAATGAGAAGAGATACGTATTTCGTTTTAAAAAGACCGGTGCTTTATTCAACAATCACATTCTTATGAGAAGAGATACGTATTTCGTTTTGAAAAGACCGGTGCTTTATTCAACAACCACATTCTTATGAGAAGAGATACGTATTTCGTTTAAAAAGACCGGTGCTTTATTCAACAATCACATTCTTATGAGAAGAGATACGTATTTCGTATCGACAAGGCCAATGCTTTGTTCAACATTACTATACAGTGTCTCATAACTGAAATAAAAACAAAACAGCATTTATGATATATGTATTTATTTCTTTTTTCATAATTATTGTACTATATTACCTACATTCCAATTTTCAGACTTGTTTGACAGGAAAACAAAAATGAAAAATAAAATGTGTTCGTTTTAATGAAATGTCGATAATTTTTCACAAGTGAACACCATAAAATAATATTTTCACGAGTGGCTGTAGTAAAAATATCAATTTCTGGCATATACTAGTGAAATAAAATCAGTATTTCGCTTAAACAAACAAATAGCTTGATTTTACATAAGCAAGTAAGCATATATCTGGGGCAGATCCAGAGCGGGTTCTGTGGGGTTGTTTGAACCACTTTTTAGGACAGCAATATTTAATTTTGGTGGAGATTTTCGGCAGAAGGATGAATTTTATCCTATAACTACGTAACATAAAACTGCCCCGAACGAACATCGTTTTTGGAGATCTCGCATCCGACCCCGAATGGAAGTTCCGAAAATAAAACAACACAGAAAATGTCATTAGCGATCACGTGACACATCAGAGAATCGATATTCTTAACATAGACTATCTCACGCGTACTCACGCCAAGTTGTCAGAACAAAGAAAAAATAAAAATGTTTTCCGTCAAAAAATAATGGGTTTAAAAGACATTACAGACGGAATATTAAAATAAAAGATATTAGAATTTTAAGTAATGTCGCGTACAATTTCTCAGATAACCTTAGTGTCCGTTTGTACATTTAGAATCGAGACACAGAGGCCATAAAACTGTGCTTTATGGCGATT
Source organism: Corbicula japonica (assembly GCA_038501625.1). Classification (NCBI taxonomy): domain Eukaryota; kingdom Metazoa; phylum Mollusca; class Bivalvia; order Venerida; family Cyrenidae; genus Corbicula; species Corbicula japonica. The sequence goes on along the minus strand of JAZAYU010000100.1, from coordinate 2,400,610 downwards.
TTTATATGCTTTTAATATCTTTATACCATCATCTTTGACCCGCAATAACCATTTTTCAATGATCATAATTTTCACAGTCCGGTTTTCTAAAACGGTCAGTACCTTTTTGCAAACTCACCGTATCTTTGTGATAATGGACCTTTATTTTCTTTTTGTTAAGAGATGCTCTTTACTATACTTAAGTTATGGGTTTGAAATCAAGGGTCACTAGCCATGACCGACCAATCTGCCCTCGGGTAATTGGTTAGGGGTTTATGGTCATTTAAAAGGAAATAAAGATATTTAAATATTGTCGCATGATAAAGCTGTGTTTATAGTTGACATACATTTCTTCTGGCTGAATTAACATATGTGTCAGGGTGACCTGTCCATAAATTGAATGAAATTATCATCAGTAATTACTTTATTAGCATACACACAAACCAGAAGCTTATGAAGTGCCTTTTAGAATCATTAAAGAAATGATTACACAAATATAATTTAATTTGTTATGTTATTAAGTTCCTCGAATACGAAAATATTTAATTTAACAGTTTACTATTTATTGCAAAATCCTTTTAAAATTAAAATAAACTTAAAAATAATGTTTTATAAACAAAATAGTAAATAAAAGATTAAACAGTTTAATCATAGATCATTAATGATAAGCATTACTTTGCATCGAGTTGTCTATGTTTAAGATATGATGTTGTTGTCTCTTGTCTTTGTTGTTGTTTTCTCCTTCCTTTTACTCTCGCATTTGCTTCCTATGTATTACACGAGGGAGGGGGGGGGGGGGGGTAATGAAGACAAAAGAAACGTGGCTTCCTTTCCGATTTGACTACCGCAGAAGAGACACCTGATTTAAGAACTTCTACGACAATTAAAGGCTCATATGGGACAAATTGAAGACAAAAGAAACTCTTATTTCCATCCAATTTAGACTATCATAGAATGATGACCTGATTTCAATAATATTTTTCAAGAATATCTAAACAATGATAGCTACAAAGACTGTCTTGCTGTTCTTTACTAGTTCTATAGGTTATCTTTCAGATCTCCACTCCCGATACAGAGTCCCTGTTTTAACAGCTTAAGAAATACATGTCTTTTGCAATCAAAACATCTTTAATTGTTTTTGCTTGTTGAAAAACATACAATTACAGTATCTGTTATAGCAATTAAATATTATTTACTTATTGCATTTTTTTTAATTAAAAAGTATTATTGCCCATATTATGTTGTTTTCTTTTAACATCAAAGACCACAATAATCATACACCCAAACCATAAAATGGAAATTCAATTAAAAAAAACAACAAGCAAATGAACAAACAGGTGCAACATTGATCAATTATTTTCCAGTGGCTTATAGTGTTTTCTCAGTGAGATAAAATTTTACTTACGCTGTTTTGAAACTTTGGAATACTTACGTATGTCAAACGTCAAAGTTCTTTATTATCATAAACACTATGCGTGTTTTCTGTCATCGACTGTCAGCAGTTTACAACATACGCATAGAGAAAAGTATGTTAACACAGAAATATTAAAGAAAAAAGACAATACCAGTCAACTATCTGTACTATGATATGTGCGTTATTCGATGTATTCATAATAATAATATAACAAAGAGAAAACAAAAATAATACATATATCAAACAAAGCAATCTTTTTGTTCAGTAGCTAGCAAAATGTATTAACCAAATTTTATCAACAGTGATTTCTTTTGTTTCAAGAAAGTCTTTATACTTTTGTATTGCCGGCCATGTATAATAATAGTTCGTTAAACATGTAAATCTACATTCTCTATAAAAAAGGACACACACAAAGAAAATGAAATTCATTTTCAACATCTTTAGCACATCATAAATGACAAAATTCGTTCATTTCTATCTATATGTCTGTCAATTACACCTTTTTGTTGTTGTTGTTTTTGCTGACCTATTTTTAACTTATGATCTTCCTTTCATTTTTTTTTCAGATTTGTTAAACAAGAAAAAAATAAAAAGGAAATTGTTTTATTATAAGTGGAATATAGATATTATATCAGTTGTACACAGCGGAAACTGATATTTTCTACTCCAGGCTATGCCACTCGTGAAGATAGTGGCTTTGTCATTCGTGTAATATCAGTTTTTGGAATTCAGTCGTAAAATTTAGTCGATATTTCACAGACAAATATCCTCTTGATACTGATGACACGAGCATGCTTTTACGGCTTCAATGATACCCGGATATGTTAGAATATTGCAACGTGTATTAATTAAACCAACGTTACCCCTCCTCTGGTAAAAATGACGTCGAAGAAACGTTGCTTTTGCTTCTGTTGCAAAGATGATAAAATGCTGGCACAAACTAATAATTGTTAAGATGTTAAGAACATCTCTATAATACCATTGTTCACGCATAATTAGAGCAAATAGCAAGTTGTGGAAATGCATGACACACTGGTCATCCTTTTAACATTCTCAAACTTTGTGGTCTCGCATCAAATGAGATTCTCAACTGATTGTCATCAGGTGAAGGTGATTTTGTCACGTTACCATAATTTATTTCAAATATATCACCAAAAGTGGCTTATTTTGTGGTTAATTTTGCACAGTTTTTATGAAATTTATTACGAATAATTGCTCGTTTTGAGGTTTATTTCATATATGTACAATGAAGTGTTCACTGCAGAACGAGCAATCGTGAAAAAAGTATATAATAAAACAGATAGTATCAGATTTGTTGATATAACTTTATTACTATTGTTGTAGAATTTAATTTAGCGAAGACAAATTTTCGCGCAAATGAAAACTAAAACATCCAATCCTGAAACGTGTTCATAATTTCTAGCTCGATTACATTTACAAATTCATTTTAATTTATATCTTTATGTTAAACTATCTATAAATGATGACCATTCGACGAGACTTTTTATCGAAAATCTGGTATAAAGGTAACAATAATTCGCTTTTGGAGGTCGAAATCATTATTCGTTTTCATTAAGTTAATATTTCAGTAAAAAAGGGTAAAAATTGCACACCTTTTAAAAGTTTATTTACGCCCACTGGTATACTCACGAAAAGTGCACTTATGCACAAATAATTTTATGAGAAAAAATGTTGGGAATTTTTTGTTAATGTTAAGGCTGTTTGCTACATAATATCATTATCAGATGATTATATGAACAGGTATTTGCAATTTTAAGAAAATAGATTTGTTCTCGTGAAAGACCAACCGCCAAGATTTTTAACTAGAAGATCAATAGATCCTAAATCGCTCACCTGGTCACAAATCACACGCTCATATTGGTTATCAAGTAGATCTATTCATAATTTCATAAGTTATCTGTCAAAATAAAACGGACAAATAAAGAACTTAAAATGCCTCTGAACACGACAAATTTGAAAATATTGTAGGGTCGGTTTGATTGAGCCTGCTCAGTAATGGAAATGCTTACACCTGCACACGTTGCCTAGCCCCAGGTTTAACGCAACTCAATATTTACACAATCGAACATTTGCATTAAATATATTGAACACACATATTAATTGAGTAGAATTCCTGAATTTAGCTCAATACATAATTATTGTGACATATGAGCTAATTTAATGATTTGAACTTAAAAGCCAACGGACTGGTCCGGTCAGACTGTTTGTGTGAAGCCTGTTTTTGGGCTGTAATTGGAGGCGGCCGAGTTTTATAGTGAAGTACCTGTAGTGATATCTTTGACAATTTAGCTCTTGCTAGTTTTGGAAACTATTAACGATTACATATCAAGTAAATATATACTTTTAAAAATTTAATCTTTGTTACCATAATTGAGTGCAGTCTACAAAAAAATCCATAAAATTGATTTTAAAAGGTATCATCTGTTGAACTTTATGACGTCGTTCCAAGATATGACGTTAACTTGACGAAGACACATTGTCGCTTAAGGCATAATTTTTTAAAAGAAAAACTGTTCCAAGCATTTCCATACCACGAATGTTAACGCATTTGCCGAGGTGAGCGAAAACTATAAACTATCCACAAATTCTTCCAATATTTTAGATAACAGATTATATCATTAAATTAAAATATAATGTCATATTGCTCTTGTAAATTTAGAATAAGAAGCAAAATAATTAAGTTGAATATTTCGCTACAGTGGTGATGCAGATTATTAAATCAGATATAACTGTTCCCACACTCCGAAAGGTTATCATAACAAATTCATGACTGCTCCGAATTCATATCAAAAACTGTGTTTATTATTAGTTACTGTGGTACCATTTAATTTTGCGCGGATCAAATTTCGCGCTGAAATTATGAATGACATATTCGTGTGGGCATAAATTCGCGCACTTTTATTTCTTTTATAAGATGAGATATTCCATTGACATTGCTGGGGTTTAATTTCGCACACTTTCCCTAGCGTTAAATACGCGAAAAATTAAACAAAATTGAAATATCCAAAAATATGATGCATTTTATCGTCAATGGAAAACACATTACGACGGAAAATAAGTATTATGACTGGCTGGTTATTAGTTGTTTTTATATGTCTTTAAATTCGTCGTGAAAACTGTTTAGCTTGATAGCCGACGGTTATTAAATAACTGTAATTTCTAGTCACTATTAAAACATGGGAGCATCCGCTCCGCAAATTCTGTTCATCTGTAAGTTTAGCAATTGGGCTTTGTTTCTGGTTGTCTTTTAGTTTATGATTTTACTAAAGCATTCGTTTCAATATTTTTTTAGTTTGTGATTTTACTAAAGCATTCATTTCAATATTTTTTAGTTTATGATTTTACTAAAGCATTCATTTCAATATATTTTTAGTTAATGATTTTACTAAAGCATTCGTTTCAATATTTTTTAGTTTGTGATTTTACTAAAGCATTCATTTCAATATTTTTTTTAGTTTGTGATTCTACTAAAGCATTCGTTTCAATATTTTTAGTTTGTGATTCTACTAAAGCATTCGTTTCAATATTTTTTAGTTTGTGATTCTACTAAAGCACTCGTTTCAATATTTTTTAAGTTTGTGATTTTACTAAAGCATTCATTTCAATATTTTTTTTTAGTTTGTGATTCTACTAAAGCATTCGTTTCAATATTTTTTAGTTTGTGATTCTACTAAAGCATTCGTTTCAATATTTTTTAGTTTGTGATTCTACTAAAGCATTCGTTTCAAAATTTTTTAGTTTGTGATTCTACTTAAGCATTCGTTTCAATACTTTTTAGTTTGTGATTCTACTAAAGCATTCGTTTCAATATTTTTAGTTTGTGATTCTTCTAAAGCATTCGTTTCAACAGTTGTTTAGTTTGTGATTTTACTATGGCATTCATTTCAATATTTTTTTTAGTTTGTGATGATACCAATGCATTCGTTTCCATATTTTTAAGTTTATGATTTAACTAAAGCATTCGTACCATTTTTTTTAGTTTGTGATGATACTAAAACATTCGTTTCAATATTTTTTTTAGTTTGTGATTTTACTAAAGCATTCGTTTCAATTCAGGTATAAGTGCTCAGTAAACTTTATATTTTGAAATAGTTCTTCAAGGTTTCACTTACGGATATCTGTCTTAGCCCAAGAGCCGATTTAAATCATTCGACCTACGGAAATATCTCTTGGCCAAAGAGCATTCGTTTTAAATGTACTCAAAATAATCTTTTTGTTTTGACATGAATATTATTAATAAACCTAAGAAAATAAAAGGCAATATTGATTTCATTTCTGCACGTTATTCGTAAAAATCCGCTACAATTTCAAAACGAAAGGTTACCAACATGAACTTGTGTTTGTTCGTTCATTTAAGAAAGAAACTGTTGGGGCAAGTCTAAGGTTGGTGCATCCTAGAACCTGATTTAAACCTCCCAGTCGCGAATTGTTTTGCCTCTGCCGATCCAAGGCGGTAACCCCTCGGGTTTTCTTCTTAATTGTTTGTAAATTTTAAAACTGATCATTTATTATCCATGCTCTTTTATCCTCTCCACTTGTTGGCTGTGTGGGGAGGCTGTGTCTTCTGGATGTGGCCATTCCTGGTATACAGATTTCACTTTTTTTCAAAATAAACGTTTTATTTTGACATATTACTTCAATGTTTCGACTTTAGGACCAGTAATACAGTATACCAAGAGGTCAAATTAACGTCTTAGTCACTGGACGACAATTTTATTAAAATTCAGATTAATCAGGGTGTTAAGATATTTTAAGAGACCCCCTGAGACATTCAATCCATCATCTACATGTAAATGATATTTGGAAACTACATGTAGAAGTACATATATTTCACTACGCTACGAGTACCCAGGACGCTTAGTGCAATTTAGTCTATTCCCTGTAATGGCTAAGCAAAGTTAGGAATTATTTTATTTTCTCGTGTGAACACATGATAAAAAGTGAAAATATGCATATCAGTTATTTCCACATCCAGAAGACACAGCCTCTAAACAGCTGAAAACTAGAGAGAATGAGAGCATGGTTTATAAAAAGATCAATTTAAAAATAGACAACACAAACATACAGATACAAACACCACAAATCATCAATGCTTAATACACTTTTTATTGCCGTAGAAACTTGCATTTATGTTCCAACCAATATGATCTTACGTAAAAAGAAGGCTGCTTTTTTAAGCTTAGGTAAGTTTTTTAGATTACTGCCAAACTTTCTTGATTCCTGCTAAGCGTTTTTAGATTCCTGCAAAGTTTTCTGGATTACTGTCAAGCTTTTTAGATTACTGTCAAGCTTTCTAGATTCCTGCTAAGTTTTCTAGATTACTGCTAAGTTTTCTAGATTACTGTCAAGCTTTCTAGATTCCTGCTAAGTTTTCTAGATTACCGTCAAGCTTTCTAGATACCTGCCAAGCTTTCTAGATTCCTGCCAAGCTTTCTTGATTCCTGCTAAGTTTTCTAGATTCCTGCTAAGTTTTCTAGATAACTGTCAAGCTTTCTAGGTTCCTGCTAAGCTTTCTAGATTCCTGCTAAGTTTTCTAGATAACTGCCAAGGTTTCTAGATTCCTGCTAAGCTTTCTAGATTCCTGCTAAGTTTTTTAGATAACTGCCAAGCTTTCTAGATTCCTTCAAAGCTTTCTAGATTCCTGCTATGTTTTCTAGATTCCTGCTAAGTTTTCTAGATTCCTGCTAAGTTTTCTAGATTACTGTCAAGCTTTCTAGGTTCCTGCTAAGCATTCTGGATTCCTTCTAAGTTTTCTAGATTACTACTAAGTTTTCTAGATTACTGTCAAGCTTTCTAGATTCTTGCTAAGTTTTCTAGATTCCTTCTGGGTTTTCTAGATTACTGTCAAGCTTTCTAGGTTCCTGCTAAGCGTTCTAGATTCCTGCTAAGTTTTCTAGATAACTGCAAAGCTTTCTAGATTCCCGCTAAGCTTTCTAGTTTCCTGCTAAGTTTTCTAGATTCCTGCTAAGTTTTCTATATTCCTGCTAAGTTTTCTAGATTACTGTCAAGCTTTCTAGATTCCTGCCAAGCTTTCTAGGTTCCTGCTAAACGTTATAGATTACTGCTAAGTTTTCTAGATTACTGTCAAGCTTTCTAGATTCCTGCTAAGCTTTCTATATTCCTGCTAAGTTTTCTAGATTACTGCTAAGCTTTCTAGATTTCTTCTAAAACTTACAAAATTTGGACATTCAATATTTCTTTCTGTTTAACTGTTTTAGCTCTTATCCTTAACTAAAACTTGGGGAAACTTACTATAAAATTCCTGCAAAATGAATTACCCAATCCGAAGTCAATGCCAGGTTGCTTATTTACAGGGGCGGATCCAGAGGGGATTCAGTGGGGCGTCTGATGCCCCTTTTTGGGAAATTATCATGTAAATTCCGTAAGACTGCTCCAATAAACCCCCAAGATTCCGACACTGCCCTCATAAGAGTAAAGTTTGTTGATTTTATTTTAAAGATCCCAGTTTTCAAAAACTACCGTGTCTAGTATTAGTTTAATTAACTTCAGGTGGGAAAGTTTAATTTGGTTCAAATGTGAAAATCGAGCTTAATAATGTTACCATGTCATTTGCTTGTGTAAATAGATATTTTGAAATCTGTTCTAACGTACGTAATTTATTGGGATATTAAATATTTGCAGACGATTTTAGCACAATGGCCAACTTCATTCAGAAAGTACCGAGTCGGCCATTTGTTTCCCATTACAAAAGAACGCATGCGCAATTCAACACCTCGTAATGGTAATGACAGTCAAAGGTCATAAACGGAAAACATGGCCGATACATTCAGTTAAAAGAGTATAAATTAGCTGCCGCGGGTAATTATAGTATTAACTAACAAATGATTGAAGTTGTGTAATATTGTAAACAACTCTGCCTGTCAAAAGAAAGGAAACAGTATCTCCACATAATTATGCCTTGGGCGGTAAAAAGACAGTTCATTTCATAAGAAAACACCACCCGAAGTATTCAAATACATCTTGTAGAAGTTACATACCGTTTGACAAACGATTTAAAAAAATCATATATTGTATTTCAAAAGTGTACGTATTTTTTTCAGTGAAAAAAACTAAGCCTGTCTCCACTGATATCGACGATACACTTTTGTTTTGTTTACTTTCCATAAAACAGCAGTGATATCCAATAAATCTGTTGTGTCATATAAATTATCTTGCACTAGTATTACAGGTTTGAAATCTTAACTGTATCAACAGAAGAAATAAAAGATTTAATGATAGAGCCACACACGAGAAAATTATGTCCAGTATTTAAATATTAAAAAGTTTTATGGGTAAGTTGACAGTCACGTGATGTTATATATAATCAAGCATGATCTAATGGCGGATATGGCAGAATTAAATATGTTTTCCGGTAATTAATACTAATGAGGAGAAGTTGAACACATAAACATTGTAAACCTTTTTTGCCAATAAATATACTGAAAAAAAGTATCCACTTGTTTGCTTATATTTTCATTTACATAATTCATTTAATTAGGAACGCTTTGAATGGTGTTTTGTTAGTTAATATAGGTTGTTTGTTTAATTTAACTGTTCATGAACATAATCTTCCACACCAAGTCCTGAGCAACTACCAGTCGAATAGTAATTGATAAAGGATTACAAAACACCATATATTCAATTTAAAGGGAGTTAATTGGAAATGGTTGGAATTTTTACTGTTGTTTATAGAGGACAAGTTATTTTAGTGATGAGTGTTTTGGGATTTTATGGATTTCAAGAGGTGGAGAAAGTGATTGAATTCAAATAAATATTAATACTTTTATGAATCGCTGACTTCTTTCTGAAACCCTCATTATAATAAGGAAAAGATAACTAAGTTGTGGTTGCAGCATTGCAAGAACACTAAGTCTCGATCTCTTTGCAGTTATAACAGCAATGTAAAGTTCACACATTGAATTTTGAATTTTCTTTTTCAAATTTTACGAAATTTAAGATAGGAAAGTGGATACGTTTTATTTTTGTTGAGTATATATTTAAATTAAAGGTCTGTCAAATGACACAAGAATTTATTATTTCTTTACTGTAGAAGATTGTGATTGTTTCACTACCAAGAATATCAACACAGATAAACCGATCCTTCAAAAGCCATTATAACATACTATTCTAATAAGTACCATCATCCCATAGGTGGATTGATTTTTCATATAATATAAAATATGCATTCGGTAATATTTTTGACGTGTTAAGTTGATGATAATTTTAGAAAAACAAACAACAATTAACAATTAATTTTCGTTTTTTTTCCATTACTATTACACGTCCGGGAATCGTTGCGACCACAACGTTCATGTTGTGTGTTAAAATTGTCATAATGCTACTTCCGTTGTGGTTTCAATATACTGAAATGGTGGTAAACAGTTACATGTAATCTGGTACCCGACTTCCGGCGTAGCGGCAGGTAATCAGGACTAGTTAACAATAAAAAGTATCACTCTTCCCTGTTGCATACTAAGAAACTCGTAAGCAGGATTTTCAAAAATTGGGCAATATATTTAATAAGATTCTACGGTGCATCAACCTCACTGATGCGTATAAACAAACATGTAAAATTTACCATGGTGAATTATAACAAACCAATCAATATTCGACAATGTTGCATGCAAAAGCACAAAAATACGCAAAATATAAGGATCTAATGGCATTGTTAATCGAAACGTGTAAGTACTAGATTAATATATTACTGAGGCTTGAGCACCTGCAGTAAAATCAGCAAGAACACGGTGGCAGGTATATAAGACTAGATGGGTGTTCAGTTGAACACTTGTGTCGCCCTCGGGTACAATGTCGGAAGAAAAATGCAAGTACAAAAAGGGGCATAACTCCATCTTGACCAAAACAACTTGTCATCATCACGAGTGTGTTGTCTTGAGCAATATAATTAGAAAGTTTCATGAAGAAATATTGAGAAATCGCAAAGTTATGGCCAACGTTATGTTATCATGTAAAAATCCAAGTACACAATGGGGCGTAACTCCATCAAATGCGACGTTGACTTAAAGAATTCAGCATCATCATGAGCATGATGTCATAAGCAATATAATTTGAAAGTTTCATTAAGAGATATTGAGAAATCGCAAAGTTATTGCCAACATCAAGTTTTTGTGTTAAAATCCAAGTTCAAAAAGGGGCCTAACTCCATCAAATGTGATCTTGACCTAAAGAATTTGGCATCATCATGAGCGAGTTGTCATGAGCAACATAATTTGAAAGTTTCATGAAGAAATTTTGAGAAATGGCAAAGTTATAGCTAATATTAAGTTTTCGTGTCAAAATCTATGTACAAAAAGGGGCCTAACTCCATCAAATGTGACCTTGACCTAAAGAATTTGGCATCATCATGAGCGTCTTGTCATAAGCAATATAATTTGAAAGTTTCATGAAGAAATATTAAGAAATGGCAAAGTTATAGCCAACGTTAAGTTTTCGTGACGGACAGACCGACGGACGGACGGACGGACAGACGGACAAAGCGATCCCTATGTATCGCCATTTCTTCGAAAGGGCGACACAAAAATGATCAAGTTTTTTACGTTCTTTTTCAAGAAATCCCTATAAACATACTTTATAAAACGCGTCATTTTTCCGATGCAACATCGTCCTTCGAATACAGTGCAACGTCAATCGCCCTGCAAATATTAACAATGAAATAAAACATTGAACTCCCTATAAACATGGTCCCTGTGTCTAAAAATTGTATACAATATGAGATATTTGTAAAAGTGTGTTTGACCTTCAATATCCTGGTTTCTCTTTTCATAATTGAAAGTTCTTTTAAATGTCCTTATATATTATTGTACGCATCATTTTAATAATGTGGCCATTTGAATTGTTGTTTTGTGTTGCTTCGTTTTTGTGTTTGCTTGCAAATAGAATTTTAGGGATTTTTAGGTCTAAGTGTTTTTCTTTACCTTTCTACTTTTTCTTCACATATATAGAATAAACATACTCTAATAATATTGATTTGTGTAAAGTTTGATGGAACTGCATTTTCCATTTGAGAGATTTTGATATTTTTCTTTTTTTCTATGGCAGTGCAATGACAACTGCCATAGCACCTTAATACACAGTCAACGTATGAGTAAATGCCTTGAAGTTGTTATAGATTTACTAACGCAGTAAAGTTCACTCACGACAGGTCCTAAAACATTCTGATTCGGCGAAATTCGCTCCTGTTCAGTTATTATCCCTTTCCTTGATATTTACGCATTTTTACGCATGTGCGACCAGTGTAGATCCAGATCAGCTGGCACATACGTGCCGTCTGATCAGGATCTGCACTGGTCGCATTTTGGGCCGAAATAACCTAATGAATCAAAAAGCGAACAGTTTAGAACCTGATCAGACGGCACGGATGTGCCGGCTGATCTGGATCTAAACTGTTCGCCCTAGCAATAAAGGTGTATCTATACAGGAAAGGGTTATTACCTAGTAATACCATTAATATTAACCACATCTGAGACATTTAAGTATTCCACCCTGAACTATGAATAGGCAGCTTTAAAACCTTCAACTTTATGTCGCAACAAACACAGATGTTCGAAATTATCAATTCAATCAATAAAACTACTTTTTAATCAATAAAACTGCATTTCATACGTCTGACATTAATCTACAATTGATTGTTTAGTACTTGGAAACCTTTTTCGCCAGTTTATGAAAGAGCGTCGTATATTAAAAAGTAACACAATCTTGTGTCAAAAATTTATTTTCCGACACATTTCTTTGCTGATAAATCATTGCATGTGTCAGATCCGATCGCCTATCTATGTAATACATTGAGACCACTGAAAATGGTAAAACTTTAATCTTAATAACTTTTATGATGTATCGCTTATATCTTCTATCAAGCGAATAATAAATCACGCGAAATAACATTTTAATCTCATAAAAAAGCTGGTGGGGTCAAATAAAGGCGCGCTGAAGAATAGCATCAGCGTCAACCTGGACGGGTAAAAGAACCGTTGTAATCAGTAAAAAATGATTTAGTGACAGATATATTAGAAATGCCATAGCTGAGGTGAATTTATTGTTCGTCAAAATGAATTCTGTTTCGGCTTAATTTAAAATATGTCGCAAAGAAATTTTTGGTAAAGCACATGGAGAAAGTATCAGCAATACTTAATAAATAAAGATGCTATAAAATCGTTTTGTTTTGCATCAAGTTTTGAGTCTTATTAACATTCTTTTGTTTCACCTTATGCAGTCAGGGGCGGATCCGCAATCAGACAGCAATATTTAACTTTCATGGTGATTTTGGCAAGTAAATTGGAAAATCATCGGCTAACGCTCTTACAAATATACCATACGAACCCTCTTTCTTGCATCCCACCTTGTACAGTGTAAGTTTATTTATCAAAAGAACAAGTCACACAGAACTTCTATGCCCCTTAAAGACACATGTACACAAATTTCAGTATTATTATTAGTATAAAACTCAAATCGGTCACCGTTGTCATTTAATGGCGAAAAGGTATATCAGCATTTATTGCGCATCTTAAACGCTTTTCTCAATATTATACGGTATTTATCGCTAGATCCAGTGTTTATCCAGATCGGCCGGTAAAGTTTTTTAATGAATGCGGCATGCCAGGTCACACCGTTTTACAGAATATTTCAACATTTTATTTTAATTCGTGTATAACATATGAAATAAGTCCACAGTGAAATCTCACTATTAAGACGAATTCTTGGAATGGAATAAAGTAGTCTTTATAGCGGGATTGTCCTTATTTTGGGATGGATTATAGTACAAAACTGTTAAAAAGGACTTTGAAAGAGTGGTCTTATTATCGGACTTGCATTAATTTCGGTATGGTTCTAATTGGTTCTAATGGGTTATTCTGTATTAGTTTGTGCGAAATATAATATTCGGTATGGGCTGAACCAAAAAACCTCACTGAATCATCCATTGACATATTGATACATTGGCGACAAGTCATCACATTCGATGTACATGTCATGCATTTTGCGACAGTATACTTAATATCTAATTAGAAACAACCCAGGTTGTCAATCATTTTGGTCTACCTTACTTAGGCATAAATCAAAATAAATTGAAATATTGTCATTTTAATAATATAGTTCGTGTTTCTACATAACATTTGCGTCGCGACGTTTTGGTAACCCGAGCCAAATCGGAAAGTGGACAAACATTTGCGTCTACATCCTTTCTCTTGATATCCAAATTAACATAAGACGATAAGGCCAGGGTAATTAACATATTTCTCCAAAATAAACGTAGTTTTAATGAACTTCGGACAAAGAGCAAATGAGGTTTTGGTTTGACAAGGTCCATCTTAAAGGAATTAGGCCGACGTTATCTTGGACAAGCCAGGAGACAAATGGAAAACGAATGACCAATGCGGCGCTTAATATACATCTGTGAAAAATTTTGATATATTAACAAAAATTTTTGTTGCGGGTCGGGTTTCAATTTGATTTCATTTCACGACTCTGTGAAAAATGTGTTTCTAACAATAAAATGACAAATATGAATCCGGATGTCTACCTTGTACCACCGCCAAATGTATTCAAAATCCGTTTGTAAGTATTGAATTCACAATTTTTACATTTGTCATTTTTATCATTTAAGAGTGATCATGAAAAATGGCTAAGACTTGTCATAATGTAGAACGTGGGGAGAACATCTAACTGCAAGGCGACTTCGCAGCACGTACCGGTCGTGAACCTGGGAAAATACGAAGTGAATTATAGCTAAAAAAAACAATTAAGGCAGTTAGAATATGGTTTGTTTGAAATTAGAATAGGGTATATATTAAAATACCTGAAGGTCAAATCACAATTCGAAATTCTAAATTTTTATCATGGTTCTGTGATTTCTATTTTAAAAAATAGCGTTTTCTGCTAGAGAACGAAGTAAATTACAAATGAATAGCTCAAAAAATAGGTGATCAGCTTAAAATAGGGTATGTATGAAAATACCCGAAGGTCAAATCACAGATTCGAAATTCCAAACTTTTATTTTGGTTGTATGATTTCTATTAAAAATAAGCGTTTGATGTTAGAGCACGAAGTGAATTAAAGCTAAATAAAACAAAAAGTGTTCTAAGTTAGCTTAGAATATGGTATGTTTACAAATTACGTGAAGGTCAAATCACATTCGAAATTCCAATTTTTAATTTTGGTTGTATAATTTCTATTAAAAACTAGCGTTTGATGTTTTTCACCATGCATAATGTAACGTAACGCAAGATATTCGTGAATTTTGGCACTATAATTACAACGTCAAGGTGGAAAGCGACACCTCAAGCATTTTCGAATTTCTTTTTGAAATTTAACGTGGTACGAATTTAATACTAGTACTAGTATATGAAATTCTTGACCCAGCGACGGATCTAGAGGGAGTTCAGTGGGTTTGCGCCAAACCGTACTTTGGCAAACAATATTTCATTTTGGTGGGTATTTTGGCCAGAAAGTTATAAATTATTATGTTACATCCCAAAGACTCCCCCAAACGTACCCCCTTTCTGGAATTCTTGCATCCGACTCTGTGGACCCCGTTCCCTACCTCGTCTAATTAAAACTGAAGTCGATCGTGTAAGCAGTTGAAAATGTTTTAGAAACGTTTTATTCTTCCTATTAAATGTCAATGATCTAATAAAGCAATATTTTGAAAGGCCAGAGTTGTCAAACCTGCGCATTATAACCCTATAAACATGAACTTAGGGGAAAAGAAGTAAAATACAAATAACAAACCGACTTAAAGGACAAAATACAGAATAAGTTGCACTGGAAAGCGAATCATACTTCGAAATATGAATAACCACATTGACAAACCTAGCAACCAAGACTTTAAATGTTTACATAAATGTATTGACGTGTTTTAATCGCAAAAAATGTTCTTCAATGTACAATGTATGCGCATAAAGGCTAAGAAATAATAATAAATATGTGCATTTGAAGTGACAAAACAGGTAATGACAAGGAAGTGTTTAAGAAACTGAAAATTAGACAGAAGACAGAAGCTGGTATGACCTGTTTTAACAATTTCCTCCAATATATATACTCATTTTATCACATGTGCGAACAGTTTATATCCAGCTGGTACATCAGTGCAATCTGGACAGATTCTACACTGTTCGCTTTTTTATTTATTATGTTATCTCTAAAGAGTAACCAGTGCAAATCCTGATCTGACGGCATGAATGTGCCGGCTGATCTGAATCTACACTGTTTGCCCACGCCATAAAGACGTATACAATGTTTATGGAAGAATTGGTTAATAATGATATCCAAACAATAAAAATGAAAAGAAAAAAACTCTTACCAATTCTTCTTAATTGTATACACACAAATGCAGCATAGAAACATTTCCTATGTGCAACAAATCTGCCAAAACTTAATATTGAAATATGCCGATTTTTTTCATCAAAAACGCCCACTGCCACCACTTTACGGATCTGAAAATGTAAAAATGCATTTTTTGTATTTGATAATAATCAAGACGACGTCGAAAAGACGAAAACGAAACAATTTTAAGTTCACTCATGTATGGAAACACTCATGGCATGAAATGCGTCTTAACTTTTACGTGTTTCGGGTTGGTTTAAAAAATAATTATCTTCCGTATAGAAAAACATTTTATTTTGACATATTTTTAAGAAATTTTTTTTATCAAAGACGGCGAATCCAAACCATCCAAAAGCCACATAAAATCAGCCAACAAATATTACATTGTACATTTAAGCAGCATTGTTTCAACACAATATGGAAATATAAATTCATAATTAACTAAAACCGTCTCATTTGTATGGAGGTAACGTGTCCGCCTTACTGGGGAGCGGATGGCCGAATATGCACTTTGTTACGCGAATAAATACTGGCTTGCTAGGCGCTTGTAATTGAGAAAAGAAACATGTTAGTAATGTTGGTCTTGAAAAAAAGTGATCAAAATCGCTATAGATAGGTCTTTGAATAAGGAGAGGCGGGGAGGGGGGGGGGGGGGGGGGGGGACACAACACTATCTGAAAGGGAGACAACTGCGTTACAGTTTTCTTGCATCCAAGGGAGGCCAATGCATTATAATTTGCCAAACTACCCTCAGCAGTTACTTCCCTTAACTGCTACACATTTTTTCTGCACACAAAACATTAATGTATATAGATTTTTTTCAAGAGTTAAATAACTTTATTTCTGCTTTTTAATTTTGTCTTAATTCATGTCATAACGTTATTTAATGTTAATCAATATAATCAGTTTGCCTATGTGCGTGATTTTCCAGACGAATTTAAGGGCTTACCACACTCCTCCCAACCACGTTCATCGATAAAAAGAAAATTATCGAACATGTCATAATCTCAATAATGGCAAATTGCCGTTAAGGGCTTGCCACACTCCTCCCAATCCTATTCATCGATAAAAAGAAAATTATCAAAATCTCAATAATGGCAAAATGCCGTTCAATGAAACTTTGCACAAATGAATGTTGCTAATGTATCTTTATTTTGCATACAGTAAGACAGGTTAGAAAAGTAAAGAAACAAAGCTAGACCTAAAAATTCCTTGAAATTCTATTTACATAAATTCACAAAAACTAAGCGATACAAAACATAATTTTAAATTCCCACGTGAGCGCAATGATACCGACAAGAAAATGTTGTTTACTTTTAAAGAACTTTCAACTACTAAAAGAGAAATCAGTGATTGTCATCCGTTTACGCGACCAGGAAATTGAAGGTCAAACACACTTTTACTAATATCTCGTAAAGTTTACATATGTAAGTGACCAGGACACAATAAATTGTTGTTAGTATCATATTACTCATGTGGGCATTTAAAATGATGTTTTGTGTTCTTTAGTTTTTGTGAATTTATGTAAATAGAAGTTGAGGGAATTTTAGATCTTGCTATTTTTCTTTACTGTTCTAACGTGTCTCACCATCTGCAAAATAAAGATACATTAATAACATACGATTTGTGCAAAGTTTCATTTAACAGCATTTTGCCGTTATTGAGATTTTGATAATTTTCTTTTTATCGATGAATAGGATTGGGAGGAGTGTGGCAAGCCCTTAAATGAAACTGTGCACAAATGAGTTTTACTAATGTATCTATATTTTGCATATGGTAAGACACGTTTGAACAGTAAAGAAAAAAGCGATATCTAAAAATTCCCTCAACTTTTATTTACATAAATTCACAACTAGATGGGTGTTCAGTTGAACACTTGTGTAGCCCTCGGGTACAATGTCGGAAGAAAAATGCAAGTACAAAAAGGGGCATAACTCCATCTTGACCAAAACAACTTGTCATCATCACGAGTGTGTTGTCTTGAGCAATATAATCAGAAAGTTTCATGAAGAAATATTGAGAAATCGCAAAGTTATGGCCAACGTTATGTTATCATGTAAAAATCCAAGTACAAAAAGGGGCGTAACTCCATCAAATGCGACGTTGGCCTAAAGAATTCAGCATCATCATGAGCATGATGTCATAAGCAATATAATTTGAAAGTTTCATTAGGAGATATTGTGATCTTGACCATAAGAATTTGGCATCATCATGAGCGTGTTGTCATAAGCAATATAATTTGAAAGTTTCATGAAGAAATATTAAGAAATGGCAAAGTTATAGCCAACGTTAAGTTTTCGTGACGGACAGACCGACGGACGGACGGACGGACGCTCCTACAGATGGGAATTTGTGGGTATTTCTTTTGTTTAAAACTACCCAACAAGCGAAAAACTACCCGATAAGAGACTAACGGAATGAATGGAAAGTTCTCACAGATTGGCATTTTTCGGGTATTTTGGTACCCAACAAGTGCCCATCGGTGCGCCCGGACAGACAAGACGGACGGACAGACGGACAAAGCGATCCCTATGTATCGCCATTTCTTCGAAAGGGCGACACAAAAACTAAACAACACAAAACATCACTTTAAATGCCCACATGAGTAATATGATACTGACAACAATTTATTGTGTCCTCGTGACTTTCATATGTAAACTTTACGAGATATTAGTAAAAGTGTGTTTGACCTTCAATTTCCTGGTCGCGTAAATGGATGACAATCACTGATTTCTCTTTTAGTAGTTGAAAGTTTTTTTACAAAGTACACAACTTTTCTTGTATCATTACACTCACGTGGGAATTTAAGCTTATGTTTTGTATTGCTTAGTTATTGTGAATTGATGTAAATAGAATGTTAAGGAATTTTTAGGTCTAGCGTTTTTTTCTAAACATTTCTAACGTGTCTTACCGTATGCAAAATAAAGATAAATTAGCAACATTCATTTGTGCAAAGTTTCATTTAACGGCGTTTTGCTATTCTTGAGATTTTGATATTTTCTTTTTTTATCGATGAACGTGGTTGGGAGGAGTGTGGTAAGCCCTTAAATCATGAGTTTACATAAATTGCATTCAGTTGTAATTTTAAAATGCTTGCCTTCCAAATAAGATGATGTAAAAACAAACTATTTGACACAGTGTCTTCAGTATCACTTTACTCATACGTTAATTTAAAATGTTTTGTGCTTGCTTAGTTTTTGTTTTGGTGTAAATAATTTACAGTAAATATCTTTTAGGACGTTTTTAGATCTAGCTATTTTTTTTACTGAAATGGCGAATCAGATGCTCGAGATTTAAGACTGGTTTCCAGATTAATTTAATGATCTTGGAAACTGCATGTCAATGAGTGATAGGGGTCAGGGTTGGAAATGCTGTGTACATTGGGGTTGTCGACGGAGAAGCTGCAATAAACCGAGAATTCTATGTGGAAGTGGACTGTTCATGGAGCATTAAACTGTTTTGAGACATTTGTACATTTATAATATAAATACTGATGTGGAGTGATAAAGGGTACCAAGCAAGTGAATGGGAACCAGGCATCATCTTCAAAATTACTGTACATTTCTTTTTCTGGGAGATCAGGGTCGCATTCACTATCTTAATAAAATAGCAAGTCATCAAAGATAGATGTCCCCAATCCATTTAATAAACACCTGCATAAACAACACAACAATGAAATTCTTTTCATTTTTTACTTCACATTGTACTGTTATATCAACAATCTACAACAGCGAACAAGAACTGAAGACAAGGTACATTTCCAAGGTTATTTAACCCGAGACAGCCCGTCAGGGATCTTTTCCTTACCATTGGTTAGTCAGTGGACTATATCATAAAACTTAAACGAGACCAGTCCCAAATTTCAAGCATCTGATTGGCTGAAATTGAGACAAGTCTCAGTTTTATGATCTTAGGCACTGATTTTAAAGATCTCAGACTGGTCTTCATTCTCAGTTTTATAACCTCAGGCCAAAATCCCATGTCACTGTAAAATAACTGGTTTGATAACAAGGTAACTTTTAGTCATGATTATCCAAAATACTAATATTCTAAACCATGGCTAATACTAATTAATTATGCATTTTAATACTTAATAAATAAACACATTTCTGGATCAGTGTCGAGATTCTGTGATTTGGGGTAAAAGAAAAAACACTACACAAAAGATTTCTCCACATTTTTCTTGTACTGTGTGAAACTGTGCACAATGAAAAGTGAAATAATCATACTTAATTGCTTTAAATGTTGGCAAATTTGTAGATTTGGAGATTTGATATTTAAACTGAATAAAAGCTATCCTCTATGGATGTTCAGATATGTAGGAAAAATAAATAGCAATTCACCATAAATGCCAGATTAAACAAAGTAAAAAGTCCTTTTTAACATATCACTTACAGATAAAAAACGATCACTATTAAAGAATAGCACATAAATTAAGAACAGCACTTAAGAGTCCATATTATCCTAAAAAGGTAAATTCCAAATCTTGAATGCTTTTATTTGCCGTAGGGAAAGCGGAAATTGTCGCCAGCATATTTGGCACTGGCTCCCAGCTCTTCTTCGATACGAAGAATCTGGTTGTACTTGGCTAGACGCTCGGACCTGCATGGAGCTCCGGTCTTAATCTGGAATATATTAATCATTGTACCAAATCCCCGAAAATTAGTATGCATTACTAACCCCTTTTCTTCTCAAAAAGGTATATCAATATGGTATAAATGAATTCAGAGAAAAAACAATGCTGTCGTCAGATTTTCAGGTTTTACTATTTTATATACATTTTTAATTTATTTCTCTATCTAAATGATGATGATGAGTTTAAATATTTTTAACAAGATCTGTATTGCAAAGTCACTATTGTACTATCTAACAACATAAATAATTAATAACAGTGCTTTACATTAAACTTTGTTTAATGAGGGAATAGGTAGTTAACCCAGGCAACTTGCAGAATTTCATAGTACATGTAAAAGAACTGACTACAGTTCTACCAAAAAGATGATTATCATAACATAAAATCAGCAACAATGGATCTAGTTATTTACCTGACCAGTGCTAAGTCCAACAACTAAGTCAGCAATGAAAGTATCTTCAGTCTCTCCACTCCTGTGTGACACCATCACCCCCCAGCCAGCGGCCTTTGACATTCTCCATCTGGAAACAGCAAAACACAAATGCTTTCCTCACTAGTTTTTAGCTATTATTAACCCATTCCTCCATATATACGCATTTTTATACATGTGCGACCAATGTAGATCCAGATCAGCCGGCACATCCGTGCCGTCTGATCAGGATCTGCACTGGTAGCATTTTGGTCAGATATAACCCAACAAATCAAAAAGCGAACAGTGCAGATCCTTATCAGACGGCCATATGTGCCAGGTGATCTGGATCTAAACTGTTTGCCCACGCAATAATGGTGTATCTATGGAGGAAAGGGTTAACAAGAAAATGTCATCATTTGTAAGTAGTAAAGTGAATTCATCAAATATTAATACCCCAACATTAATCTTCGTCAAAAGGCAGACTGATCCACGAAATTTAAAACCACAATGACATACAGAATTGGTCATAAACCCAAATATATAAATTGAACAACAATAGATGACCTATTCATGTTTCCCCTATGTAAGATGTGTTATTCACATAGGCCAATGGTCTTTCTGAAACAAAACACAAAACAATTACAACAAATGATAATCACAATCAAGATTATTTAAGACAGCCTGCACAACTGTTAGATAGGCAAAACAAATGAACGACTCTACAGGAGTTTAAAACTGTCAACCATGAAAACTAATTCGACAGTATTTTGGCTGCTTAAAAGTGCAACTTAGCAGAAGCACTCCAAATACATTCAAACATGGACTCCATTACTATTTGATTATTTAATCCATCCTGTAATGTTTGATGCACCTATTAGGAAATTGCACAATATTTCATACATATAAAACTTGTTAAGGATTTCTATTAATCATGAGAAGTCCAAGGTCTGGTCCTAAGTTATGAAACTGAGAATGAAAACCAGTCTCAAATCTCAAGCATCTGATTGGCTGAAATGGCGAATGGTCGCCATTTCAGCCAATCATATGCTTGAGATTTGAGACTGGTTCCCAATCTCAGTTTTATACACTTCTGGCCTGGAATTCTCCCATGACACTACTTACGCTTGAATGGATTCAGTGACACTACCAATCTGGTTGACTTTCAGTAACAGACAGTTACATGCCTTCTTGTCAATACCAGTCTGTACACGTTTTGGGTTGGTCACCAGCAGATCATCTCTAAAAATAGAATAAATCATTTACAATGAACTATATAAGATTATTTTTCACTTACTGTAAGCTGGGTTATTTTCACATGGAAAAAAATTCACAATTTTTTTTTAATGCAAATTCAAAACTCTGCGATTTTTTCAGGAATGAAAAAAAAAAATCTGCCATTCCTAAATGGCACTTATTTAAAACACCACCGATCAAACTTTTAGGTTAAAATTACTAAACTTACAATTAAGACCAATTTAAAATCTCAATCACCTGATCAGATATTTGAGATTTGAGAATGGTTTCAGTGTTATGATCTTGGACCCAGATTATCAACCTTTAAAAAAAACCTCTTACCCTACAATTTGGATATCTACAGAGCCTGTCAGTTTGGTATATGCCTCCCAATCATCTTGGTCAAATGGATCTTCAATAGAAACTATGGGATATTTGGAAATGAATTCCTTGTATAAATCTGCTAGTTTGTCAGAGGAGAGCTGAAACAAAGTTCAAAGAAATATTGGTTAAGACTTTAATTACTATTATAGTTGTTTTTATTAAATATTTATTATGTTTAATATTATAAAAAAAAGTAACAGCTTGAATAATGTTAATAAATTTGTAATGAAATGATACAAGAAACTCTTGTCACTTTATGATAGCAGAAAAAACCTCACAACTGACTGACGAAATTAAGTTCTTAACAGGAACAAAGTTACAAGATTAAGGTAGCTGAAACAGCTTAGCTCAAACTTTTTCTGGTGAAGGAAGATCAAGGATTCCCACAGTCAATTTGGAGGAAAGGGTTAAACATAAAACTGGCATCAAACAGCACCAACTTACATAGTCCTCCTTTTTGGAATCTTTGTTCTTGAAGTCTAGATCATACACCTTGTCTTTGCAGAATTCTGATGCAGCAACATCCATACCAATCTTGATTTTTCCGGTGTAACCGGCCTTCTCGATGGCGGTGGAAAGCAGGGCTAGACCCTCGTTGTTGTCCTGAATGTTGGGAGCAAAGCCACCCTCATCTCCAACGTTGCACGCTGTAAAGGGGAAATAACTTTGTCTCAGTGTCTGTTAGGTGAACATTATTTGTGAAATCCGATCAGACCCTACACTGTTGGCTATTCAACTAAAAACAAAACGTATATTAAGAAGTTTCTTTACAACACTATGAATATTAAATAGACAGTTTATTTACTCATTCAGTAATGAATGCATATTCCCTCTTTGTTAATGATTTAGACAGGTTCACTTTTCTGAGACCCATTGCTTTTCTGCATGCGGAAAGTGTCACTTCCATTGTGATAATATTTCAAACAAGCTATAAGTATAAGCACTTCCTTACCATCTTGACCATATTTGCTCTTGATAACAGCCTTCAGGTGATGATAAACTTCTGATCCCATTCTCATAGCCTCGGTGAACGATGATGCTCCTGTTATAATAAAATCACATTAGTAATATGTTATTGTAACAGGGATTTCAATTGATGCAGATTCTTGCATTTTGATGTAATAAGCAAATTTGGATTTTTCCTCTTCAGACCCCTCACGATTCTGAGCATGGGGTCATTATGATCCCGAGGATTTGGGGAAAGTGGTCAAATTTTGCAAGAAGAAATTTCAATATTGTATCTATTGCATTTTTATAATTTGATGTAAACCTGTTTGACCCTAGAAAAAATTAATATAAGTTAAGTTAAAGCAATTTGGTAAGTAGTAAAATTCAGTAAATAAAGCCAACTCTTGACTACCTGGGCTGAAGGTTATAAAACAGACCAGCTGCCATTTCAGCCAATCAGATGCTTGAGATTTGAGACTGGTTTCCATGCTCAGTTTTATAACCTTGCGCACTGATTATGACCCATGAGCATTCTCAACAGGGATCAGATGACCCCTGGTTTTCAAAAGCTATTGAAATCCCATTGTACATGTATAAAACAATCATCTGTGGTTATACCTAACAGAGCTTTTTTTCAGTCGATTTTATAGCCGATATTTGGTCATGTTCCCAATGACTAAACATATACTTTTTTCCCCAATTAGAGATGAAGAATTCTCAATAGAATCAATATAAAATATCTTTTGAATCTTCCCAACTTTAGGGGTATTGGTCATATTCCCTGTGCACTGTTAAGAAACTGTGTAAACTTTCATCCCACTGCAATTAGTAGAAACTGAGAAATATCCAACTTATCAAAACAGATTAACAGGACAAACTTCCAAAAGGAACAGAGGGATGGTTCAATTGCTAGATGCTGAGGGCAAGATATAAACTATCCAAATTGTGCACATGTTATTCAATTCATTATTAAATTCGTGACACTCTGAAATTGGAAACTACCACAATCTTATTTAATCTTAACCCTTTCCTCCATAGACACACCTTTATTGCGTGGGCGAACTGTTTAGACCCAGATCAGCCAGCACATCCATGCCGTCTGATCAGGATCTAAACTGTTCGTTTTTTGATTTGTTAGGATATTTCTGACAAAAATGCAACCAGTGCAGATCCTGATCAGACGGCACGGATGTGCCAGCTGATCTGGATCTACACTGGTCGCACATGCGTAAAAATGCGTATTTATGGAGGAACGGGTTAACAACAACAACTAACCTGTTGGCAGAATCATAAATTCCTGCATGGCAAGTTTGTTACCAGCATGGCTACCTCCATTGATCACATTAAATGCTGGAACGGGTAACATGATTTCCTTGTTACCAGCCAGATCAGCAATATGGCGGTACAGGGGCACACCTTTCTTGGCTGCACCAGCTCTACAGACAGCCAGTGAAACCCCAAGGATAGCATTGGCTCCAAGTTTGGCTGAAAAATAAACACAACAGGTATAGCAACAGAAAAATGTGTACAGAAACAAGCAATCTGGCATCTTGGACATTTCAGCTTTTCTATATTCTTGATAAATATTTTGTAAAGTAAACCAAAGACCTATATATTACACAGATACGCATCTCTCTATTACTGATATAGGAAATATCGTTTTGATGCGTGGACTGAACGAGAATCTCGTCACGTGACAAAGCGTTATTTTTACTTCATATAATCCGCCATCTTGTAGCCGATTTGATAAGCAATAATTATGTGTTGAGTGGATTTTAATCATGTTAACTTAACTTTTAATCGATCTTCGTGTTATTATGTTATTTTGATATACTTCTTGAACACTTTGATTAAATAATCACATCTTTTTGATTCCCTTGTAAGGTATCGATATGATCAGCATTTCACATTGTATGTTTGCTTTCTGCTGGCCAATTCACTTTGAAAGGTATGGTGCAATTTTGGTGATTTTGATAGTTATATCAATAAATATATTGTAAATCTTAGTTTCAAGTTGAAGAATATGCATCTTTCTTCAAATTAATGCAAGTCAAAATTGTATTTACCATTCATTAAACAAGTTTTAATGATAGACAAAATTGACGAAGGCTTTCGGTACCAAAAATAGCGATCATGTGATTCGATTTAACGCATGCCGCGTGCACATGCGAGAAAATGCAATGACACATATCTATTTATTTATATAGGTCTTTGAGTAAACAAACTAAATGAAAACTTTGATAAAGGCAAACTACCTTCACATACTATTACTAGTACTACCTGACACTCTTATAACAATTAAACTGGTGTCAAAGACCACATTTGCTCAATAGACCTAAAACTAGTAAAAATTTGGACAACTTTGCTTAGCCATCTTGTAATTCAGTAAACTTTGTGCAGAAAAACTAAACAAATACACGCCTTTTTTTATTTCCATAATTAAGAAATTAATGGAAAAATTCTGTTAAATGAATAGTGCATTTAAGCACTGAATTATTATAGAAGTCATAATGAGGACGGTTCACCAAAAATGTAAAAAGGGCACTGTTTGTACTTTACCCCAGACATTAATGATTATTGCTCCCCCCAAATTACGTTCGGAAATTGGGAAGAAATCAGAGGTGGAATCCTAATTAAGGAAAATAATACAGAAGACTACACATCACCAAGAATGAAAGAAAAACACTGAAGTGATATAAAATCTAATATAATAGACCAGAATTCGATCATTGCCTTACATTTTGTTTCTGTCCCATCTAATTTCAGGAGGAATTCATCTACTGCTGTCTGGTCTGCCTCGTCCAAACCCTGTGGACAAATAAAATATAAGAAAAGTTTTAGAGTTACATTGGCAATCTTTGCACTAAAGACACAAGTAAATAAAGGTTACATACATTTAGCAGTTTATTTGTCACTCAAATTTTACTCAAATTGTTATAAATCAGTGAAATATCCCAATTTCTGTGGGAGTACATGCTTTTCAAATCACAATCACTGTAAAAGGGTTGTCTTTTTATCAAATGAAAAACACCTGCATTTGTTAGCCAAATATTTTTTGTTTTCTAAATTGGTTCTTTTTCGATAGACAACTCCCACTTTGGTATCAGTGTTCACAGTTCACGCAAGTACTGCTAACTTTAAAACATACTCAAAAGGATAATAAGGTAAGTTTTATGTTGTTGTTTTTTTTTGCTTTCAGATAATGCTGTTATATATGTACTTATCATTTTGACAATATTTAATAAAAATGTTGTCAACATATTTCAGCATATATTTCCCAAATCTTGTTTCTTTAGATAAACATGGCCCAAGATCATAAAACTTAACATGAAGACCAGTCTTAAATCTCAAACATCTAATTGGCTGAAATTGCGACTGATGTTTGAGATTTGAGATTGGTCTCCAATCTCTTAGGCCCATGTATCTCCATGCACTACTTACAGCTTTGACCAGGGCTCCAGCAATAACATTGTTAACATTGTTCACTGCATTCAGTACACCTGCAGCAAAAAATTTGCAAAAGTTATGTCTGTTCAGTGGCAAGAATGGATTCTTTCAGGGTAGCACATAACACTGTTGTAACTTCATTACAATAAAGAAGAAGTTGTACCTTCACCATAGCCCCAAAAAGTTGTGGGCCAAAACACAAGGAACTAGAATGTGTCCTTGGACACTGATGCCCCCACAGCTGCAACAAATTTGTAATAACAAAGGGATATAACTCTGGAAAAAAATCCTTTCTTTAGAATTATCTACACATCCTGCTTGATCATCTGTGCAAATGTGAAAGAAATCTGCCTAATTGTTTAGGAGTTGATTCCACAAGATTTGGAGGACGTACAGACCGACGAGTGCAACTGCCACATTGTGGGGGCATAAAAAGATCAGTGTAAAGCATTGTAACTGAACCAAAGTTCAACTTATGATCTGAATTCTTAAAAATAACTCCCTGTCTTTCATTATGAGAAATCAATAATGTCTGCGTCAGATGCAAGACTAACTGAAAGGGGTTTAGTTCGGGACAATCTAAGGGTAGTAACATGATAACTTTCTAGCCAAAATCCCCTTGAAAATTAAATATTAATGCCCAAAAAGAGAGCCACAAGTATCTACCTTTTCCATGATAAGCCTTGGGATCCTTGTCTCTCATTTCTAAAGCCTCGTAGATACCAGTTGAGGCTCCACTGGGTACAGCTGCCCTGAACAATCCTGCAATTAAATTATATGATTATTTTATAGGCGAATTATTGGTTTTCTATGAAACTGTAATGTGAAAGCTATGCTAAATTTGATATCTCTTGGAATTGTTAAAACATGAGACCTTAAGATACAGAATCATCTGTGCAGTTTTCAAGTCTACAAGATGGGTTTTGTGTTAATGTTAAGAATACAAAAACTGCAATTTACCTGGAACTGCAGTCTCTGCACTTTGATTATGTTACTGACACTTAACTGACACTTGAAAATATATTAAAATGAAGTTAAAGACATAGGTAATTTTGGTTGATGGTCGATGGTACATGGGGATTAGGCTTGAGGAAAGCAAGATGAGTAACTGTAAAACAGTAAAACAGTTGTTATTTTAATCGCCCAAGTGTTGAAATTGAGGCCCGACTGCTAAATCCATAATATATCGAACATATGGAACAGGGCAATCTGTTACTTATTTAACAAGAGCCATGTTACACATGGTTTAATCCCCCCGCCGGAAAAAGTAACCTGAAGGTTGTACTTTCGTATAATTTACCTGGAGAGGAAATCCTTTTAAATTTGGAGTTAAAATTTTTAAACAAAATTTATCAAGTAAATCTGATAAAGGGGAATAACTCTAAAAAATAGGCAAGGTAGAGTTATTGGACTTGCACACTGCACTACCTACTGTGCTCTGTCAGTATATGAAATTTGAATAAAATCCCTCAAATAGTTTTTGAGTTATGCTCCGGACAAAATTTATTAAGTAATTCTGATAAAGAGGAATAACTCTAAAAAAGGCAAGGTAGAGTTATTGGACTTGCACACTGCACTACCTACAATGTGCTCTGTCAGTGTATGAAGTTTGAATAAAATCCCTCAAGTAGTTTTGGAGTTATGCTCTGGAAAAAATGTATCAAGTAAATGTGATAAAGGGGAATAACTCAATAAAAGGCAAGGTAGAGTTATTGCACTTGCACACTGCACTACATACCAATGTGCTCTGTCAGTGTATGAAGTTTGAATAAAAGCCCTCAAATAGTTTTGGAGTTGTGCTCCGGAAAGAAAATATCAAGTAAATATGATAAAGAGGAATAACTCTTAAAATAGGCAAGGTAGAGTTATTGTTCTTGCACTCTGCACTACCTACCAATGTGCTCTGTCAGTGTATGAAGTTTGAATAAAATACCTCCAGTAGTTTTGGACTTATGCTCCGGACAAAATTTATCAAGTAAATACGATAAAGGGGAATAACTCTTAAAAAAAGGCAAGGTCGAGTTATTGTTCTTGCACACTGCACTATCTACTAATGAGCTCTGTCAGTGTATGAAGTTTAAATAAAATCCCTCCAGTAGTTTTGGACTTATGCTCCGGACAAAATTTATCAAGTAAATATGATAAAGGGGAATAACTCTTAAAATAGTCAAGATAGAGTTATTGTTCTTGCACAATGCACTACCTACCAATGTGCTCTGTCAGTGTATGAAGTTGGAATAAAATCCCTCAAGATGTTTTGGAGTTATGCTCCGGACAACAAAATTTATCAAGTAAATATGATAAAGGGGAATAACTCTAAAAATAGGCAAGGTAGAGTTATCGTTCTTGAACACTGCACTACCTACAAATGTGCTCTGTCAGTGTATGAAGTTTGAATAAAATCCCTCCAGTACTTTTGGACTTATGCTCCGGACAAAATATATCAAGTAAATATGATAAAGGGGAATAACTCTAAAAATAGGAAAGGTAGAGTTATTGTTCTTGCACAATGCACTACCTACCAATGTGCTCTGTCAGTGTATGAAGTTTGAATAAAATCCCTCCAGTAGTTTTGGACTTATGCTCCGGACAAAATTTATCAAGTAAATATGATAAAGGGGAATAACTCTAAAAATAGGCAAGGTAGAGTTATTGTTCTTGCACACTGCACTACCTACCAATGAGCTCTGTCAGTGTATGAAGTTTGAATAAAATCCCTCCAGTAGTTTTGGACTTATGCTCCGGACAAAATTTATCAAGTAAATATGATAAAGGGGAATAACTCTAAAAATAGGCAAGATAGAGTTATTGTTCTTGCACACTGCACTTCCTACCAATGAGCTCTGTCATTGTATGAAGTTTGAATAAAATCCCTCCAGTAGTTTTGGACTTATGCTCCGGACAAAATTGTTTCGGACGGGCGCACGGACGAAGGGCATTTCTAGTATCCCTCTCGCCTTTGGCGGGGGGATAAATAACCTGGTCTACCAAACATTTAAAAAAAACTTGTAATGTTAGCTACAAGTAACCTTACAAAACACTTTAGCTTGTATGAAACAGGTATTTTTCCAAATAAGTTGTCTTTCAACTAGGTCCCAGAGTTTTCTATTGATCAGACAAAGTTTTTGCATTATACTAAATGTCTCTATGGGTATGACATTGACTTTAAATAAAAAGAGGTCATCTATCTGATTATATGTCATGACAGTCCCTTTTTAAGAAGCTAAAGGCCCAACATACTCTGTTATTGATCAGGGTTTTTTTTGCATATAATGCCACTGTAACCTTGAACTTTAACCTATCTTTGCCCTCAAAATCAAAAGGGATCATCTTCCTTTCATAACCATCCATCCTACAAAGGACCTAAAAAATTTCTAGATATTAATAACATGTGAATGATGTGATCTTAAATTTTAATCAGTTAACCTCATCTGGGCTTTTTTCACTATTTTGGGAATATGACCCATATCCCTGGAACTGGATAATTTCATGTTATTTTCAAGAAATATATAGGATTTTTGGGAATCTTTTGGGAATAAAAAAGTTTTACTGTTATCGAACGTTTTCTTATCATTGTCATACACATTTAATATTTTCTGGCTTAAACTTAAAGAAACAAATGATGCAGATTGTGTTAATTTTTGTCAGATTTTTTTATTCAATTGGTAATGTTTCTTCTCAAATTGGAAAAAAAACTGTATTTTGCCATTGGAAACATGACCATATATTGCTATAAAATCAACTGAAAAAACCTTGCTCATATTCAATAGATGTCAACTACCTGAACGACCAATCATTGTACCAAGTTTGAGTAAAAGTCTCACCACGACACCAGTGTTCTTTGTTATTGGTTGCAGCAAGACTGTCAGATGAAAATATTCCCCTTTCTTTATGCAGAAGGGTGGAGTTGTAGGGCATATTTATTCACAAAAAGAATGCATTATGATTTTGAACATAGTTAAGTACTTACCCTTGTCTGTAGTCACATCAACTTCAACTGTTGGGTTGCCTCTGCTGTCAAAAATTTGACGAGCGTGGACTGATTTCACTGGCATGGCTGTCCGATATGCTGTTACTAAACTGAAATTAAGAAATTCGAAAAAATTATTAAGTTTCCACTTAACAATGACAAAGTTGTGTCTTTCAAGGCCAAAGTCGCCAGCGTCTGCAAATTTGCAATGCAAGGTCAAGGACACTTCTCACAAATTTTCCTTACTCAAGGTCGAAAAAGAATGAATTATTGGCAAAAATTAAATAAACATGATAGAGAAATGTTTTATTTTCTTAAATGAAAATCTATTAACAAAAGTTTATATTATATATTTGCTCGAAAATAAGAAGAAATAAAAAAAATCTACCGGCGAATGTTGCGTCCTTGGTCAGTGTCGCAAAGCGCTCTGGGTACAGTAAGCGTCTGAATATTTTACGACAGGGTGATTGTCATCGGTGTGGTATCACAGTGAGCTATGTATAGACTCTTACACAGCTTCTACGAGCTTAATGGGGAAGTTTCCAGAGTCGATTCAAGTCGTTTTGAATAAGGTTTATAAACAGAATTTGAAATCAGTTGATTAATTTAAAATTGTCATTATCTGCCATTAGTTAAAATTTCATTTTGTAAGTATATCACATAAACACATCACAAAACTTCATTATTAAAAGAAAATTGAAACAAGTCTATGTAAAAGACTTTCATGATTTCGTTTCCTATGGTATTAACATGAAAAATATAAGTGTTTGAATATAAATTATATATACGCCTTTCCAATAAACAGTTTCGCAGTCCTGTACGAGTTACTTCCCGTGACCAGATATCAACCCAAAACGAGGCTTCACAGGAAAGCTGAACTATCGGACTATGGCTTAAGCACATAAGGCCTAACATAATCCATTAAATTTCAGGTGTGTAATCGTCGCTGCCGGTCGAAAATAAGTTACTGGTCTGTCATTCTAGTCAGACATTTTTATTTTCACTATTTGTTAGATATTTGCATTTTTAATATTGTAAGAACATGTACCATTCTTGTTGATAGCGGGCAGTATGAAACGCGATTCGGATAAACGTGAGTATTAATGTTACGAATTTCTATACAGCATTTTCATCTTTATGTAGTTTATACTTAAAATTATATTTAACTGGTATGAAATTCGCAAATTGCTCAGACTGGTAATGTACTATACTCCGGAAATCGTGACATGTCAACATTCGGTTACAGCATCTGTACGTTATACTTGTACTCATCTATTATTTGAATTTATCGTACCGTTAATGTTCAACGAACAAATAATTTTGAATTTTTGAAAACGTCACGTATACTTCACAAGCAAAAATACGGTACGATTGATTCTGTCTTGAAATTAAGAAGGATCAATAAGGTTATCTGATTGTTCGTTTACGTAAAAGTATCATTTATAGAATAAAATTCAATGATTCTGATGCTGGCTTCTAATAAAGATGGAGATGCCGGCTTCAAATAATGATGGGAACATTTATATTAATATTAACACTGCTAAGGTTTGAAATTCTGTCATTTTGGCGTAAACGCTCAATCGCTTGATTGAATATTTATAAAATGTTCTGCTAAGATGAGTTTCTAATTGATGTCTTATGGTTCTACTTGTCGTGTTAAGGATTAATAATTTATATAACTGCTATATCAAATACTTTTGCTACCCGATTCAGTAATTAAGGATTTCGATATACTTATTAATTGGGAGGTGGAGGTACATAAAAAAGTAAACCGATCTCTATTGGTCAGTGATATCTTCTTCTTAGTAATTGAGAGGGGACCCCTTGTGCGCGACAATTTGGCATTTTTATGACATGCCGCTTTCAAAATCAATCGCAGCCGGCATGTCAGTAGTTGATAAGACACGCGAAGCCGGAAACGACACTCAATTTATCCGTGGATAGAACACAGGCTGTTAGTTTAAGTCGTTTAAAGTAAACCTTGGCGCGATGAATAATGACTTTACACTTCTAGTCAAATTAGATTTGTTGTTTTATAAACTATTCTTGATAAAAAAAAATTCATTACGCTGATGTATTATTACTAATTCAACGATAAACGAGAAAATATATTTTAAAAAGAAATTTCATGATGAAAAACGAAAGTTGTAGGTACATGTTCCCTATTACATTAATACAGCGAGCAATAATTTTTCCTGTATAGTAGTCACGTGACTGAATAGGGGAGGTAACCGAAAAATTCACCGAATTATTGGAAAGGCGTATAAGAATTATAAATATTGCTATTCATATTAGAGAAGGCACATTTTTATTTTTGAATTGTACCATCCTGGGGTCGAAATGTCTCAACGATTTTGGGTCGAAATGTCTTGGGGTTGAAATTTCCAAAAATTGTCTTGGGGTTGAAACGTCATGTGGTCAAAATATCTTGACATCAACTATACTAATTTTGTAAGCGCAGTGTAATGGTGTTAAAAACTGAAATTGTAACTGATAAACAGAATAGAAATAACTGCTCCTGTTGAGTGACTGATTTCTGTGCTAATAAGGGCCGTTTGGAGACCACAATGAATTTCTGTATTTCGATAAACCGATGTTCGTTTTATCATCGTCTAAGTAGTCTGATCCATAGAACAGGATCGAACACTTTGTAAACAGAAATTAAAATACATATATTTCTTTAAAAGAAACATTTATTTCTGAAATAGATTTCATATTCAATTACATGAGTTTATTTAGTCGCATTCTACAGGTACTTCAGGTTTAATGATTTATTGTTTGAGTTTAAATGAACATATTAATCAAGAAAGCATGAAAAAGACATTACTCTATGTCTAAACAAAAACTTGACTTGTATAACAATTTATTGAAAGAATTGCTCCATTGCAACGCATTTAAGCATACAATAATGATTTTATATGGTTTCTTTTGTATTGGACAAACTGGAGATTCCAGAAAAAAATAATCATGATTACTTTTCAACTGTATTTCATGTTTATTAATTACCTTCATAAGTAGATCTATATTAGTATTTATGATTGAAATTATTATCATTATACACAGAGATAATATGTTATCTAATCAATAACACTGTAATGTTATTGGTCACAATTCTGTTGAACAAAGTTATTAAATGTGATGTGCGCGTGTGAAGACAAATTGACTCTAATGCCGCATTGGTCAAATGCCGATTTGACCTTAGTTCGAGGGCCCGATACATCTTATTCGTCAATAGTTTATACAACAATTATGGACGCAATTTTCACTTCCGCGAAACTATTTTTCTAAACTTTTTCCAGTTTATTCCCTTTCTAATTTGTTAGCCAACTTTATTTATAACACAATGTTTTTAAAACACATATAAATTGTTATTAGTGAAGATGAAATATAGTTTGGATTTCAAGGAGTGTCTAAAAGACTCGCCAAAGTTCAGGTATTTTTGTGACAAATTCTTCACCATCATCATGACATGAATCATAGCAATGACACGATTTGTGTTGACCGAGTTACGTGATTGTTGGTTATGTAGAATTTGTCTTGAGCTATTTATCTTGAGATCCGCAAGTGCACTAATTAGATATGGAGGAAAGTGGTTGTGGACATTGAGCAGTTGAGCATCAGTCTACAGATCAGCTGATTCAGAGATCCCAGGTTCAGGTCCTACCACAGCTAGTCTTCTGCTGTTACCCACAATAAATGAAAATAGGTGTACTCATTTGATATCATTGAAGGAGTATAGAGTGTGAATACAGGCATTAAATGAGTTATTACCATTGAATATTGTTCAGAAGTAATAAATCAACCCACAGTAAAATTCTGCTGCTTGTACTTCTCCATTAAATTGAACTGCCATTTACCTTGATTACAAATCAATATTATTAACATTTATTTTTTTAAAGAGACTACTTATTCAAGCTTATAAAGTTTATAAACCACATTTTAAGCATGTTATGTTTATAAGTAGATCTTCAAAAAAGACAAAAATGCATTAAGTGCTGTTTATCGTATGCATGTATCTCTGTATATTTTTTACAGATTATCTCTTGAAAATGCTGAAGCCGATATTGAAAATTTGGAGGCCAAGCTTGAACGGGTAATTAACACAGAGCATCTGCTAGATGATTAAGAACTGATAAGCATTATGCCATTAATCGGCATTATCAAGGATCAGATCTTAATGTTAATAATATTATCTTGACTAATCACGTAAGATATAAGCATCTGCTAAAGAAACAAAAGGTTCTGTATGAATCATTTATCCATACTTACATATATATATGATATATATTCAGTAAGTATACTATAAAATATTAATTTTAATTTAAGGCACTATCCCTCATCAAATTTGTGTGAAAAATCAAGATTTCCCCATAAAAATCAATTAATATAGGAAAAGTTAATTCACCTTTTAAAGATATTCACACTATTTTTTCCCAAAATAAAAAGGGATGGAGCGGAAAAAAGGTATTACTCCTTAGAAGTCATGTTCCTTGTAATTTATATGAGAAAAGTTGAAAACATTTGTCAATGAATAGCATAAAAAATTTGGTCATTTCAGGTTGTGCGACTGTGTACAACAATGGTTGAAGCAGGAAAGTCTTTTAATAATGCAGGCCGGTATGTATTATCATGGGGAAGCTGCAGTAAATTCTTATCATTAATCTTGCATTTAATTTAACCCTTTCATGTACAGACACACCTTTATAGCTAGGGCGAACAGTTAAGATCCAGATCAGCCGGCACATCCGTGCCGTCTGATCAGGATCTAAACTGTTCGCTTTTTGATTCATTAGGTTATTTCTCACCAAAATGCGACCAGTGCAGATCCTGATCAGACGGCACGGACGTGCCGGCTGATCTGGATCTACACTGGTCGCACATGCGTAAAAATGCGTATATATCCAGGAAAGGGTTAATACAAATAAAGTGTACATTAGCATGTATTGTATGTTCATTGCTTTGAAGGGAGATGTGCAGGATTGATGAATGGAACAGATTTGCGAAAAGGATTATTGATCAGTTGAATATCATCACGGTGCCTATCCATATCGGCTGTTTCTTTGCAAAATTCGCTATATCGGCTGTTTCTTTGCTTCGGCAACGGCTATTCTTTGCTAATAACAATGGATGGAGAGCATATGTCGAAGATTCCAGATGCAAATGTTACAGATATAAGGTATATTGTACAAAAAAAGGTTGTGCACGGAACATTAGAATGTCTAAACTATGCATTGTAGTGTTAACTTTTTAAATATCGGCGATTGTGGCCGAAATCTCGATGAAACTAGTTGACTATACACAGACGTAGAGCACAGATCCAGCTTTTCCGCAGTCTATAACGAGTGTTTGCTTTGATATCTAACGTATCAAGCGATATATTATATTCATTTCTTCAATATTCTTCCAAAAAATACTTACAAATAGGTAGAAATATTAATAGATGCACAGGCTGACTCTCTGCATTGCGCAAAGGTAGGCTCAACGATAATGACTACTTAGGCACCTGTTTACTCACTGTATTATGGACAATTTAGAATTTTGTCACTGCATTCTCCTTATTAGAATATAAATTAACGTTACATGAGCAGGCGACTTCGAAGTTGAACGAGAAACCTTAAGGTTTATCGCAACTGTGTTAGTATCCTTTTTATGTAAGGTTAATGCATACATTGCTAAATGTTTATGAAAACTTATTTGATATGTATAGCTATGTACATTCTATATTGCAGTTTTAGCACAGAAATCCACTTGCCCATTTATTGGTTTATTCGCCGGTTCATTCGTTCGTTCATCGTCCGTTTTCCATCAACCGATCGTCCGTCGGTCGTTCTTTCTCTCATCCCTTCCTCCCTCTCTCCGTTCATTCGTCCTTTTATCCACCTGAACGTCCCTCAGCCGGCTAGCCTGGCCGACATGGGTGTTCCCATAATACGACCTATTTTCGACGGGCGTATAAAAAGTGATTTTAAAGAAAATTGTTCAGCTAATATTATGTAAGGCTATACAACCAAATGATCATTTTATAGAAAAGGTTCAATGAAACGGACTACTAGGGAGAAATATGAATGTATGGACGGATGGACGTTCAGGTGGATAAAAGGACGAATGAACGGAGAGAGGGAGGAAGGGATGAGAGAAAGAACCGACCGACGGACGATCAGTTGATTGAAAACGGACTATGAACAAACGGACGAACGAATGAACCGGCGAATAAACCAATAAATGGGCAAGTGGAGTTCTCTGCTAAAACTGCAATATAGAATGTACATAGGGTGTACATATCAAATAAGTGTTTTAGCCTTGTTAAAGTTTTGAAAAGCTTTATTATTGTTAAACATAAATATTAGCATTTTCATAAACATTTAGCAATGTATGCATTAACCTTACATAAAAAGGATACTAACACAGTTGTGATTAACCTTAAGGTTTCTCGTTCAACTTCGAAGATGCCTGCTCATGTAACGTTAATTTACATTCTAATAAGGAGAATGCAGTGGCAAAATTCTAAATTGTCCATAAT
This sequence comes from Corbicula japonica, assembly GCA_038501625.1. Classification (NCBI taxonomy): domain Eukaryota; kingdom Metazoa; phylum Mollusca; class Bivalvia; order Venerida; family Cyrenidae; genus Corbicula; species Corbicula japonica. The sequence continues at coordinate 2,363,315 of JAZAYU010000100.1, read as the reverse complement.
ACAGTGAGTAAACAGGTGCCTAAGTAGTCATTATCATTGAGCCTACCTGTGCGCAATGCAGAGAGTCAGCCTGTGCTTCAAAACTGGTGAGCAGAGAGGCCGCCGGTGCCCCAATTAAACCGAAAGTAAAGGGTTTTGGATAGATCTATTAATATTTCTACCTATTTGTAAGTATTTTTTGGAAGAATATTGAAGAAATGAATATAATATATCGCTTGATACGTTACATATAAAAGCAAACACTCGTTATAGACTGCAGAAAAGCTGGATCTGTGCTCTACGTCTGTGTATCATCAACTAGTTTCATCGGGATTTCGGCCACAATCGCCGACATTTAAAAAGTAAACACTACAATGCATAGTTTAGACATTCTAATGTTCCGTGCACAACCTTTTTTGTACAATATACCCAATATCTGTAACATTTGCGTCTGGAATCTCTGACATATGCTCTCCATCCATTGTTATTAGCAAAGAATAGCCGTTGCCGAAGCAAAGAAACAGCCGATATAGCGAATTTTGCAAAGAAACAGCCGATATGGATAGGCACCGTGATCATTATTTGAAGCTCAAATATTGATTTACACCCGAAATATTTCAAACCAATATTTTATAAAAAAAGATATATAAATGGTGTTTCCTATCCTATGCGACGCGCATAGGTTAGCTATTTTTGTATTTCCCGCGTAAAGCCGCAGTGGTTTTTGGGATTGGCACGTGATCACTTCAACCAAAATACGCATTCGGTGTACCTTGCCGACTATCGACGTCGCCATTTGCATGGGTGCAAGTTTTCAGGCATTTGCCTGAAATTCAGGTTTTTGTGTGTCTAAAAATGGTTGATTTTCTTTATTTTCCCTATATAAATTGACAAATTTTCAGGATTTCAGGTTTTTCAGAATTCCTAACTTGCACCCATGCATTTGTTGCAAAATGCCTGGGCCACCACGAATAGTAAGCTCAGCGATGAGAAAAATATAGAATGATCGCTAAATATAGAATGTATTTTTGTATAGGGATTTCTTCAGGGGATTGTTTTCAGGTCTGGTAAAATGGTAAAATTAACCGAAAACTTCCTCCTGGAGGGTTTGAAATGTAGAGTTTAGTGAAAAGTACACGTAAGTGTTACAAGATCGATCTGTTTACGATTTTACCGAGTACACCTGCTCGACCCTGCACATCTCCCTTTAATATGTAATAAATTCCAAGAAAACTTTGGTTAGCTCTTACAATTATCTATTGACATGTACATTGATCACATTATTTGTCGGTGGTTCATAATTAACATTCTGCAAATTGTACTGTTCAAGAAAGATCATCATATCATAGAAATTTACTTGTATCTAATTTTGAAAAGTATCAAATTTAAGTTAAAAAGTACATGTAGTTTTTGATCCATTTTTAAAGAGGTAATTCACGGTGACATAAAAGATAAAGAAAATGGAAATAGGTATTTATTTACATTAAAGGCCATAAGGTAAGATACTGAAAAATCACTTTGTATAAGGAATTTGTTGTTTGAATGATAATGTATCAAGTTGACACATGAATTTTAAAAAGATCTGAAAATGTTTTAATGTTTTTTTATTACAGGGGATTTATCACTGGGGTTAAGGACCTGGGAGCATATTTCCAAGATGACAGCATGGTCTCTGTAGGTATTTTATTGTTATTTTCAGATAAAAGGATTTTACTTGTTGTCTTAGATTTTGCAATACTGGTATCTTATTTCAGTTATATCTCATGTGCAACCAGTTTCAATCTGAGAAGTTTAATCAAGATTTATGCTAGTCGCTTTTAGAGTCATTAGGCTATTTCTGAATAAGAACCGAACAATGTAGAACCTGATCAGACTGCATAGGTGCTTTTTGTCCAGTGCCCAAGGTTATAAAACTGAGCATGGAAACCAGTCTCAAATCTCAAGCATCTGATTGGCTGAAATGGCGACCAGTCGCCATTTCAGCCAATCAGATGCTTGAGATTTGAGACTGGTTTCCAATCTCAGCTTTATAACCTTGGGACCAGGTGACTCCATATTTGGTTGAAATTTGCATCTCAGCAAACTTGCAAGTGTAAAAGAACATGAAAACTTGATAAGGTTCATATCAGACCAGCATTGCGAAATCCCTGTAATCCATGGGATATGGCTTTTATCCTACGACAACCATTGTAGACCTAGATCAGGATCTACACTGTTCGCTTTTAGTCTTAAGGTTATTTCTGTTCAAGAGTGAATAGTGTACATCCAGTTTTAATTGCACAGACGTCCAAGGTTATAAAACTGAGCATGGAAACCAGTCTCAAATCTCAAGCATCTGATTGGCTGAAATGGCAACCAGTCGCCATTTCAGCCAATCAGATGCTTGAGATTTGAGACTGGATTCCAATCTCAGCATTATAACCTTCAGCCCTGGCTAATCGGGATCTACATTGGTTGCCCATTGTGATAGAAGACATATGAATGGAGTAGAGGGTTATTAAATATACAACTTTGCAAAGTTATATTCTCATTTATTTTGCTTTACTGAGAATAAACAATGATTTTGTAGCTTCGGTGAATTTTCCTGATCTGCTTTTCTGTTGTATTTTTAGTTCTTTGGAGATAAGGTGTCTTTAAATTATTGGTTTTCTTTTGAGCTGTGAAGTATTCTGTTATTAAAAATGCAATTAAATTTTGAGACTGAAAACAAAAGAAAGCGAGTGCTCATCAAATTTTCACCTTATTTCAAGATAAATCCACTATTAAGACAATCCACAGGTCTGAATGGAGAAGTGTTTAACCCTTTCGTCCATAGCATGGGCGAACAGTTTAGATCCAGATCAGCCGGAACATCTGGGCCTCTGGTTAGGATCTAAAAACGGCACAGATGAGCAGGCTGATCAGGATCTACACTGGTTGCATATGCATAAAAATATGTATATATAGAGGAAAGGGTCAATTATTTTTAAGCAAATAAAATATTGTGAGATGGGTCTTAGACATGTTAGTCTCGCTGTTATTGAGATTTACTATAGTTTTAAAAATTTTAATGAAAATAGTGTGTGTCAAAAGGGATTGCATTGCTTTGTGTTCCAGTGTTGTTTTCAGTTTATATTTGTGAGTTCTAAATTTGTATAAGTAAAAGAATCTTAATTTTGATTCATAATTCCATGTTTCCTAACCCTTATCTGTTTACTCTATACAACAGATTTTATTGTGTGTGTGTCCAGTGTAAATCCAGATCAGCTGTAACATCTGTGCCCAAGGTTATAAAACTGAGCATGGAAACCAGTCTCAAATCTCAAGCATCTGATTGGCTGAAATGGCGACCAGTCGCCATTTCAGCCAATCAGATGCTTGAGATTTGAGACTGGTTTCCAAACTCAGCTTTATAACCTTGGGCACTGTACCATCAGATCTGAATCTACAATGTCTGCTTTTTGGTCAGAAATAAAACTGATGAATCTAAAAGCAAATGGTATAGATACTGATTAGAAAGCTTAGATGTGCCAGCTGATCTGGATCTACACTGTTTGCCCATGCAATAAGACCTGTATGTATGGAATAAAGGGTTAAATTATATTACAAAATAAGTCTTAAGCTGCTCATTTCTTGCAAACTCCAAACTCATAATATTTGTGAATAAACAGTTTTAAAAATCTTCATTATAAGTTTTCAAATTGAATTGAATGCTTTTCTAACTTCAATTGATTATTTTGTGTATAAACTAAAGGATGACTCTAAAGTGTCTGTAAGTAAACAATTGGTTGTGTGAATTTGAAACAATCGCTTCTATTTTTATGATATAATGTTATTTATTGTTGTAGGAAATTAATATTGAACAACTTTGATGTTTGTTATTGTAATACTGTTAAATCATTTTATTTCTTGTGGGTTTTCGCATATTTCGCGCTATGGCAAGAGCGAAAAATTCAACCCCAGTGAAATTCAACCATTTAGCAGTGTTTCTTTAAAGGAAAATACAGTTGCTTTAATTTATGCCCCAGCAAATTTGTTATTTACGGGTTTTGTGCAAAAATTACTCCCTGGGAAATTAAATGATACTACAGTATTGCAACAGGGAAAGGCTTAATATTGTAGTATCATACTTTGTGGGTGTTAAAATTTCACACATTATGGGTAGATGTGTAAATTTAAGCCACAGCGAAATATCACTGTGTAATAATATGTGTTAATAGAAAAAAACAATTGCGTGAATTTGTGCCTGTGCAGATACATCATACAGTGGCTTTTGTGCAAAAATTACATGGGTGAACAGTGTAAATCCATATCAGCCAGAACATCCGAGCCAACTGATCAGGATCTATTCACTGTTAAGTTATTTGTGACCAAGAAGTCACCAGTGTATATCCCGATCAGATAGCATGGATGTGCCAGCTGATCTGGATCAGTGTGGGTTATATATGTGATATAACCCAAATACACTGCAGTCTCTTTTTAATGTGGTCAAGCGGGTCCTCCATCCTGACCTCATTGCTAAGTGAAACTGGGTTATATTTTCCCAGGCAAAATACATGTATTGATTTTAAAAAATACGTCCGGTTTTCCCACAAAAATTAATCTTGTCTTCATATTAAGATTGCTCATTCGTCGATTCGTGTACTTTGCATTATAATTATAGAGTTAAAGAAATGATACCAACATGACAGAATGATGATTGTTTCAAATTCACAGAAACATTCTATTTCCCAGAAATAATCCTTTCCAGAGTTTTGATGCATCGTTACACTTTTGAATTGTTAACCCTTTCCTGTATAGATACACCTTTATTGCTAGGGCGAACAGTTTAGATCCAGATCAGCCGGCACATCCGTGCCGTCTGATCAGGATCTAAACTGTTCGCTTTTTGATTCATTAGGTTATTTCTGACCAAAATGCGACCAGTGCAGATCCAGATCAGACGGCACTGATCGCAAATGCGTAAAAATGCGTATCTAAACAGGAAAGGGTTAAAAAAGTTTTCCTGCATTTGGATGGAAGTGTCTTGATGCCTGATCTTGCCAGCTGTTATGCTTTTGTTATGTTGCCAGCAATTTGAGTGATAATTACATTAGCTGAAAAATCAAACATCAACTTGGAAACCTCGAGCATCATGGAATCCTCAAACATTTGTTCCAGTCCAACAAAAATGCACCACCTTTTCTATGATTTATTCTGGGTCATTTACTCTTTGTTAGTGTTGGAAGTAATAACTATTATTTGGCAGTAGTTTTTCAAACCCTTTACTCCATGGGATATGGCTGTTATCCCACGGGCAAACAGTCTATATCCAGATCAGTCGCACATCCGTGGCATCTGATCAAGATCTGCACTGTTTGCTTTTGACAAAGAAGCAACCAGATATATAAAATTTATTAAAGTTTTTATTGCTGTAGATCCAAACCAGATAGTATGGATGTACCAGCTGATCTAGATCTACACTGCACGCATACAAGATAAAACCAATATATATCGAGAAAAGGGTTAACTTCATTTAGTTTATAAGTGTGACATTTGAAATATTACAACAATAAAGAATTATGATGCAAATCGATTTGCAATTTACAATGTTCGCAATATACTTATCTTGTACAGAATTATAGTTTATTTTTGTCCCATTTCATTAGATGATTGACCAGAATTTTGGTTCAAGAAATGGTGGTGCAATTTCATTAATAATGATTATATTTAATAAGAGATACTTTTCCACTGGCTCAGCTAAGCATCATTTGTTTCATCATTATGAAAGCTTGTGTTGACTTCACATTCACAGTTGCTGTTCTTGTTTTTTTTTTCACTGATTAACTGGCATCAGTTTGCAAACATGCCAAGTTATTTATAGTTTTCAACCTGAAGACACTGCTGTATTTCCCAAAATGCACTGCTGTTCACAAAATAATTAGCAGTTTTTTAGCACAACAAATACGTAGCCAAAATGACCACAATCTGCAAAAAAAACCTACCACACTTACATAGATCATGGCAGTAATTGTTTAATAAATTTTGTTAACCCTTTACTACATATATACAGGTTTATTTGCATGTGCAACTAGTGTAGATCAGCTGGCACAGCTGTGCTGTTTGATCCAGATCTACACTGTTCACTTCTTGGTCAGAAATAACTTAATTTGAATGTGAACAGTGTTGATCTAGATCAACACTGTTCGCTGATGCCAAAAAGTCGTATCTATGGAGTAAAGGGTTGATATAAAGACATTTGAAAGTGTCACTTTTATCTTGAGTATGCCACATTTTTTTCGCTATGTTGCATGATTATACGATATTTGTTTTTACAATTACAATTTTTATTTTCTTTACTTTTATTGTTTTGCATGTAGTGAATGCATGTGTATGAGTTGGCATGATATTTTTATTTTATTTTTTATATAAAAGTGTTTATGGGTCCTTAAATGTATGGATTTCTTAGTTTTCTATTTGCTTAGTTTGTTTTGACATAAAATTCCATATTTCCTTGGGGGTTGAACTGTGTTGATCAATTTGCACACAGAATCTGCATAATTAACCTTTTCTCCAAATATATTGCTTATTTGTAACTTCAGTTTTTGTTTTCTGCTGAATTCAGGCTGACAATAGAATGACATTACTGACAACACACATTTCATTTTTAGGTTCACTGGCAGTCTGCTGACATTAAAACTAACATAACAGACAACACTGGCATTTAGCTGACAAGGTCCAGTGTTACTGACAATGTGCATTTGATATTGTTTTAATGTTACATGTACTGACAATTTATTTGCTTTCAGCTGATATTGCTGACAATATAATAATTTTGCTGCCTGTATTCTGCCACAAATGCAGACACAACTGACTGTAGCTTTTCAGACATGACTGACTGTCACATAGCAGACAATATTGACTGTCGCACAGCAGAAAATACTGTCACATAGCAGACAATATTGACTGTCGCACAGCAGAAAATACTGTCACATAGTAGACAATATTGACTGTCGCACAGCAGAAAATACTGTCACATAGCAGACAATATTGACTGTCGCACAGCAGAAATACTGTCACATAGCAGACAATATTGACTGACACACAGCAGAAAATACTGTCACATAGCAGACAATATTGACTGTCACACAGCAAAAAATACTGTCACATAGCAGACAATATTGACTTTCACATAGCAAAAAATACTGTCAAACAGCAGACGCTACAAAATCAGGTGATTCAGCACAAATTTTGCTGAATGTGATATTTCATTACTGATTGTTCCTTTAGATTGTAGAAATGTAGAAGTGTGGCTTGTGAAATTTTGATCAGTTATACAAAGTTTAAGAAGATAAACATTCAAAATATAAGGAAATACATCTAAACTAGTTTTTTGTATTTTCATTTGTACAGTCCATCTTAAAGTGTGCTTTTGACATTGTTTTATTATATTAACCTTTTTTCTGGGAGCACAGCAAGAGGTATTTGTGTTACAAAATTTACCATGTAATTTTGAATATTTGATCTATATGAAGATATTGTCTCTGATTTTGTTAGGAAAAAATTTTCATGCGGTTTTGATGTTTTTATTTCAGAGTTGTCTAAACCATTTTTGCCAGTCAATGAGTGAAATGTTGAAATATTACAGTGTAAGTTAACTAATTCCTTTATATTTATATTGAATACTCTAATATTTAAATAAATGTTTTGTCCCCCTTCTGAAAAAAGGCGATATAGAGGGATGGCTTTGTCTGTCATGAAAACTTAACTTTGGCTAAAACTTTGCCATTTCTCAATATTTTTTCATCAAACTTAAAATTTTTATTGCTTATGATAATTTGGTCATTCAAATATGTTGGTTATAATGTAAACTGATTGTACATTTACATATTTCTTTCAGACATTAATGGACCAGGCTCAGAGATCTGTTTGTAAAAACCTTAGCCAGTTTATTAAAACGTGAGTATTATTTATGTTTGTCTGGAGTGAAAACGGAAAACAACCAATTATTGAAATGAGTTGTGCCTTACTCTTGAATGATTAGTTTAATTCAAACTCTATGAAAAATATTAATATAAGTTATGGATAAAACAAATTCAAGAAGATACGTAAATTGGATTTCTACCAAAAACATGAAATTTCTTGCACACAAAATTACAGTGGAGCACCGCTATATCGCGATCTGCTATATCGCAAAATCCAATATAACGCGGTCAATCCGTGGACCCCGTTTCTTTTCCCATAAAATGATACCTGTATTTTCTCTAAGTCTTCGGACGGAAAAAATTTTTTTCTGGCTGATGGAATATATAGAGACAAGAAGTTTTATTTAAAGAAAGATATTCCGAATATTAAGATACATGTACATTAATTAACACGTCCGTAAACGTAAGCCGAGAATAAGTCAACATCCGTCAGACGTTTCTTCCTTTGAAACTTCTGCTAACCTTTGTCAAGTAATTAACTCCATAGTTGTTAAATAAACATCCTATTGTTGTATAATCAACAAAAATGCGATGGCTTCGCAAATAGGGGTGCAATAGATTAGTTGCAAACTGCCAATTGGGCGCAAGGCCGGTAATGCAGACAAAAACACAACCTGATAAGAAATTAGCAATAATTTTACTAGATACACTGTCATTCAAAAAATCAGCTGATTTAGAGATGAAATCATCCTAGTTTGTTGACGGCTTGAAATTCTTTTGTACAATAGTGTCGATCGATTTTTGAGTGTTGCGCACCGTTTCAAGTTGATGTCGGCGTCTTTGATGTTAAATACACAAGCAACGCTGACATTTTAGATCAAAACAGTCAATAAACAGGTGTTGAACAGTTGTTCATAGAAGTTCTAAATTTTATGATTTTAATCAATGTACATGTATCATTTCTCTGATATTTTATGGGCAAGTATTAGCACGATTTAAAATATACGTTGTTCACTTTATTTCTTAATCGTTATAAAAATAATGAACATCAGACTTAAACATCGTAAATTAATACACGGTCAGAAATTTACGTCGTTCATATTAGTCTGTGTTATTTAATGTGACGATGCTCTGCGTATTACTGGAAGAAGAAAATTAATGTTGTTTTCGGTGTCTCATTTTTAAGAGGCTGAAAAAAATATTTTGTCAAAACTAATGATAAATAACTGTGTACATGTATTATAATGCTTATCCAGAGTAACATTACATCAGCCATATAAAGACTTATGATTAGCGTAACTTCCTTTGTCCCTCCAATATCGCGTATCCCATAATAACGCGGTTTGAGGGTCTGGACCCCACGAACCGCGTTATATTGGATCTCCACTATATGTATATTCAAAGTAAAAGAAGTTACTTGTTTTACGTCAGTGAAATCAAGAAAGTGAAAGACACTCGGAAACATTTTGAGAAAATAAGTGATGACCTGGATAATGCTATGTCAAGAAATTCATCCGCGCCAAGAAGTAAACCCCAAGAATGTGAAGATGCGTGTAATCTGATGATGGCTAACAGGTCGTGTTTTGCTCACACATCACTGGATTATGTGTATCAGGTATATTGAATTGTTTATTCTTAACCCGCTAAAGTAATCCACATTAAACCTTTACTCCATATATACACCGTTATGGGCATTGGGGACCAGTGTAGAGTTCCACTCGTCCGTACATCTGTTTGTATGTCCCTACATCCCTCAAATATTTTTTTCCTTCAGCCATTTTTACCAAGTTATTGCCCTTTGTTACAAATGATGTAGAATCAGTGTATGATGACATATTGTAGTTTTTACAGATTTAGTCTGTTTTATGCTTCAAAAGTAATGTTAAGCCTTTACCGTGATTCTTGATAATAGCAAATAAATCCATTTCTTGTCACTAGTGCCTTTACCCTTTACCCATATAAGTGAATTTTATCGCATATGTGATCAGTGTAGATCCTGATTAGATGCACTGTTTGGGCATGTGATATAACCTGTATGTATGGAGTGAAAAGGATAAATAATGAAAAGAATGCCAGGCAGTCATGACTAGACTTTCATTTCAACTTGTTTTTATTTTGTAAAATTAGGATCTATTACAAATCCTTTGTTGTCAAAAAATATTTGATATTTTCCTAATAAAAATGATATATTTGTTTTTCCAGATAAATATTCTACAATCAAAGAAAAGATTTGATGTTTTAGAAACTGTAAGTAGTGTGTTATTTTGTTTAAAGCAAAATTTTTAGTTATGCTGCAAAGATCAAAGTGTCAGTAAGCCTCTTATAATTATAAAAATTCCAATCTTTTGCAAAGCGCAAGCTTACGTAAAAGCAGGGTTTCTATTTGATCTGAGAGATGACCCTTTGACTCGTGAAATCTGCAAAAAAGCCCCATAATGACCCTTGTGAATTTTAGTTATTGGTCATTTTTCCTTAAATTAGGGGTATTTTGGCTACTAATTGGAATCCCTCCAAAAACTATCAAAATGATCCTTGAGATTCAGCAGCTAGTGGAACCCCTGTAAAAGGCTTGTCGTCACTGTTTCATCTTTGATATGCACAACTATTTTGGTAGATCTAGATCAACCGATGGGGATCACATTGGAGTTTTGATGTTGACCAAGCCCACCTGGGCAACTTTACTATGCTAAATGCCTAAATCCCATTGAATATCTAGTCTAATGAGATTAATCTACATTTATTATTACAAGTGTGTGAATTTATGCCCTTGGGAAAATGTAGTTCTTGTCTGTGCATGGTTTTATAGATTTCTCAATACATATCCTTAAACAGTAGTTTATGCCACAGACTGAAAGTTGCAAAAGTGATTTGTCATACATTTCAGATGCTGTCTTTCATGCAAGCTCAGGCGACGTTCTTCCATCAAGGTCATGAGTTGTATCAAGACAGTGACGTATACATGAATAATATGAAAGACCAGGTAACTTAAACCAGCATTTTAAGCTGTTCTATATTAAAAGATTGAATCGCTATTTGATGGTTTTCATTTGGGTATGGAAAAAAGTTGGGTTGTTTATAGGGCTTCATGCTTACATTAAACAATCCAATTTTTTTTCATAACCAGATCAACACCATAAAATATTCATTTACTGTATAGTGCTAAATATTGGCGGTGTCAAATTTTGGCGTATTTCAAAGTGTTTTATATTGGCGGTGTCATATATTGGCGCTTACAAGCCAGACAGCCAAAATAAAACTATAGATGAAAAATGGAGGAAATTGGACGATGGAAGAGAAAGGAAAACGTCGCAGTTATTCTATTGTTAAATTTTAAGTGTGAAAACATTATTGTAGCTACCTAATACAGTACTTGATTGCTTTGTTCGATATTCCAATTATATTCCTTTTGTTGACGCATTATAAGTTTACCTACTTGTTTGATTTAATATTATTTAATTATCTTAAAGCGGGTTTCTATGAGATATTGAAAAAACTCGATTTAATTTACTACATGTACAAAGCTATAACTCTATAATGCTTATTTTTTCAAGTTCAAAACAAGTGCTGCTGAAAGGAATGGACGACAAGCACCAAATAAAACACCTTCTGGCTATGTCTAAAGAAAATAAATAACACATTCATGTTCTGTTGTTTCGTGTTGTTTAAGATTTTATTCAGGTTTCAAAGAATATACATAATTTAGAAACATGCAACAATCTTTCTTCATCAAGGGAGGAAACTGCGACGAAGTATCTAATAGTGTATCATAGTTATCTACCTTCCTGATATTAAAATCGCGGTGTTTTAAATTGACGGGGATTTCTGTTGGCGGTGTTTTATATTGGCGCAACTGACCCTGACCGCCAATATCGCCAAAATTAAACCCCCGCCAATATAAGTACTTATACAGTAAATGTTATATTTACACTCATAAATACTTTCATTAATACAGAATATATGAGAAGTATTCATGACATTATTGCTTTTTTGAATGGCTTTTGAAGCAGCCATGCTGACAACAAGGTGAATGACAGCATGCTTTTTCACAGCAATACTAGGCAAAAATTTGTGCTTGTCGACGTCACACATAAAAACATCGTGCAACGTCCAATAAATTGTGAGCTGCTTTCAATGTAGCCACGCCTTGTAAATCATGATTTGTTAACTAAATAAGACTTCATCGTAGAGGATGAAGTTATAAAGTGTAAATATTACAGAATGTACTTTCCTGTGATTGTCTTTATTAGTTTTTGTGTCGCCTGCGGTAGCAGGTAGACACATAGGGATCCTATTGTCCGTCGGCGTCATCGTTGTCGGCGTCGTCCGGTAGTCCCCAAGCTTTAACATGAAACTTAATGTGGCCTATAACTTTGAAAGTACTTGTCCTATTCGCTTCATACTTGGAATATATCATCAGCATGAACACAGCGATCCGTGACAACAAGAACGATAACTCCTCTTTCACTATTTTATGAGTTATGCCCCTTTCAAATGCAACTTTAACAAGAAACTTAATGTGGCCTATAACTTTGAAAGTACTTGTCCTATTCACTTCATACTTGGAATATATCATCAGCATGAACACAGCGATCCGTGACAACAAGAACGATAACTCCTCTTTCACTATTTTATGAGTTATGCCCCTTTCAAATGCAACTTTAACATGAAACTTAATGTGGCCTTTAACTTTGAAAGTACTTGTCCTATTCACTTCATACTTGGAATATATCATCAGCATGAACACAGCGATCCGTGACAACAAGAACGATTACTCCTCTGTCAGTATTTTATGAGTTATGCCCCTTTCAAATGCAACTTTAACATGAAACTTAATGTTGCCTTTAACTTTGAAAGTACTTGTCCTATTCACTTCATCCTTGCAATATATCATCAGCATGAACAAAGCAAACAGTGACAACAAGAACGATAACTCCTCTCATTATTTAATGAGTTATACCCCTTTCAAATGTAATTTTAACATGAAACTTAATGTGGCCTATAACTTTAAAGTACTTGTCCTATTCACTTCATACTTGGAATATATCATCAGCATGAACAATGCCATCTGTGACGACAAGAATAATAACTCCAGTTTCAATATTTTTTTAGTTATGCCCCTTTCAATGCAACTTTAACCTGAAACTTAATGTTGCCTATAACTTTGAAAGTACTTGTCCTATTCATTTCATACTTTGAATATATCATCAGCATGGACAATGCCATCTGTGACAACAAAAGTGATAACTCCAGTTTCAATATTTTTTTAGTTATGCCCCTTTCAAATGCAACTGAAACATGAAACTTTGTGTTGCCTGTAAAATGGAAAGTACTTGTTCAATTCACTTAATTTTTGAATAACTCATCTGCATTTACAAACCAATTTTTGAAGATGATAACTCAGGTTTCAGTTATTCCCCTTTTAAATGCAATTTAGATGACACATGTGTTCAGTGGTGTAGTATTGAAATCAACTTAAATAAAATATTTTTATTATATATGATTAAACATAGGCCCACATTTCAACTTTTTCCATGCAGGCGACACATGTGTTCCGCTGAACACAACATTCTAGTTTCAATAGGTATCAGCTTAGGCTAAAATCATCTTAATCTTTGGTGGAGTTTGATCTATGTTGCACCATTCCTGGTCAAGTGTTGTCACATATGATATTAATTTTCATCGTCTTATGACATTAAATGCCAGATTTTAATTTTGGTGTTTATTCTCAGATTTTGATATTTATTGTACATTGATCAAATAGAATTTCAGTGACAATGAATAGTAATGTCAGATATTTTTGTTAACATGGACAGCATAACAGTCCTTTGGACTTAAAAGCATAACAGTTCTTTTGGACTTAAAAATTAAATTAAAAAAAAAAAAGTATATATAATCAGGGCTCTCACAAGACTTGCAAATCAGGGAGGTTTTGTCAGAAATTTACTGAATAATGGAGAAGTTTGCAGTCGACAGCATTCTTTCCCTATATAGTCTATACAAAATGACTTCTCCCATAGCTCTAAGAAGGGAGAAGACTGTGCCCAAGGTTATAAAACTGAGCATGGAAACCAGTCTCAAATCTCAAGCATCTGATTGGCTGAAATGGCGACCAGTCGCCATTTCAGCCAATCAGATGCTTGAGATTTGAGACTGGTTTCCATGCTCAGTTTTATAACCTTCAGCCCTGGTCACTTTTGGGAGACCACTCCTCCCAAGTCTCCCTCTAGTGAGAGCCCTGAATATTTTCCAAGTCTCAGTTATATAAATTGTTTGCATGCTTTAAGGTTTTGATGACATTCCCTTGCATTAGAAACTTGCTGATATATTGGCACCATCAGAAAAAAAAGAATTCGTCAGTTTTATACAATCATATAGTTAAAGAGTTGTAAAATCTGAATTCCATTTTCTACATGTTTTCCATGTTGTAGCCATAGGGACCCGGTTTCAGCGAAAAGTACCTCTAAATAGTGAAGTTGAAATTTTTACCTAGTACTCATATTACTGAAAGGATGTGCAGCTGCCATTAAACCAACGGAAGTACTGTAAATTGACTGGTTTTTGGGGTATCTGGTATATGTATTGACAAGTAATTACGAATACAATGCATCCCAAAAACCAGTGAATTTACTGGACTTCAGTTGGTTTAATGGCGGCTGCACACCCTTTCAGTAATATTAGTACTAGGTCAATTTTTAACTTCACTATTTAGAGGTATTTTTCGCTGAAACCGGGTCTCTATGGTTGTAGCAGGTGTCAAAATATTTCAGTCATAATCATCACCTTCCATTTATAATTTTAAGTTAAATGAAATCTCCATTGCAGGTTAGGGAGTTACACGCTAAAGCCAAGGTAGAATGGAAAGAGATGGAAGAGAGACATCATCTTGTTCAAAACAAGGTAAGTACAGCACAACATGACTTTTTCCAGATACTCCGAAAATGGTTATTTCTGTGGTGTCTAAGAACAAATTGTGAAATTTTCACTTAGTATAGTCCTAGGTCAGCTGTCGAATCCACACATTCCCTACTTTGTCTGCAGAGTTCGATGTTCTATCATTAATTTTTTTGTACAGTTCTGCATGCAGAACTAATGGATTGGCTCATTTTAAAACAAGGCTAGACAATAAATTCAGTTTAAGCCTTTACTCCATGGAATACGGGTTATATCACCACCAGTTTAGATCCAGCAGTAGGTTCTTCACTTTTTGGTCAGAAATGACACAATGAATCGAAAACAGGCTCGTGTAGTCCAGATCAGACTGCACAGACATGCAGGCTGATCTTCGTTAGGTTATTTCAGACCAAAATGGGACCAGTGCAGATCCTGATCAGACAGCATGCAGCGGATGTGCCAGCTGATCTGGATCTACACTGGTCGTACACGTATAAAAATGTGCATATATGGAGGAATGGGTTAACGAATGTTTTCATAACTTTTGTGTGCATTTTCTTTGCATTAAAAAAGATTGCTTAACTTTCAAATGAGGTAAGCAAATGACTTAAATGCACAGTTACAAAAAAAAAGTTAATGTTTCTAAGGGAAAGCACTGTGTAAGTTTTATTGATTACTGTTTACTTCCCTTTGTAACTTGTGATTATGATAGGCACAGAATGGTCTTCAATGTTGCTTACCCTAATTCCTTACTAATACAATACTAATCCATACTATAATTAGTACATTTTAGTATGTTCACATAAGTCATATTCTGGTTCAGAACTTTAAGTGAACTTGAGGGGATTTGGGCTTATAATTATGTGACACTTCATGGGGAAAGGTATCTGAAGTGGTATATCTGACATTTTAGTTGTTACTGTATTTGGAAAGAACAAACACTTAACAGTTATTTTCTTATGAACTAACGGGTGATTTTGTTACATATTTGATGCCATAACATTGTAATGCTAAATACATAATGAGCAATGTCGTCTGCTAATCTTCATTAAAATCATTTCAAAGATTGATGACTAAGTTTGGAGATCAGTCTCAAATCTCAAGCATCTGATTGGCTGAAATGGTGAATGGTCGCCATTTCAGCCAATCAGATGCTTGAGATTTGAGACTGGTTTCCAATCTCAGTTTTATAACCTTCAGCCCAGCTGTTTTGGTGTGGCTGACAAAAACCTTAACACTTGTAAGATTAGTTTAGCTTTTTGTTTAAAAATTCATTCCAATTTGATACAGTCAAGGATGGACCTGTCTTCAGTAAGAATTATTCTGTCATTTACAAAAATTTGGAGTATGATGGTCACACATCATTTTGATATGATCAACTTCAAGATGCTCAAATGCTGAAAATATCACAGAAGACACCTTGGCTGAAGGTTATAAAACTGAGATTGGAAACCAGTCTCAAATTTTAAGCACCTGATTGGCTGAAATGGCGACTGGTCGCCATTTCAGCCAATCAGATGCTTGAGATTTGAGACTTGTTTCCATGCTCAGTTTTATAACCTTGGGCACTTGTCATAATGCGTTGAAAGGAAAACTCTGAAAACCTTAATATTTGTATTTATCTTGCACTTGCTATGAAAAAAGTCCTTTTTTGACTGTTTTTATTTTTACATATTGTCTGGGACCTGGCTAGAATAAAAGCTGCACAAAATTTTTAAAAGTGTGCCATCATTTAATTTGTAACCAATGTGGCAGATGTAATAGCCATTGAAAAACACTGTGTTCTCACTAATTCTCCTCAATAATTTGGTGAGAATTGAGAATATTTACAAGTTTTAATATAAGAATTGAATCAATTTGTTTAATGTTTATCAGGATATGAAAAATTATTTGTGGTGTTTAAAGTTTGTGTGAAGCACTTTTAGCTGAACACACTTTAATAAACTCAGATGTTTTCCATACCCTGATGAACATGATAAAATATTGATTTAATCTTTAAGTGGTATACATTCTGAAACTTTCAAATCACATGAAAAATATCACATTAGCTTGCATCTGCAGTAAAACTGTTCCAGCTTACATAATACTTCCATTTACCAATTGATCTGACATTTTAATTTCTGGATGTAATTGAAAAACAGCAATTAACTTCTTTCTGGGGAGGCTGTTTTCTTACGAAACCAGGTCAGGATTTTAGAGGAAATTTAGGTTTTGTCCTCCTCGGAATGGTTATTTTATGCAAAGACTTAATAGAAGAAGAGATTTTATCAGAAACCGAATTTCTATTAAATGAATATCAAAAAATTAATATAAGTGCATGATGTGCGAAGCTTTGATTTTCATATTACACAAAGAATACTTGTAGAATTGATCACTCTCATATTGCTTCATCTCATTTCAAAAACATATATACCCTTTACTAAAATTATTTTTTTTGACATTGATAGCAAACATAAAAAAATGTGCTTAAGAGCATATGTTGTATGTATTTATTTAATGTTCACTAGTACAATTAACTAGTTGTGTTACTGTAAATGATGGCCTTGGTGTTTTTTATAACCTCCCTTTATTTAGTTTAGCTTTTTTTTTGCCTTGTGTTGTTTTTTTTCCTTCCTTTATTTAGTTTGGGTTATTTTTTTTTGCCTGTTTTTTTTTTCTAAAATTGTTACTGATTTATTTTCATATCTCTCTTTTAATTGTTTTGTGAGAGGCGAAAATCTGTCAGTGATGTGAATAAACAATTTAATGACCTTATTCACTGTTAATTGATCCTGTTAATTGTGCCTCTGTCAGAGATTTTTCTGCCTGCTAATCTGTTATGTTAACCATCAAGATAATGACACTTTCCCCGCCAGAGTGCTAATGGTAAGGTGATTAAAATCAGTCTTAAGGGCAGCAGACCGGTAAAATGTATTGATTATAATTTTTTTACTGGAAAAGGTTTGCATTATTTTTTTACCCTGGACAATGCAAAATGTCTAATATGTGTGAGACGGTGAGATGGGAACTAAAAAAAAAATCCGGAGACTCCTGCTGAAATTGGAAGGATTCACAAGTTTGCTTCATGACATCAGGTCAGCTCCTTGGAATTATATCAACTTCCCCAAGACAATAATTATGCCACATTTAAGGTATAACTACCTGCTAAATTAATATACTGTATAGTGCTTAATATTGGCGTGTTCAAATTTTTGCGTATTTTGAAGCGTTTTAAATTGGCGGGGTCATAAATTGGCGCAAACAGACCCTGACCGCCAATATAGCCAAAATTAAACCCTGCCAAAATTAGTACTTTTACGGTAACTTAAATTTCTTCAAACTTTACCATGTTCATTCTTTATTCATAAGGGCCTCTTAATAACACAAATTATTAAATAAAGCAAAAATGTGTCATCAATGATTATTTAAGCATTTACAGCTTTTGCTATTTTTAGTAGGAACAACAGTTTATATATACAATAAAATCTAATGAAAAGTGACTGTATTGTCATTTCTAAAAATGATGTCAGAATCCAAAAGACCCATCATTACACATTGTGACACAATGTTACAAGACATAGCCTGATTAATTTATAAACTTAATGGCTAACAGTGTAGACTAGGGATTTCAATAGGTTTGAAAACCAGGGTTCATCTGACCCCTGATGAGAATTTTCAAGGGGACATAATCTCGTCATGAGTCAGTGCTTGAATTCATTGAACTTTACTGCTTTATTGCTTGTATAAGTGATTAAGCTTCATTTTAATATGTGTTCAAGGGTAAAATAAGTATTTACTTCATCTTTAAAATGCAATGGACACAATATTTATCTTTATACTTGAATATTTGACCACTTTTCGTAAATTCTCTTGCATCAAAATGACCCCAAGCTCAGAATCATGTGGGGTCAAAATTGGGAAATTTCAAATTGGCTTGCATCAAAATGCAAAATCTGCATCAATTGAAATCCTGGTGTAGACTGTAGAATGTGCAATCTTATCTTGTTCTACACTGATTGCAAATTTGATAAACAGCTGTGCTTAGCACTTTCATGGTTAATGTGTCTGCGGTTCTATAGAATGTCTAAGAAACAAGATGGAAAACCTTGAAATATTTGATATACTGTGATCCTTATCCAAGGCCAATGTGAAATTTACTTACCTGACAAGACAGGCATTGTACTTGCACCTGGATTATCAAGTAAAGAGCATATACAATGTATCTGGAACTTTTCTTTAAATGTACTCAGTGAGTGTGCATGTAATTAAGTAAAGTGTAGTAAAAACGGTAAACTCTTTACTCACAGACAACCATGCAGTCTGATCTTGATCTACACTGGTTGCTTTTAGATTCATTAAAGGTTATTTCTGGTAAATAGTGCAGATCCAGATCAGATAGCATGGATAAGGCAGCTGATCTTGATCTACACTGGTTGCTTTTAGATTCATAAGTTTATTTCTGGTAAATAGTGCAGATCCAGATCAGATAGCATGGATAAGGCAGCTGATCTGGATTTACACTGGTTGTTCAGTTGTAGACACTTTATGTTATTTCTAACCAGGAAGTGCATGGTGCAGATCCAAGACTGGAGGTTATAAAGCTGAGATTGGAAACCAGTCTCAAATCTCAAGCATCTGATTGGCTGAAATGGCGACCAGTCGCCATTTCAGCCAATCAGATGCTTGAGATTTGAGACTGGTTTCCATGCTCAGTTTTATAACCTTGGGCACAGATCTCATAGATCAAATATGGCAGCTAATCTGGATCTACACTAGTCACCTAAATGACATCTATGGAACAACAGTTTAACCCTTTCCTCCATAGACAAACCTTTATTGTGTGGGCGAACAGTAACGGTTTAGATCCAGATCAGCCAACACCTGTGCTGTCTGATCAGGATCTAAACTGTCCGCTTTTTGTGTCGCCCTTTCGAAGAAATGGCGATACATAGGGATCACTCTGTCCATCCGTCTGTCTGTCCGTCATGAAAACTTAACGTTGGCTATAACTTTGCCATTTCTCAATATTTCTTCATGAAACTTTCAAATTACATTGCTTATGACAAGACGCTCATGATGATGCAAAATTCTTTAGGTCAAGGTCACATTTGATGGAGTTAGGCCCCTTTTTGTACTTAGATTTTGACGCGAAAACTTAACGTTGGCTATAACTTTGCCATTTCTCAATATTTCTTCATGAAACTTTTTAATTATATTGCTTATGACAACACACTCATGATGATGCCAAATTCTTTAGGTCAAGGTCACATTTGATGGAGTTAGGCCCCTTTTTGAACTTGGATTTTAACACAAAAACTTATGTTGGCAATAACTTTGCCTTTTCTCAATATCTCTTAATGAAACTCAAATTATATTGCTTATGACAACACGCTCATGATGATGCTGAATTCTTTATGTCAAGGTCGCATTTGATGGAGTTATGCCCCTTTTTGTTCTTGGATTTTTACATGATAACATAACGTTGGCCAAAACTTAGCGATTTCTCAATATTTCTTAATGAAACTTTCTAATTATATTGCTCAAGACAACACACTCTTGATGATGACAAGTTGTTTAGGTCAAGATAGAGTTATGCCCCTTTTTGTACTTGCATTTTTCTTCCGACATTGCACCCGAGGGCGACACAAGTGTTCAACTGAACACCCATCTAGTTGATTCATTAGGTTATTTCTGACCAAAATGCAACCAGTGCAGATCCTGATCAGATGGCACAGATGTGCAGGCTGACCTGAATCTACACTGGTCGCACATGCGTAAAAAGGCATATTTATGGAGGAAAAGGTTAAACAATCATAGCTGGATAAAGGTTAATGTTTTGCTTGTCATCTTGAATATATCCCATCATCTCATTTCTACAGCTTACTGCCAAATATCAATTTGATCTGACATTTTAATTTCCCAGTGTAATTGAAATTCTGCAATTAGCTTTCTTCTCGGGGATGCTGTTTTCTTACAAAATCAGGCCAGGATTTTAGAGGAGAGTTTGTGGAAATGCAATTTGAAGCTGAATTTCAAAGTAATGGCATGTTCTGTCTTTCAATATAATATTGTCGGCAAACACTAGAATCTAGGTTTTAAAACACCTTACTTCATGGGATATGGCTGTTATCCCACACGCAAACAGTGTAAATCCATATCCACTCGCAAATCTGTGCCATCTTATCAGGAATTGGGATGTTGTCAAATAATTAATGATTCTAAAAGCAAAGAGTGTAGATCCTGATCAGATGGAATGGGTGTGCCGGCTGATCTATGTCTTTACTGTTAACCATCCAGTTTTACTGGTGCAAAAGTGTTTTTTTAACCCTTTTCTCCATAGATACACCTTTATTGTGTGGGCAAACAGGTTAGATCCAGATCAGCCAGCACATCCATGCCATCTGATCAGGATCTAAACTGTTCGCTTTTTGATTTGTTAGGTTCTTTCTGACCAAAATGCAACCAGTGCAGATCCCGATTAGACAACACGGATGTGCTGGCTGATCTGGATCTAAACTGGTCGCACATGCATAAAAATGTGTATATATTAATATTATGTAGGAAAGGGTAAAAGGTTGTTTTTAATTGACTGATTATCAGCTTTTATCTTATAAAAAAAAACTTTTCATATGATGATCTTAATTGGACAGCTTTAATCTTTTTGCTTAAATTAATGACAAAGATTTTAGATTAATAAGATAGTTTACAGTTTAAGTTGTTAATAGATGAAGTATCCAAGGACTCTTAAATTTACTTTGCAAGATGAAAAAATAAGTTTGACATTCATTAATGATTGACTGGTATCCCTTAGAGAAAAAATGTAGGACTTTAAGGGCACTAGACTAAATTTTACAAATCTTTCCTAAATTACTTTTTCACATGGCATAATTTGAGGTGCATGTAATTTTGAAATAATTTTCGAAGAATTATGCTAAGTGAACTTTTGCTGAGCTTTTACTAAGTGTGGTATCTGATATTCAGCAATGGTTCAATTTTCGCATATTTCACGCTAGGGTTAGTGCGCAAAATCAAACCCTAGCGAAATCAAACCATTGAATATCTAGTCTCAGTAAAATAAAACAAGTGCGCGAATTTAAGTCCTCCTGAAAATGTCACGTATGTCGTTTGCACAAAATTTGGTTCCTGCAAAATTAAATGATACAACAGTAGTTTGCTAATATGCCGATGTGCAAAGTATGAGACAATTTAATCCGTTACCCCATTAATACAGGTTTCATTGAACCTGATTTCACAGGTCTGATCTGAATCTACATCATTTTAACTATTTACTCCATAAATGTTTTATCCCTGATTAGCCAGCACAACCATGCCTGAAGGTTATAAAGCTGAGCTTGGAAACCAGTCTCAAATCTCAAGCATCTGATTGGCTGAAATGGCGACTGGTCGCCATTTCAGCCAATCAGATGCTTGAGATTTGAGACTGGTTTCCATGCTCAGCTTTATAACCTTGGGCACAGGTTGTCTGATCAGTATCTAGTACACTAAAAGAGAATAGTGTAGAGTATGATCAAAATTTAAATGGCATAGATCTGCCTTCTGATCTGGATCTACAGTGTTTGTCAATGGATAAAAGCCATATCCCATGGAGTAAAGAATAAAATTTCTGTACTTGATAATGGATAATAAAAAGTAAAGCACTACATTCTTGCATGTTCCTATACACAACTACCGTATATACTCAGCCATTAGTCGAGGTTTTTTCCTTTCAAAAACACTTCTTAAAAGTCGATTCGACTTATGGCCGAGAGAAAGAAAAGAAACTTTAAAAATTCATCGCGAATCGCCGCCATTTTGAATAGTTGTTGTTGTTCTTAACGTGTTATCAGATAAAAACATTACTGACGGTATTTGGAGTTACATTCGTATGTATATCATTTAATTCATTAAAAAACAGAAAGACAATTAATTGCAACATTAGCGTTCTACCTATAACGATTGTTTGTAGAAAATTAGAAAAATTATTTATTAACGTTTCTTCACAATATAGCGGTTAGAAAAATCGTCGCGATTGCCGCCGTGTTAACGAGTATAGGCAGTATTCGGAGATACGCTGTATCTTTATGACATTGAATTCATTGGGAAACGGAATGAGAATAATTGCAATATTATAATTCTACCTACAACGCTTGTTTGTAGAAAATTAGGAAATATAATTATTCACGTTTTACACAGTTGCGATGTTTTTGTTGAAATGCTTTCAAATATAATTACATGTATGCTTAATTGAAACATTTAATTAGTGAAATATTATTTAACTTGTGACTGAGTAAATCAAGATTAAACCAGGTTCTATTCAATTTTATTAATAGACCTTGATTGTACATAATTGTCTCTGAAAACTGCCGAGTGCGTGTCCAACCGTGATGACATTTGATAACGGTACACAATTTGCTATGTACTCTCGCCGACAGTCACTAATTGCTATCCAAACAAACTCGGCATAACAAAGGAAGTTTACTATAAGAACAAATGCCAATTTACCCCAACTTTCCGCTACACTGAGATTGTCTAACAGCTCTGCTCTAGCCAATCGGTAGCAAGTTAGCATGACCAAATCGTAAAGAAACTCCGCGGAGTTACATGTTAACTGTAGCGACGAACATCAGATATCTAATCATAATTTATTCACTCGTCTTATATTGCAATAATTTACATAAAAGAAATACGATGCCCAAGAGAAAGCATCAGCCCTATGATAACGCATACAAATTGCGTGTGATTGAATATGATATGAATAGAAAATAAAGTGTTCTTTCGCATAAATTGTGATGAAATAAAACAAATGTAAATTCTTTAGAACTATAAATAAAATATTGAACAGTTTTTAATAGTGCATTTAGTGACAGAATATGGGTTAAAATAAGATAAACTAAAGCTGTGAATGATAGTCGTATTTATTTTGTTGTGTACTTGAAATAAAGTAAACAATATTTCTTTTATAAGTACTTGTTTTTATTAATTAAAAATATTAGTTTTTGTTCAATATAACATGCTTTGGTTAATGAAATGGCATAATAGAATTATAAAAGAAACAGCGAGTTGTACATATTGATTTTCTCATGGTTACGTCGGCGACGTTTTGGGCCGTATATACCTGAATAAAAGTTGCTTAAGAAGGACTAATTTTAGCAGTTTTTCAACTCGACTTATGAATGAGTCAAGGTAAAAAATGGCCTTTATGAGGTGGAAATCCACCCCTCGTCTTATGAACAGATCGACCTCATAATGGCTGAGTATATACGGTATTATAGTGACAATAGTTCTGTATTAGGGACATGCCAAAATGTTGTGCTTTACTTCTAATTATCATGAAACATGTGAAAACAATTTAGAACAGGTAGCAAGCAATGCAAAATTGCCATTATGTCTAATACAATTATAGATCGGTTTCCTTATACTCAATTCCTGCTGAAATGTGTAACTTTAGTGCAGAAACGTTACAAGTACCATTTAAGTATGAAGAAGTTATATCGCTTTTGCACTCTTAAGAAGATGATTTAAGCTCTGAGTGTCAACCCTTTACTCCAAATATACTTGTTTCGAAACGAGTAGGTTCAGATTCATCAGCACATCTATGCTGTCTGATCTGGATCTGCACTTGGTCATTTCAAGCACAAGTGTTAGTGGTACCCATTCCTTGCTAACCTTGACATTTGGCCCTCTAGCACCAGTGCTAGTAGTTCTATACCTTGAAAACCTTGACATTTGGCCCTCTAGCACCAGTGCAAGTGGTTATATACCTTGAAAACCTTGACATTTGGTGTAGTAGCACCAGTCTAAGTGGTTTCCATACCATGGTAACCTTGACATTTGGCCCTCCAAAGCACCTTGAAAACCTTGAAATTTGGCTCTTTCAAGCACCGATGTAAGTGGTTCCTATACCTTGAAAACCTTGACATTAAGCCCTCTCTAGCACCAGCACAAGTGGTTCCATACCTTAAAAACCTTGACGTTTGGCCCTTTCAAGCACAGGTGTAAGTGGTTCCTATACCTTAAAAACCTTGACAGTTGGCCCTCTCAGGCACCAACATTAGTGGTTCCATACCATGATAACCTTGACAATTGGCCCTCTGAAGCACCATGGTTCCTTTAACTTGAAAACCTTGATTTTTGGCCTTCTAGCACCAGTGTAAGTTATTCCTAGACCTTGTAAACCTTGACATTTGGCCATCCCAGCACCAGTAAAAGTGCGTCCATACCTTTAAAACCTTGACATTTGGCCCTCTCTAGCACCAGTGCAAGTGGTTCCCATACCTTGAAAACCTTGACATTTGGCCCTCCCTAACAACACACCTTGAAAACCTTGACATTTGGCCCTCTCTTGCACCACTGTGCAGGTGGTTGCAAGTGATTCCCCATACCTTGAAAACCTTGACATTTGGCCCTTTCTTACAACACATACCTTGAAAGCTTTGATTTTTTTTTCTCTAGCATCAGTGTAAGTGGTTCCCATACCTTGAACTTGCACTGCAGGTAACCTTGTCGGGATCAGCTAGACATAATGATAGGATTTTTGCTGATGGTATCTTGCCATTCATATGATGTTTCCAGGTATAATGGTTATATCAACACAAACAATCATAGGCTTAGTGCCAACAAACTTGTTGTTGTTTGTGGTTAAAGGTAATTAATACTGTGTTCTGTCAGTGGTGTAGTTGGAGGGGGGTATGACCCTTCCTCTCCCTATAATCTCCTATATTGATTAATAAAGAACAGTGTTGTAAATGGATTTTCAGCATAACCCTTTACTCCTTAGATACGGCTTTGTTGAGTGGGCAAACAGCCTAGATCCAGATAAGCTGGCACAAATGTGCCATCTAGGATCTACACTCTTCAGTTTTAAATTCAATGACATTAGGTTATTTTTAACCAAGATGCAACCAGTGTAGATCCAGATCAGAGGGCACAGATGTGACAGCTGATCGCACATCACTGCACTACACTGGTTGCACACGCATTAAAATGTGTATATATGAAGTAAAATTAAAAGAATTACCTGAATGAACAGCTTACTGTACAGTGGTTTCATTTTTGTACTAAGCATTGGTTGAGAAATCCAAAAATTTTACCATTTTTTGTATCCTAACTACCCACCACTTTTGCTACAGGCCTGCATTTCGTTTGCTATTTTATGGATTTCCACTAAAGCGCAAATGACTTTCAGGCAATATTCCATCAGAAAACCACAAAATCTTTTATAATGTTGTTTTTTTTTCTGCTCAGACCTTTTTTTTTTCTCTGACTAATGCAGTAATTAATTCAACAGTATTGGGACACAAACCACACAGAGATCTTTAAATCTAAGTTCTACTGCTGTTCCATCCTTTATTTTGCTTCTATATGCTAATGTATTGTTGCTAAGAATATTTTATGTAGGAAGTTTAAAGTGCCAATGTACAAGTATCAGGACTTCTAACAATTTAGTAACTTGATTTTGCGATTACTTAGTTTTCAGAGATAAATGTTGAACTACCTAGAATTGAGACTGGAAACCGGTCTTTTATTTTTAGCAGCTGATTGGTTGAATTTATAACTGGCAGACCAATCGCAGACTAAGTGTTAAAAACTGGTCACTTGTCAGCAGCTGATTGGTTTAAATTTGAAACCAGTCTACAAAAGGACCAATCACAGACTCAAGTTTAAAAACTGGTCATCTTTCACAGGTGATTGGTTGAAATTGAGACCAGTCCATAAGAGGACCACTCACTTATTAGAGTTTTGAAACTACGGTAATCAGAAATCAGCAGCTGATTGGTTGAAATTGAAACCATTCTCTAAGCTGGCCAATCACAAGCTAGAATTTTAAAACTGGTCTCCAGTTTCGCTCATAATCTTCGGCCTAGTTCATGTTTTTTTGAGAAACATGAATCATCATAATTTAGTTTGATTTCTGGAATGATTAAAACTTAATAAATATGGTGAATATTAGTCAATGTTACCACTTCTTTCATCAAGAGACAAAAAATGTTTGTTTTTATCCAAATGTTTTCGTATTCTAGCTTGGCAACCCTTACCTCAACAAATATGCTTTGATAGCCCAAGTCAGCTTTGATCAAGGGTGGTATGCAAGGAGATTGATTAATATACAGGCAGAAAGACTTTAATGGTTAAATATACTAGACCTGATTTAATGAGCCCCCACATGACCAGAAGAAGGCAATATGAAGATTGATGGTGGGAAAAAACATGTTGTCGCCTTAGTGCAGTAACACTATATTTGCTTTATTTTTCTATTGTACTTACACTGTTTTTGCTCTAAAATGAAGATGAATTGGCAGTGGAAAATAATGAACAAGTGGACTTGATTTTGAAATAGCAATTCTTCATTAAAATCAAGGGCGTTGCAAAATTATTCATGCTAGGAGGTGTGTCGTAACGTTGTGCATTGCAGTTATTGGGTTCTATAACTATTTAGAACCATTTAACTGATTTTATCGCATATGCTACCGGTGTTGATCTAGATCATCTGGGACATCTGTGTGATCTGATCTGGATTAATGATGATTGCATCTTACAAACAACCTATTAAATATAAAAGCAAACAGAGTAGATCCTGATCAGATGTCACAGATGTTCCAGCTGATCTGGATCTACAATGTTTTCCATGGATAACAGCCATATCCCATGAAGTAAAGGGATTATTTTTATTGGCCTGACCTGTGCCCAAGGTTATAAAACTGAGCATGGAAACCAGTCTCAAATCTCAAGCATCTGATTGGCTGAAATGGCGACCAGTCGCAATTTCAGCCAATCAGATGCTTGAGATTTGAGACTGGTTTCCAATCTCAGTTTTATAACCTTGGGACCAGTACAAATTATATACACTTTTCATGTGTTTTGCTGTGATGAAGTTTCTTTTTTTTGACTGTTTACATTATGCAATGCAAAACATTAATTTTGCTAAGGGGCTTGGTTGGAAAAAATCCCACTCACATATTTTGACTCTTGTTATTGATAAGTAACATTGGCAGCTATTTCTGATGCGCAGTATACAATTGGTTTCTCCGCAGATTTTTCCCAAAATTATGTATGTGAGTTATACATAAATGCACATTGTGCATACGGAATACAGTGACTAACATTTCAGTCTCAAATCTTTAAAATCTAACTAGATAACACTAATGTCAGTCTCAAAATGGACAAATCAAAAGCTAAAGTTTTATAACTGATACC
Organism: Corbicula japonica; assembly: GCA_038501625.1. Taxonomy (NCBI): domain Eukaryota; kingdom Metazoa; phylum Mollusca; class Bivalvia; order Venerida; family Cyrenidae; genus Corbicula; species Corbicula japonica. The sequence continues at coordinate 2,335,389 of JAZAYU010000100.1, read as the reverse complement.
CAATCTTTGTTTTTTAAAATTCTAATATTGGTTTGAGGAAAATAACAGATCCATTTATTTTGTTTTATTTTAATTTTAAGATACTCTAAAACTTAGTAAAAGCAACAGTTGTTTATTTACAAAATATGAAATGTAAAAAAATATCACATGGCAATGCTTTGTTAGAATATTTAAGATAGCTATGTTAAAATATACATGTAAGGCAATATAATTTGAAATACAAGCACCACTTTTCAATTTTTTATCAGTGCACATTCTAAAAACCTTTGGAAGTGATTCTGAAATATTTTAAAATGTACATGAACAAGTAACCAACAAATTCTCACTTGTCTTTGAACAACCAACTTGCCCAGATCCATTTTCTTGGTTTTTCTGTTTTAGTTTATAGTTTTCTTCACAATTTAACACAACTGTCTCAATTGAACTTAATTATCTTCATCAGAGTTTTATTTTTTCTTGTCCCCAAAATCAATATTAACAAATCAGTATTTAACCCTTTACTCCAGTATATAAATTATTAAGCATTTTTTCATGAGTGTTACCAGCGTAGATCCAGATCAGCCAGCACATCCATGTTGTCTGATCAGAAACTACACTGTTCACTTCTTGGTCAGAAATAACCTAATGAATCAAAATGTGAATGGTGTGGATCCTGATCTGACTCGGGGCTCTCACTGGATGGAGACTTGGGAGAAGTGGTCTCCCAAAAGTTACCAAACTTCTCCCTTCTTTTAGCTTAGGGAGAAGTCATTTTGTATAGACCATATAGGGAAACAAATGCTGCTGACAGCAAACTTCTCCATTATTTAGTAAAATTATGACAAAAATTCTCCCTGATTTGTTTAGTGAGAGTGATGCAATGGATGTGCCTTCTGATCTGGATATACACTGTTTGCCCATAAAGGCATATTGTATATAGAGGAAAGGGTTAAAAATCTTGTTTTTTTATCAAGAGTTCATGACATCAGTTTTAAAATTGTATGTGGCAAATGTTATCTAAGCAGTGCTCATGAACACAGGTTTGCTTTCATTTTTACGTTTACGACATTTAACGTTTCCGTCTGTGTCCACCTCACATCTCCTTCTTCTACGGCTACATTTCATATTTCCATCCTTATCCAGTTTGCATTCTTTGCCTTTCTGGTTACGTATTTTACGCTTATTTCTTGTTTTACCTGCATCTTTATCCTTTTTCTGTTTGTTTCTTCGTTGTTTCTTTCGTTCTTCCTTTAGCTTTTGTTTTCTTTCCCTCTCAGCCTTCTTTGCTGCTTTTTTTTCTGCCTTTGTCATTGGTTTGTTATCATCGTTTACAGCATCCTTGTCGTTGTTATAATTTTTTATGTCATTTTTACGTCCTGGTTTATTTCTTGGTGGCTTGACCACTACCCGTGTTCCGCCACTAGCTGTCTTTTGAACAGTTGGAGGAGGAGTGTTATGCTCATCAGTTTGAGGTCGAAAAAGGTCATTGGCATTTGCAGGTTGATGCGGAGCAGAATTGGAACCAGTTGTTTTAACGGCAGTTTCGGAAATTTCTTTCTTTTCAGAACTTTCTTTCTTTTCAGAACTTTCTTTCTTATCACTTGCAGAAGCATCAGGTATGTCTGCAAACTCATCAGGAGATAACTCTGCTAGAAGTCGCCCTCTTAACGAATCCGGTGAATCGCATGTCGGAGGGTCGTACTGATGAAATGAAACACTTGTGGTCGTCTGCATCCATGCTCGTAACCATAGCAACCTGCGGTCACAGCGCAACAGGTTTCCATCTAGTAGGAGTTGTTTGATATTCGGAAACATGTTTTTGACGCCTTCGGATAGTGTTGTGAGTTCATTGTATTGAAGGTTCAGCTTCTTAACACTTTCTAATGTTTCACCGTTTGATGCTTCAAATATATCCAGGAACGCCTGAGTAAGTCGAATACTACTCATAAGGTCAACATTCATTAGGTTTGGCATAAGTTTGAGGAAGTTTTCACTGAGCATCTTCTGTTCACTTGTGTCACGGCCATCAATATACGACATTGACAGATCAGTCAGATTGGTAAGCCTCCCAAATGCTTCAGGTTCAAATACTTGTATCGGGTTTTCTGTTAGAGTCAACACTTGAAGATTTGGCAGTTCCGTGAAGGTGCCCACATCGATTAAGGAGATTTGATTACCTTGGAGGTTAAGTTTCTCAAGTTTCTGCACATTCTTCAGCGACTCCTGATGTACCTTTCTCACTTTATTACCTTCTAATGTAAGCACCTTCAGTTCAGAGTCCTCTTTGAAAAGCATGGGTTCTAATTCAACGACCTGATTGTTATCGATAAACAACTTTTTAAGATGTTTTGGAAGTCCGCGAGGTATGTAGACCAGGTCATTTCTGCTAAGCCACAATTCTGATAACTGTTCAAGACTTTCGAAGGCACGGTGTTCGACAAAGGATATTTTGTTGTCATTCAAAGTTAGTAAACTGAGACTTGTTACATTTTGGAAGTCCTCCACGTTTACGCTTGTGATCTTGTTGTTGCCTAGACGAAAATCGGTTAAAGATGGGGGCATTGTGCGAGGAACGGATTCCAATTCACAGTTTGAGAAATCCGCCAATGAGAGCATTGTGCTTGAAAATGTCAAATCTGTCAGTGTGGTGATTGGATTGTTGCTGAGAATTAAATATCTCAACATGTCGAGATTCTGGAAGGCGTTGCCGTGAATGGTTGTGATCTTATTATTACTCAGATCTAACATCTTCAACATGGAGTTCTTTTCAAAGTTTTCTTCTTCAATTTTCTCTATGTCATTGTTTCCAAGACGTAGCGATGAAATCATAGGCGTGTTTATAAAGATTTGTCCAATTTCTTGCAAGTTGTTACCATTTAACGATATGCTTTGTAGGTGGGCCAGACCCCGGAAACCATGTTTGTACACCTTAGTTATCCCATTCATTGACAGGTCCAAACTTTGAAGCTCCGGCATTTTTTCAAAGTCTCCGCCCTTGATCACCTTTAGTTGGTTCATAGGCATTCTTAACGATTGAACTTCAGGTAGATCAGGTAATCCATCTAAGGTCATGATGTTATTCTGTGTAAAGTCAATGGTATAAGTGTCTGCTGGTAAGGAGGTGGGGATTGATGTAAGCCCCGCCCCTGGGCACCTGACAAACCCATTGCTGCATAATGAGCAGCCATTAGGGCAATCTGCACTGCACAGTGTTAATTGGAATAAAACAATACATCCCAGTAACAGAACCATTCCTCTGCTTTGGACCATCATGTTTGTCTTAATTGTAATCTCATAATCAGCAAGAAGGCTTTCTGTACCTGAAAGTGTAAAAAATACACTTTGAATTTATTAATATTTTAGGGTAACTACTTGTGTAGGAAATACATTTCATGTTTAAAAGAGTTGCGTTTCTAATTTCTTTAAATCTGTGCCATCTGATTTATCTGTAGTGGTTGCTTCTTGGTCAGAAGTAACTTAATGAATCTTAGCAAGATGCGAACAGTGTAGATCCTGATCAGACAGCACAGATGTACCAGCTGATTTTGGATCTTCACCCATGGGATAGCATTCATATTTATTGATTAAAGAGTTAAAAACCGGATGAGAGACACTTTTTTCTGAATTTTGTTCTCTCTGGACCCTATACAGGTCTAAGTACCAACTGACTTATTAGCAACAATAGACAGATTATGATAATGAAAGCACCTGTTGCAACCTGTAATCACAGTGCATATTGTTTGCATCTGCGGAGGATGGTTTAGATTATAATAATCATTTGAAAGAGCTCTGTTAACTGGTTAACATTGAGGGAAAAAACTATATCCTTATTAAATTTTTCACATGGGCAAACAGTGTAGATCCAGATCTGCTGGCACATACATACCATCTGATCAGGATCTTCACTGTTAGCTTTTAGATTCATAACATTATGTCTGACAAAGATGTGAACAGTGTAGATCCTGATCAGACTGCTTGGGTGTGCTGACTGATCTGGATCTACAATATTCACCAATGCCATGAAAGGGTTTTTTGTGTAGGAAAAAGTTAATTATTCAATGATTATTATTAAGCAGTTTATGAAATATCATTTTAAAAATAAAAAAAAAATATTTATAGAAAACAAATACAAATATGTACTTTAAAAACTTTTTATTTAGAATTTTTATTTTGTAAGTCATGACAATTTGTTGCTGAGATTAAAAAACACATGATATATATTGCATTAAATACTTTAAAAAATATTTTGAAATTTAATATTTTCATCACAAAAAATTAATTTAAAGTTAAATATCCCAATTCAGTTAGATAATTATTTTTTCAGATTTTATTTTCTTAAATTCAATTTTGAGACTTTAAAAGAAATGCATTATTTATTTAATTGTGCCCACTTCAAATGCTTTCAAATGTATTTTGAAAATTAATGTCATCATAGAACTTTTTAAGACATCCTAAAATTTCCTTATACAGTTAGATAATTATTTCATCTCATAAATTAATTTCTTAAATTTTGTTTACAGATTTTAAAAGAAAATTGTTATTGTTCTAACTATGTCTATTTTTAAATACTGTCAAATGTATTTAAAAAATAATTTATTCATCACAGAAATTAAAAATTAAATATCCTTATATAGTTAGATAATTATTTCTGCACAGTTTTTTTTCTTAAAGTCACAAGAAGTATTTAATGAAAACAACTAATTGTTTTATCTTATTATATTGACAAAACTCACACTTTAATCCAGTTTACACAATTTTTATCTGGAAATAAAATATTAATCCATCACTGGAAGTTGTAAAATTAAATAAATATGGAGACTAATTTATTTCAATAACACAATTTTAATATTACCACTTCAACTATTAAAAAACAATTATGTGAAAATGCATGCATGTCCACTTTACATACTTTTATCTGGGAAGACTTATTTATCCATCAACTCTAGAAAGTATTTATTACTGTAGGCATTTGGCATGTTCCTCACTTGCCTATGAGTCAAGTCAGTGATTAAGAATGATGCAGAGGGTTGTTCAATCAGTTCCTATACTTTGCATGAATTGTGAGGGTTGCTCAATAAAGATTTTCAACATATTGTTTATCCATCAACAGAAGAAAGTATTTATTATTGTAGGCATTTGGCATGTTCCTCACTTGCTCATAAGTAAAGTCCGTCATTAAGAATGATTCAGAGGGGTGTTCAATCTGTTCATATACATCACATGAATTGTGAGGGTTGTTCAGAAAATAATTCCAACATATTATTTATCCATCAACTGAGAAATTTCCTATAATTTACTTGAATTCACAAAATAAAATGATTCTAGCATCAAGTCAAGTTGAATGGTTTCCATGGTAACATTGAACCAATTTGTATAACACCAATATTGAAATGAAGTACAGGGCCACTTTTTACAGCTTTAAGACCCAGGCATTCCTCAATTATGCACTATTTAGCAAAGGCATTTCCTGTATAACTAGTAAGCTTCACACTGACTCATCATTAGTACTCATGTCTTCATAGTATTTGATCAAATGGATATTTCTTTTTTTTTAAAGTACATTTATTATTATAAATAATTCTACTGTGAATAATTGTTCAGTGGATACTAAATTTCTTTTCAATGATTTCACTAGTAGATCAATTCAAGAGTACTCATGTCTTCATTGTACATTTGATCAAATGGATATTTTTTTTATGCCCCCGAAGGGAGGCATATAGTAATCGGACCGTCCGTCCGTCTTTCCGTCCGTCTTTCCGTCTTGTCCTCGCTTCTTCTCCAAAACCGCTTGATGGATTTCTTTGAAACTTCACAGGAGTGTTTGTCACCAAGCCTAGTTGTGCATATCATCAGGAATTTCTGCTCGGATTATTTTTGGCTGAGTTATGGCCCTTTTTAGCAAAATCTTGTCCTCGCTTCTTCTCCGTAACCGCTTGAGGGATTTCATTGAAACTTCACAGGAGTGTTTGTCACCAAGCCTAGTTGTGCATATCCTAAGGAATTTCTGATCAGATTATTTTTGGCGGAGTTATGGACCTAACCCTAACCCTAACCCTAAGCTTTTTTGAAACCCCTTGAGGGATTTCATTGAAACTTCACAGGAGTGTTTTTCACTAAGCCTAGTTTTGCATTTCCTAAGGAATTTCTGATCGGATTATTTTTGGCGGAGTTATGGGCCTTTTTCCCTAACCCTAACCCTAAGGTAAATTTTGTTAAAGCAATAGAGGTTACATTTTTTGTCCGATTGTCATGAAATTTGGTATGAATATTGATATTGATGATTTCTACACAAATGATAAAAATCATGTTGTTAAATTGACCAAAATCTGTTTTTAACCTTTGATTTTCTACAGTTATCAACCAGATTTTGAGACAAGCTTTATACCGTCTTAAAATTCAATCTTTCCTGAACAATTCATTCACTGGTTGTTCCGTGATAAATTTTGAAACAAAAATTTTAGTAGCAGAGTGAAAATTTCAAGTGTCAAAATCCAATATTTCTACATGTCTTCAGCTACATATGATGTTTACCAGTTTATTCATTAATGTTGGTCAAGTTGCTGGACAATGACCTGATGAACTTTGCTGCTTAGATCTGTGTTATGCAATATTAAGAACTTTGCTCTGGAAGATTTTATAGGGTAAATTTTGTCATTTTCTATGGATAGTGACCAAATAAACTTTCTTACTTTATAGCACTTTGAAAATCAGGCTTTTCTGAATATGTTATTCACTGTTTGTAAGTAAAACAACAAAAAGAACAACAACAACAAATTTGAAGCACATTCTCAAAATGTTAAGACTAAATTTAAGAAAGTCTTAGATGTATACAGTGTATGTACACAAACTGGCAAGTTAAGGTCACACTTTTTTATGCTCCCCGAAGAAATTCAGGGGAGCATATAGTCGCCAAGTTGTCGGTCAGTCCGACAGTATGTCCTGCATTCTTTAACATTCTAGCGGTCACATTTTTGCCTCGATTGTTTTGAAACTTGGTCAGGATGTTTGTCCCAATGATTTCTCAGATGAGTTAAAATATGGGCCATCTGGGTCCAAAAATTAGGTCACTGTTACTAAAAATAGAATTTTCTTGTTAACACTCTAGCAATCACATTTTTGCTCCGATTGTCATGGAACTTGGTCAGGATGTTTGTCCCAATGATTTCTTGGACAAGTTCTAATATGGGTCATCTGGGTCCAAAAACTAGGTCACTGTTACTAAAAATAGAATTTTCTTGTTAACACTCTAGCGGTCACATTTTTGCTCCGATTGTCACGAAACATGGTCAGGACATTAGTCCCAGTAATTACTTGAAACAGTTCGAATATGGGTCATCTGGAATCAAAAACTAGGTCACTCTTACAAAAAATAGAATTATTATACCCCCGTATACGAAGTATAGGGGGTATATAGGAGTCATCATCCGGTCGGTTGGTTGGTTGGTTGGTTGGGCGGTCTGTCTGTGGCACTTACAGCATCAACAGTTTTCAAGATATCGACTTGAAACTTTAACCATATGTTCGTGAGGACATTTGCGCGAACTATTTTTTTTCTCATGTGGATCAGTCCATTATTTTATCGGAGGGGAGCACGATTTAACAAAATCTTGTGACGCGAACTACTTCTACAGTTTTTAAGATATTGACTTGAAACTTGATACACATGTTCGGCATGAAGTGTAGATGTGCGTGACATATTTTTCGTGTGGATTAGTCCATTATTTTTTGCAGGGGACATGATTTAACAAAATCGTGTTATGCAAACTTCTAAATTTTGTGATGCGAACTACTTCTACAGTTTTTAAGATATTGACTTGAAACTTGATACATATGTTCGGCATGAAGTATAGATGTGCGTGACATATTTTTCGTGTGGATCAGTCCATTATTTTTCGGAGGGGAGCATGATTCACGAAAATCTTGTGACGCAAACTACTACTACAGTTTTTAAGATATTGACTTGAAACTTGATACACATGTTTGGCATGAAGTGTAGATGTGCGTGACATATTTTTCATCTGGATTAGTCCATTATTTTTTGCAGGGGAGCATGATTTAAAAAATCTTGTGACGCAAACTACTACTACAGTTTTAAAGATATTGACTTGAAACTTGATACACATGTCCGGCATGAAGTGTAGATGTGCGTGACATTTTTTCATCTGGATTAGTCCATTATTTTTTGCAGGGGACATGATTTAACAAAATCCTGTTATGCAAACTTCTACACTTACTACGTCAACAGTTTTCAAGATAGAGACTTAATACTTTAAACATATGTTTGTGAGTACATTTTTTATTCTCATGTGGATCAGTCCATTATTTTTCAGAGGGGAGCACGATTTAACAAAATCTTGAGACGTGAACTACTTCTACAGTTTTTATGATATTGACTTGAAACTTGATACATATGTTCGGCATGAAGTGTAGATGTGTGTGACATATTTTTCGTGTGGATCAGTCCATTATTTTTTGCAGGGGACATGATTAAACAGAATCGTGTTATGCAAAATTCTACAGTTTTTAAGATATAATACTTGAAACTAAAATTGTATGTTCTGCATGAAGTGCGCATGTAAGCGACATATTTTTTTGTGGATCAGTCCATTTTTTTTGGAGGGGAGCATTATTTAACAAAAACTTTTATTTTAAATCTTATGACGCAAACTACTTCTCCAGTTTTCAAACTTTAAACATACGTTTGTGAGTAGATTTCCATGACATACTTTGTTTCATGTGGATCAGTCCATTATTTTTTAGCAGGGGAGTATGATTCAACAAAACCTTATGACACGAACTACTTCTACAGTTTTTAAGATATTAACTTGAAACTTGATACACATGTTCGGCATGAAGTGTAGATGTGCTTGACATATTTTTCATGTGGATCAGTCCATTATTTTTTGCAGGGGACATGATTTAACAAAATCTTGTTATGCAAACTTCTACACTTACTTCGTCAACAGTTTTCAAGATATCGACTTGAAACTTTCAACATATGTTCGTGAGTACATTTGCGCAAATTTTCTTTTCGTCTCATGTGGATCAGTCCATTATTTTTCGGAGGGGAGCCCGATTTAACAAAATCTTGTGACGCGAACTACTTCTACAGTTTTTAAGATATTGACTTGAAACTTGATACATATGTTTGTTATGAAGTGTAGATGTGTGTGACATATTTTTCGTGTGGATCAGTCCATTATTTTTTGCAGGGAACACGATTTAACAAAATCGTGTTATGCAAACTTCTACACTTACTATGTCAACAGTTTTCAAGATATCGACTTGAAACTTTAAACATATGTTGGTGAGTACATTTGCGCAAATTTTTTTTTGTCATGTGGATCAGTCCATTATTTTTGGAAGGGAGCACGATTCAACAAAATCTTGTAACAAGAACTACTTCTACAGTTTTTAAGATATTGACTTGAAACTTGATACATGTGTTCGGCATGAAGTGTAGATGTGCCCGACATATTTTTCGTATGGATCAGTCCATTATTTTTAGCAGGGGACATGATTTAACAAAATCGTGTTATGCAAACTTCTACACTTACTACGTCAACAGTTTTCAAGATATCGACTTGAAACTTTATGTTCTTGGTACATTTGCGCAAATTTTTTTTCTCTCATGTAGATCAGTCCATTATTTTTCGGAGGGGAGCACGATTTAACAAAATCTTGTGACGCGAACTACTTCTACAGTTTTTATGATATTGACTTGAAACTTGATACATATGTTCGGCATGAAGTGTAGATGTGCGTGACATATTTTTCGTGTGGATCAGTCCATTATTTTTTGCAGGGGACATGATTTTCTACTTCCACAGGCATATTTTTACTACATATGTATACCAATTTGATTTCAAAGCTGCATTTCGGGGGCATATGTCAATTTCAAGTGACAGCTCTTGTTAAAGAGTAGTACATTTATTATTATAAATACTTCTACTGTGAATAATTATTCAGTGGATACTAAATTTCTTTTCAATGATTTCACTAGTAGATCAATTCAAGAAATTAAAATGCCCACAAAATATTTAATTTTAAGCAAATATGATATTATGATATTCTAAGTCAAAAACTCATGAAAATGATGTTCTACAAAAAAAAGAAAGAAATTTCATGTTCACTGAAAGCAATGTCAAATTCTGTATCCATACAATGTGTCAGCTGCACGACAACAGAATTCTTTATATCATCCAAATGGGACCACAGGATCTGCCAATTTGGCTTATCAGAAATATGGGATGTCAGAGAAACAAATTAGCAATCAAAATAAGATGCCTCTGGGACAAATGATGACTTGATGCAAAACTGTAGTAAGTTCGTAAGAATTGTTAAGAATGTACTACTGTTTTCTTTGATATATTTGTATTAGATCTCAAGGCTATGTGAAATTTCAATAGAATTATATGCCAGAAGCTTTTAAAGCAGGTATCTCAGGTCTTCACCAAATTGTTTTTCATCGGAAAAAGAAAACGGTCTGTCGTGAAAGAACTTCCTGCCAGGAAGTGGATGAGTGTAAATATTATGTTGTGTAAATGTCAGATAAACACTGCTCTGGAGTTGGATGTTCACAGTAAACCATTTACTCCACTGAAATGACATTTGACACATGCATGGGCAAACAGTGTAGATCCTGATCAGATGGTTCATCAGTGCACTATTTGCTTTTGGATTCATTAAGTTGTTTCTGACAAAAAATTGTGAATAGTGTACAATCTGATAAAATGGCACCGATATGCACAGATGTGCCAGCTGATATGGTTCTACATTGTTCATCCAGGCAATAAAAGGTGTATATATTGAGTTAACCCTTTCCTTGATATAATTATACGCCTTTTTACACATGTGCGACCAGTGTAGATCCAGATCAGCGGGCACATCTGTGCCATCTGATCAGGATATGCACTGGTAGCATATTGGCCAGAAATAACCTAATGAATCGAAAAGCGAACAGTTTAGATCCTGAGCAGACAGCAGGGATGTGCCGGCTGATCTGGATCAAAACTGTTCGCCCTAGCAATAAAGGTGTACAGGAAAGGGTTAAATAATTTTGTCAGCCTTATCCCTTTACTCTGTGGGATATATTAGTTATCCAGTGTAGATCAAGATCATCCAGCACATCTGTGACAGCTGACCAGGATATACAGTCTGCTCACATTATTTCTGATCAAGGGCTGATCTGGATCTGCATTGGTCACATATGCGAAAGAAAAAACTTGTGGAAAAAAATAGTAAGGGTTAACAAGCAACTTAACCCTTTACTATTTTTTGGCCAAAAAGTATCCAGATCATCAGGCACGTCCTTGCCCTGTTACGGGATATAAATTGTTTGATGCTTTTAGATGCATTTGCTTATTTTTTACCAAAAAGCAAACAGTGTTGATCCAGATTAGTCAGCATAGATGTGCCATTAGATCTAGATCTTTACTTGTAGCACACGTTAAAACACATGTGAAGTAAAGGGTTAAGTTATATTTTCTATGTGCGAGTCCCTTTAAAAGTGTCAAATATGTTAGTTACCAAGTCAGTGGGTGGAATGATTCAGTCCTAATTACAGTTTTAATGTGCAGCTGGTAGGCAAACAGTTGCAGTATTGTTGTATTAACAAATTCTACGTTTTTATAATCTTCATTTATTTATTTGCTGCACAGGCATACACAAAATTTTTTGTGCAATACCAGTTAAGATGCAAATGAGTCCTGGTCGATTTTATTTCTTGATTTACGACAGATAATGCATCTGTTATTGTAATGTTAATTTGGGAGTTTTAACAGTCATATTCTGCAGCAATTTATTCTGATGTAGCACAAATATTTCAGAATTGTCACCATTTAATAACCCTTTCTTCCATTTATACGATTATATGACATGGGCTACCAGTGTAGATTCATGCCGTCTGATCAGGATGCTTTTTGATTCATTAGGTTATTGCTGAATAAAAAGCGACCAGTCTAGATCCTGATCAGGCATGGATGTGCTCTCTGACCAGTGTAGATCCTGATCAGGCATAGATGTGCTGTCTGACCAGTGTAGATCCTGATCAGGCAGCATGGATATGCTGTCTGATATGACTGTGCACTGGTCAAACACAAGATAAAACTTGTATCATGGTCAAGTTTTGCTACTGTAAAACACATTAATTTTGCAAGGTCAAAATTTTGTGATTTTTGTAAAAAATTAGCTAGTTTCTTTATTCGCATATTTATGAATTTGCGATGTCGTCAGTTCTATTTTAAGTTGCGTATTTTCGGATAACTTATTTCGGATATATATGGAAACCTGTAATATATTTGCGGTATTCATGAATTCGCGAGGTAAGCGATTCGAGAATATTAGCAAAAAAAAAACTGATGCGAATAAAACCACTTTACCAGTATTTATTTCGATTTCAGTTAGATTTTGGCTAAAATGCAACCAAAACATCAAACACAATACACATTGACTGATATTTTCGATGAATAGTAGCACAGAAAGTATAATTGACAGAGCGCTGTTCATAGTTAATCACGCCTTCAGCTTGCTTAACTTTAAGACACACCTTTTGTTAACCAGGTTTTCTTTAGAAAAATCCTGGTTATTATATTGGGGTATGTCGTTGGGCGGGCGGGCGGGCGTCAACATTTTGTGAAGTTTTTTGTTAAAGTTGTGTTTTTCTCAGTAACCGTTCAAGGTACAACTTTGAAACTTAACATAGTTGTCTGACATATCAATACCAATTATCAGGACAAGTTTCATAATCCCTGACTGTATTTTGACAAAGTTATGCCCGTTTTTTTTTACTTAGAAATTTTGTGAAGTTTTTTGTGAAAGTTGTGTTTTTCTCAGTAACCGTTCAAGGTACAATTTTGAAACTTAACATAGTTGTCTGACATATCAATACCAATTATCAGGACAAGTTTCAAAATCCCTGACTGTATTTTGACAAAGTTATGCCCCTTTTTCACTTAGAAATTTTGTGAAGTTTTTTTGTGAAATTTGTGTTTTTCTCAGTAACCGTTTAAGGTACAACTTTGAAACTTAACATAGTTATCTGACATCTCAGTACCAATTATGAGGACAAGTTTCATAATCCCTGACTTATTTTGACAAAGTTATGCCCCTTTTTCACTTAAAAATTGTGTTAAGTTTTTTGTGAAAGTTGTCTTTTCTCAGTTACCATTCAAGGTATAGCTTTAAAACTTTACATAATTGTTTGACATCACAGTACCAATTATCAGGTCAAGTTTCATAGGGGTTTTGATTGTGTTTTGCAAAAGTTATGCCCCTTTTTGACTTAGATTTTTTGTTAAGTATTTTGTGAATGTTATCTGTTGATGCCAAATTGCCTGTTGACGCTTAGCTTGGTTTGTGGGTAGCTTATATCAACAGGCAGCTTGGGATTGCTACCCAGGTGTCTGTGATAAATGTCAAGGTCACTTGCTAAATATAGAAATTCAGCTTACCCTCAATAACTTGAGTTTGCTTTTACCTCTGGATGCCAAACTTAGTATATGAGTAGCATATATCAAAAGACAGCTTGGGATTGCCACAGGTATCTATGATCAAGGTCAAGGTCACTGTTGCTAAAAATAGAAATTCAGTTTTCCTGCGATAACTTGAGTTTGCTTTGGTATATTTACGCCGAACTTAGTGTTGGTATCTAATATCAAGATGCAGCTTGAGATTGCTACCCAGGCAAGGTCACTGTAGCTAAAAATAGAAATTCAGTTTCTGCTCAATAGCTTGAGTTTTCTTTGGCCTATTGACACCAAACTTGGTTTGTGGGTAGCTTATATCAAGACACTACTTAGGATTGATACCCAGGTGTCTGTGATAAAGGTCTATGTCATTTTTGCTAAAAATAGAAATTTATGTTTCTCCTTATTACTTGGGTTAGCTGTGATCTATTGACACCAAACTTTCTTTGGGTAGCTGATACCAAGACGCAACTCGGGATTTCTACTCAGAAGTCTGTGATCAAGATCAAGGTCACTGTTGCTAAAAAAAGAAGTTCAGTTTCTTTATATCAGATATTTTCTTTACAGAAGTATAAGTATTAAATGAAAACCTGGTTTTCGGCGCGTGGCGACGACTTTTCTTGTTATTGTTTCAACATACACAAGGAGAAGGAACCCACAGCAACAAAAATTTGATTAACAGCAAAACCTAATTTAGAAATAAAATACAGCATCTTCTGATTGGAGCGGCAGTTCTTACAGTTGTCACATGACAAAAAACGTGATAGGCATCTTATGAAGTGCTGCAGATGTTTACGGAGGTTGCTTGCTGGGTCAAAATCTAATTGAAATCAAAATTTGTAGTAAACCCTTCCATGCGGGAACAGACATCTAGCATAGGTAAACTTGCAAAAATTGTACATTTTCAGGTAATCATCACCAATCCTGCTAATAATTGCATTTGTGTTGCCTATGTTAAAAAAGAAGAAAGCCCTGATTTGCAGCATATCTTAAACTTAATTCTAAATTCCTCCATAATATATAATTATAAATGTTTTTTATGCCCCTGCCATGAAATGGCGACGGGCATTAAGAGTTGCTCCTGTCCGTCTTTCTGTCCGTCCGTCCGGCCGTCCGATATTCTTGTGAACGCAACTCCTCCTACACTACTGGTCGGAATTTAATCAAACTTAACCACAATGCTAGGCCTGATATGTAGTTGTGCATGAAGGTGGGGTTTCCCTCTTACACGTTAAGTTCAGAAGTTATTGCCCTTTGATACTTCCATTTACATTAGTTTTAATAGGAGTATATCTCGTGAACGCAACTCCTCCTACACTACTGGTGGGAATTTAATGAAACTTGACCACAATGCTTGGCCTGATAGGTAGTTGTGCATGAAGGTGGGGTTTAGCTCTTACATGTTCTGTTCAGAAGTTATGGCCCTTTGATAACTTCATTTACATTAGTTTTAATAGGAATATATCTTGTGAACGCAACTCCTCCTACACCTCTGCTGGGAATTTGATGAAACATTAGTTTTAATAGGAATATATCTTGTTTCTTATATTTTGTGCATTTTGCCCATAACTTAAAAACTACTTGAGATACTGCCTTGAAACTTGAAATATATTTTCACCATCAAAATCTACATCATAACCAACAAGACCCATAACCATGCTTCCAATATTTTCAAATTATGCCCCTTTTTCACTTACATTTTGTGTTAAGAAAAATATACACTTAGCCCTTAACTTTGTTTGGAATGGAGGGATTTCAAAATAACTTGGCACAAATGTTCACCATAACAAGGCGGTGTGTCGTGACTGTAGGTCCAAGGTCAAGGTCACTGTTACTAAAAATAGAATTTTCTTGCAAAATCTTGTCCGCTCTGTAACTTTGTTATTTCTTATTTGATTTTTAAATAACTTGGTATAATTGTTCATCATATCAAGACGGTATGTCACATACATGCCCAAGCCTTTAGGTCCAAGGTTAAGGTCACTGTTACTAAAAATAGAATTTTCTTGTCCGGGCAGTTACTTTGTTATGAATGGAGGGATTTCAAAATAACTTCGCACAAATGTTCACCATGACAGGGCGATGTGTCACGTACCATGCCCATGCCTGTAGGTCAAAGGTCAAGGTCAGTGTTACTTTAAATAGAATTCTCTTGTCCGGGCTGTTACTTTGTTATGAATGGAGGGATTTCAAAATAACTTTGCACAAATGTTCACTATGACAAGGCAGTGTGTCCGCACAATACCCAAGCCTGAAGGTCCAAGGTAAAGGTTACTGTTACTAAAAATAGAATTTTCTTGTCCAGGCTGTAACTTCATTATAAATGGAGGGATTTCAAAATAACTTGACACAAATGTTCACCATGACAGGGCGGTGTA
Source organism: Corbicula japonica (assembly GCA_038501625.1). NCBI lineage: Eukaryota > Metazoa > Mollusca > Bivalvia > Venerida > Cyrenidae > Corbicula > Corbicula japonica. The sequence goes on along the minus strand of JAZAYU010000100.1, from coordinate 2,319,566 downwards.
TCGCGTACCATGCCCATGCCTGTAGGTCAAGGTCACTGTTACTAAAAATAGAATTCTCTTTTCCGGGCTGTAACTTTGTTAGGAATAGATTGATTTCAAAATAACTTGACACAAATGTTCATCATGACAAGATGGTGTGTCCCATACCATGCCCATGCCTAGGTCCAAGGTCAAGGTCACTGTTACTAAAATAGAATTTTCTTGTCAGGGTTGTAACTACATTAGGAATATAGTAATTTCAAAATAACTTGGCAGAAATGTTCACCATGACAAGGTGGTGAGTTGTGTACCATGGGCATGCCTGTAGGTCCAAGGTCAAGGTCACTGTTACTAAAAATAGAATTTCCTTGTCCGGGCTATAACTTTGTTTTGAATGGAGGGTTTTCAAAATAACTTGGCACAAATGTTCACCATGACAAGGCGGTGTGTTGCGTACATTACCCATGCCTGTAAGTCCAAGGTCAAGGTCACAGTTACTAAAACTTGAATTTACTTGTTCGGGCTATAACTTCTTTATGAATGAAGGGATTTCAAAATAACTTGGCACAAATGTTCACTATGACATTGCATTGCATTACCACCAACTTCTTCACAGACATTTCCATAATGAGAAGACAACAGTGCCACAAATACAAATAATTTACTTGATCATCAAGTTTATGCATATTCTTATAATTACTCGAACATCACTGTCTTTGAAATGCTATTATTCCCATCATTGCACATTAGTATCTGGAAACGATGCATAGCGGGGGCATCCGTGTCCTATGGACACATTTCTAGTTTTGTATGTGTGACCACCTGGGCAGTGTAGAACCACTCAGATCAGTCGGCACCAATCAGATCAACCATCACATTTGTGCTGAGTGAACTGTTTTTTTGTCGCCCTGAATCAGAAATGATTTAATTCATCAAAATCAAACAGTGCAGATCCTGAAAAGATGGCTGATCAGGATCTTCAGTGTTTGCCCATTGCATAACAGCCATATCAAATCAACTAAAGCGTTAAAAGACCTATCCTTGTGCTAAATTTGACACAAAGCCTCGTTTCACATTTTTCACAGTCAGATGAGTGAATTACAGCAACTTTTCCCACTTTTTCTCGGAAACAGGATTTCGGTCAAACAATTTGATATTAATACACATTTAAATATGCCTCATGCATGTTTATGACCATATAACTATGCTTTATGCAATGTCATTCTTATAAAATTATAATGATAATAAAATTAGCATAATAAGAACTGAAATAGATCTAGCGATTTGGCAGGGTGCTATAGATTGGCTGTAGAATTTTGAGTAAGAGGAGCTTGTTTACTTTTTTTCTTCAAATAATTAAATAATAATTATTGGTGACATTAATGTTGATAAAATTTATAAATTTTTTGTCATTTTAATACTGTACACAGCAGTACATTGTTAATTTATATTAGTTTGTTTGATACATTGGTTTCTGGGACATCGTTTTATTTTGTTTGGTGTTAATTTCTCAAAAAATGCATTTTCATACATTTGCATTTTTCAAGCTGAACTAAACTATATTACACATTTAACCCTTTCCTCCATAAATAAACCTTTATTGTGTGGGCGAACAGTGTAGATCCAGATCATCCGGTACATCCGTGCCATTTGATCAGGATTTGAACTGTTTGCTTTTTCATTTGTTGGGCTATTAATTTTTCTGACCAAAATACAACCAGTGCAGATCCTGATCAGACGCCATGGATGTGCCAGCTGATCTGGATCTACACTGGTGGCACATACGTATAAATGCGTATATATGGAGGAAAGGTTAAAAGGTTATGGATGGATAAAATTTCTCACGAAAATGCAAACAAAATAATCTCTGTCAAAACAGTATTTCTGTTTCTATGGTGTCTTTATTTCGCGAGTGACATAAAATCAATATTTCACAGAAACAAAATAATATTTTCTACATTTAATATTTGTTAAACGAAATTTGAGGGTTCATGTTTAAATTCATTTAGAATTTAGAATTTAGAGAAGCGCTATTTGTGCTGTGTTGAAGCCATAGAAAGTCTCCCCATACACATAGTCAGTACTGTTATCAGTAAATAATTTGCTACCGATGTTGTGTATTGGTCATCATTTCTATCAGAGTTGACTGTAGGGGTTGTCAAGGCTAGCTCCATCAGTAGTGTGTTGGCAGTAACATGTCTAGGTGCTGTTGCCTTAAAGTAAAGGTAACAAGTTGATTCCAAGTATGTGGGCAATATCATTTGAAATTCATAGCAGCATTACTTGTACAATGTGGAAGCCATAAAAAGTCTCCCCATACATATAGTAAGTACTGCTATCAGTAAATAAATTTTTACCAATTGGCACATAATGATAAACATGTTTTTCGCAGTTAGCAGCAAAACCTTAAATAGTAGGGATATCTCAGCTATCGCCGTCAGAAGAGAGCTAGGATTTGCATGGCTAGGCCCTGTCACCAAACAGTATGGCAAAAAACTTTCATGTACACATATAGCAGCTGAAATGTTTATTTTTAACTGATAACAAAATTTAGGCAATAGAAAATTAATTCCTAGATTCTCATTCAATTGTTGGGAAAAAATGGGTACGGGTGGGCAGGTTTTATTTTTTATTTATCAATCTCACTGTTGTAGTGTAGTGCAAAGATAAGTAAGCGTCCAGCGGACTATGAATTGCGGTTTCACAGTTAAATGTTTCATACTGCGTTTTCGTAATCTACCAATTCGTACTCGTAATGTAAATTTTGATGTACACATTTTTTTTTCAAAATAAAAAACGTTCGGGCAGAGTGATTTTCGAGGGACAGGCGGGGATGAGAATCTAGGAATTAATTTTCTATTGCCTTAATCATTATAATTATAGCATTTCTTATTTAAACGGAAGCACATAAGCATTATTTTCTTTAATATTTTTCCTAAACTAAACTGTGTAGAATTATAAAAAAAATAAATTTCAAATTTATCATGATGCAGTAAAATAAAATCTATTATAATTATTAATTTTTATTCGCAGTTAATAAAATTCAAGCTGTGGCTTATAGCGTGTGCATTTCCATTTGAATAAACATTTATTGCATATGTTGTGCTTGTATCATGTTTAAGCAAAATAGTTCTTCTGTATTGCAAAATTTAATAATAATTCAATTTCTGTGTTTAAAAGATTCCAAACAAATCATACACTACAGAGGTCCACCAACTTCTTGCTTATTCTCTTGCAGCTAATTGACTGCATTAATTTTTCTCCTACCACCAATTAGTTGCACATGCTCTTACCGCTAATTGACTGCATATGCTCTTTACAACCAATAAGCTGCATTTTCTGTAACAACCAATTAGCTGCATATGCTCTTACAACCAATTAGCTGCATATGCTCTTACAACCAATTAGCTGCAATTGCTTTACAACCAATTAGCTGCATATGCTCTTACAACCAATGAGCTGCATATGTTCTTACAACCAATGAGCTGCATATGCTCTTACAACCAATAAGCTGCATATGCTCTAACAAACAATTAGCTGCATTTGCTCTTACAACCAATGAGCTGCATATGCTCTTACAACCAATAAGCTGCATATGCTGTTACAGGCAATTAGCTGCATATGCTCTTACAACCAATTAGCTGCATATGTTCTTACAACCAATTAGCTGCATATGCTCTTACAACCAGTTGGCTGCAATGGCCCTTACTACTACTTTATTCATCAATCCAATAGTTGTGTTCTGTGGTGTGTTGCAGGTAGATTTAAGGTATGCCTACATGGTTGACACATATGAGTTTAAGCACCTTAACATAATTTACCTTGTACTTGGGTCTTTGTTGTTTTTGATGGAGGCAGGCAGGGAGGTTTATTACCTGCAGAAGCCATTATTGAAATCTAGGCTTATTGCTTTTATGATAGATGTAGCAATTTACTGTGACATTAACACTTACGGTAACACTTTCATTAATGTTTTTAGATGGATTCCTGATAATAACACATTTTGTTTTCTTGTGGATTTATGGGATTCCCTCTTAAGTCTTTGTTTGATGTATTATCCTTAGCTTAAACTTCTTTATTTTAGCTTAAACTTCTTTATTTTACATTAGTTGTGGAACAAGTTATCCCATTTTGTATTAATCATGGTCTGTGATGTTGAAACCTAAGTTACACTCTTGCCAGCTGTGGATTTGGAGACACTGCGGAATAATCTCATCTATTGTGGGATTCGAACCCGCTATCTCTGGAATGGAGTTTGAAGCTCTATCCTTATGCATCTGTTCCTCCTTATGTCTTTTCTACCATTAATACTATCTTCCTGGTTTATGAAGACTTATTTATTTTTTTGTCCACAATTTCAACCAAATGAATTCTTCTTATAACATACTCTTAAAGTATCTGCTGCATCATTTATTTTCACGTAGACTAATTTTCATGCAGAGGGTGAACATGATGTAGTGTGGACATAAATTCTTGCAGTTGAAAACATCTCATAATTACGATAAGCTCTTATATGGATATGTATTGATAGATGCTTGATTTTATGCAATTTCCATAGCATGAAATACTACAGATTTCGATTTAAGTTAGATTTTGGCTTACAGCCAAAATATCAAACATGATGCGCTTCAACTGATATTTTCGTTGGGGTAGCGCGGGAAAGTATTATTGACAGAACATTGTTCATAGTTAATCACGCCCTTTAAGTCGCACCTTTTGTTATTGTTGCAACATCTGCACAGCGACAAATTTAATTGACAGCAGAACCTAATTTGGAAGTAAAATACAGCGTCTTTTGATTGGAGTGGCAGTTCTAACAGTCATCGCATGACAAAAAACGTGGTCGGCATCTTGTGAACTGCTGCAGTGCAACAGATGTTTATGTTGGTTGCTCGCTGGGTCAAAACCTAATTGAAATGGAAATTTCTAGTATTTTCATGTGGACAAATTTTCATGCAGAGGGCTAACATGATGTAGCACAGACATTAATTCATGTAGTTGTAAACATCTATGATAACATGGATTTGTATTAATAGGGGCTTGATTTTATGCAAATTTTCATAGCATGAAATAATGTAGCAGCTAGTACAAGTTCATAACAACATGAAAAACACTAAGTCTTGAGCAACATTATTGTCCGAATTACCATCATCATGTTTTCATCATCTATCTTACCTTTACCTGATACTCCAGAGATACACCTTTACTGCTTGTGCAAACAGTGTAGATCCAGATCAGCTGGCACATAAGTAAGACCTGATCAGGATCTACACTGTTCACTTCCGGATTCATTAAGGTTATTTCTGATTCATTTTAGGGTAATGTGCCACCAGTGCTGATCCAGAAGGCATGTATTGCTGGCTGATTTGGATCTACACTGGTCGCACACGTGTTAAAATGCATATGTATAGAATAGTGAAGGGTTAATTACAACGAGCGCATAATTTGCTTCATCTAAGTTATTTGTTCTCAAGATAACCAGAAGACGTGGGAGTCCATTGTTGAATCATCAGATTCCTGTTTGATTGCAGTGCACTTATATCTTGTGTGCAAGTGTTAAGAATGTTTATAAACACGATTAATTATTTGAACTACCTAAACATGCCATTCATTTCTGTTTTTCAGAGGAGTGGGGTAACTTCTTGACATATTTAAGCCACATTCTACCATATAACTTCACCTCTCTTTGAGAATGTCTGCCCCCACATTCCTGCACAGCCCCAGGAGTGGATCCAGAGGGGTTCAATGGGGTTGCTTGTATCCCATTTTTGGGTACCAATATTGAATTTTCATGGGTATTTCGAGCAGAATGTTGGAAATTATCATTTAGCTACCTTAAGACTGCTCCCAAACGAACCCCCTTTCTGGAGTTCTTGCATCTGACCATGCAAGCCATAAGGTAGGATGCAAGATTTCTAGAAAGGGGTTTTGTTTGGAAGTTTGAAATTAGAACAGTCTTAGGGTAGTGACATGGTAATTTCCACCTTTCTAGTCAAAATCCTCATGAAAATTAAGTATTGCAGCCCTAAAAGTGGGTTTGAGTAACCCTGTTGAACTCTTCTGGATCCACCCCTGCCCAAGCATGTGACATTGATACACAGACAGGTTTAATTATTTTTGCCATATCCCCATGTACTTACCCCTTTAATTTCCAGTTAGCACTTTGTATTAAACATCCACTCTGCACCTTCACCTTTTACTAGATTTTTGAGTTCCCTTACTCAGATCAAATTAGAAAAAATATGTTGAAACATCACTGTTACTGCCACCTAAATGACTAGACTTAATGGAGTGGTCATAATTTCGAGATCATCCGTGATCTGGATCTGCACTGTATGGTTTAAGATTCATAAGGTTATTTCGGACCAAGATGCCAACAGTATAGATCTAGATCAGATAGCATGGATGTGTCAGATGATCAAGATCTACACTACTCATCCATTCTGTAAAAGTCATATGTATGAAGTAAAGGGTTAAACTTATTAAAAAAATAAAACTTGACACAGAAAGAAGTTGGTTGCGTGGAAGATCAGTGCCATCAGGGTTATAAAACTGAGCATGGAAACCAGTCTCAAACCAGTCTCAAATCTCAAGTATCTGATTGGCTAAAATGTCGACCAGTCACCATTTCAGCCAATCAGATTCTTGAGATTTGAGACTGGTTTCCAATCTCAGTTTTATAACTTTCAGCACTGATCTGTATCTACACTGTGCCCAAGATCATAAAACTAAATCTGGAGAACAGCCTCAAAGCTCAAACATCAGATTAGCTGAAATGGCAACTGGTTGCAATTTCAACCAATCTGATGCTTGAGATTTGAGACTGATCTACAAGTTTAATGATCTTTAGCCCTGGTTGCACATGCAGTATATGAAGTAGGGGTTTTAACTGAAGGAAACACTGAATAAAGTTGGTTTCATAAATTCTAATAAAAAAAAAACTGTTGATTCAGCAGTCTTGTCTATCAGATGATAGTTTATTATTCAAACTGCTATATAGAGGTACTTAATGGTTTCTGTTATACTATTTGTTTACTTTTACATTCTTTGATGCTTGATGGATAGGTAACATTAACCTGAATTTTGGTTACCTGGATGCAAAATTATAAAATGAGAATGGGAACCAGTCTCAAATCTCAAACATCTGATTGGCTGAAATGGCGGCTGGTCGCCATTTCAGCCAATCAGATGGTTGTGATTTTAGACTGGTTTTAAATCTCAGATTTTTAATCTTTAGCACTAGATGGATTGACAACAGATTTCATAGTTCAGGAGAGATTTATAGGTTTCCTTTCTTTTTCATTTCAAAAGGCATTGAATTTTATTTGCTAGATCTTTAGAAATGATAATAGTTCAAGTTGTAGATTTCATCACATTACTAAAAGAATTGACAGCGTGTCAGTATTACTTTACATGCATAACCGTTTACTCCATGGAAACACCTTCATTGCATGGTGAATATTGTAGATCCAGATCAGCCATCTGATCAGGATCTTCATTATTTGCTTTTAGATTCATCAGGTTAGTTCTTACAAAGATGCAACCAGTTTAGATCTAGATCAGAGTCAAACCTGAATTTAAAGACCACTTAGGGAAATACCCAAAACTGGTCTTTGAAGGCACAAGGTCTTTATTCACATGTGAATTTGTCCTTTATATCAGTCAGTGGGACAGATAAAAATTAGGTTTTATCCACACCTAGTCTTTGTTTACAGGTGTACACAGGTAGCACAGGTTGGACTGTACTTACACAAAACAAAATTTTTTGTCTTTTTCTAGGACATTGGTTTCAAGCCTTATCTATGTCTATTTTTATGACATTGGTTTCAAGCCTTATCTATGCCTATTTTATGTCATTGGTTTCAAGCCTTATCTATGCCTATTTTTATGTCATTGGTTTCAAGCCTTATCTATGTCTATTTTTATGACATTGGTTTTAAGCTGTATGTTTGTCTTTTTTTAAGACATTTGTTTCAAGCCATATGTTTTTCTATTTTTAGGACATTGGTTTCAAGCTGTATGTTTGTCTATTTTTAAGGACATTGTTTTCAAGCCGTATATTTTTCTAATTTAAGGACATTGGTTTCAAGCCGGATGTGGAAGAGAAAGATGAAGGTGTTCATATGGAGGGCTACTTGTTCAAGAAAACCAAACATGCTTTCAAAGCTTGGGTCAGGTATGTCACTTTCCTCCACATATACACCTTTATGGCATGGGCAAACAGTGTAGATCCAGATCAGCCAGCACATCTGTGCAATCTGATCAGGATCTACACTGTTTGATTTTTTATTTATTAAGTCATTTCTGATAAAAAAAAGGGAACAGAGCTGATCAGACAGCATGGATATGCTGGCAGATCTGATCTAAACTGTAAACACATGCGAAATCTTTTTCAGATACACCATCTGTCCAATAGGAAAATAATTTAGTACTGCATTTAAGTGATCGCTACACGGAAACCTTTGTTAACATCTTGTATAACCCTTTCCTCCATATAAACACATTTTTTCGCACATGCGACCAGAGTTAATCCAGATCAGCCGGCACATCCAAGCCATCTGATCAGGATCTGCACTGGTCGCATTTTTGTCAGACATAACCTAATGAATCAAAAAGCGAACAGTTAAGAGCCTGCTCAGACAGCATGTATGTGCCGGCTGATCTGGATCTAAACTGTTTGCCATCGCAATAAAGGTGTGTCTATGGAGGAAAGGGTAAACATAATGTGTAATAACTGTGATGGTAATTTTGCCTTATGCTCTTTTACATTGTTTCTTGAATACTGTGGTTACAGTCAATTTCATGTGGGTTTAATTTTTAAATATTTCGGGCTCCTGCAATTATGCAAATTTCAACCATTTAACAGTGTTTCTAAATTGAATAATATAATTCTGCCATTCATGCTCCCTTCCCAAAACATACCGTAGTATGTCTGCTCTCCTCTGTGGCTATACATATTGTAAAATATTTAAGGCTGAATAAAACATCGTATTTATCATATCATGTATTTTAGGCGGTGGTTTTCAATAGAAGAGAACCAGCTACGCTATCAAAAGCGGACAAAAGACCCACAAGTCACAGTCATGGAGGAGGACCTACGTCTCTGCACGGTCAAACCAGCTTACGAAATCGACAGGAGATTCTGTTTTGAGGTTGTCTCCCCTTCCAGGTAAACTAATTGTTATTTTGTGTATTTTGTCCATAAAGCAAGATAATTTTTAACTCCTTTCTGCATACAATAGATGTAATCATTAGTGACACAGCATTTAGTTATTTGTGTATGTGTGCATTTTTAATCTGTGAAATTGATTGAAGGTTTTCTTTGGAAAGCCCTGTTTATTAGATTGAGGTATGTTGTTGGGTGTGTGGTCAGGTGGACATCAAGATTTCATTCAGTTTTTTTTTTATTAAATTCACTTATTCTCAGTAACCATTCAAGGTAGAGCTTTGAAATTTAACATAGTTGTTTGACATTACAATTTAGCAATTATTGGTATAAGTTTCATAAGTTTTCACTATGCCCCTTTTTCACTTAATGTTGAAGAAGAAAACCTGGTTTTGTCGCATTGCGCATCTTCTTATCGAGGTTTAAGGTGTTTTTGTGGATAGGAAACACAACTTTCACTCTCAATAAATTAGATGCTTGTACTCCATCTGTACAATTCATTAGAAACAGCATTCAATTTCACTTTTTTGCAAATTATCATATGATCATTATATGATTACATCTTCATTATCTGAATTATAAAGTAATCAGATATTGGTTCACAAGTTTTTAGTCAAATATTTACAACTCTAAACAATAAAAACTACAAATAACGGCTGGGAAATAGATTTGTCTGGAGTTGTGTTAGTATTGTTGCTGGTGGGAAATAAATGTTTATTTGCTTTAATGAGCTGGAAAATGTCTTACAAAGTTGTTGTTTGGTAATACAGATCTTGTTTTCCTGTATAATTGATTTTCAAGAAATTGGCTGACAATTGTTACAGATTGTCTGAGTAAAGCTTTCAAAATCTGTCTGTCTGACACATTTTGTTTGCCCACATTTTTTTGTTGTTGCTTATTTATTACTGACAATAGAAATGCTTACAGTAATACATGTACTCCTCCACAAGACACCCGGAAATTAACCCTTTCCTCCATAGACAAACCTTTATTGCGAGGGCGAACAGTTTTGATCCAGATCAGCTGGCACATCCATCCCATCTGATCAGGATCTAAACTGTTCGCTTTTTGATTCATTTGGTTATTTCTGACCAAAATGCAATGGATGTGCCAGCTGATCTGGATCTGCACTGGTCGCAGATGCGTAAAAATGCGTATTTATGGAGGAAAGTGTTAAGACAACCTCAGTATTAAGACCACTATTCCAAAGACCCATTTTACAGTTTTTCACTATTATTTTTATAAAGACCATACCACTACTACTAAGATCACTTTTGCACAGTTTTAAAGGAGGTCCTTATACAGTACTGAAAATTATGAAATTGACAATTTTTCCGATTCCGATACAGTCCGCTTCTGATTCTTGCGTCATCTATTACCGATCCGATTCCATTCCCATTGCGGTCCCATTCCAATTGGATTGCACTCCAATTTTTTCACAATTGCGCTCCAGACGGGATTGGTTTGCGGTCCGCTTCCGAACCGCTTCCAATCCGTTTGTCAATTTGTGATTTTCAGTACTGTAGAAGGTGACACTGTATTGCAATAACAAAGATTGTCAGTAATTTTTACTTGGAGAAAAATGCAAATAGAAACTATATAGTTCCAGAAGTATTTAGATTTCAGCACCAATACTGTAAAACTAAAACCCTTTACTCCATGGGATCAACTGTTATCTCATGGGCAAACAGATCAGCTGACTCTTCTGTTCCCTCTAGGATCTACACCATTCACTTTTAGATTCATTAGTTAATTTCAACCAAGAAATGATTGCACATGCTATAAAATTTTATATATTTTACTCCAAGTAAAGAGTTAAATCCAAGACATTTATACTTAATGAATTAAAATAGGGACACTCTACTGGTTTTATATTTTCAGAAGTCATATGTTACAAGCGCATACAGAAGAAGAGTTTCAGGCCTGGGTCAGTGCAATACAGTCTGGCGTCACGAAGGCGTTTAGGGACGCAGAGAGGCGTCAGTCTGATGGCGGGGTAAACATATTTTGAGTTCAGAATACAAGGATCTCAAAGGCAAAAGTCATAAGATAAGGAGTTTTTAGCTCGACTATTCGAAGAATATGTCGAGCTATTGTACTCACTTGGGCGTCGCCGTCGCCGTCGGCGTCCCGCTTTGGTTAAAGTTTATGTGCAACCTACCTATATCTTAAAAACTACTATAGCTACAGCTTTTAAACTTGGCACACTTGTTCGTCATCATGTCCCGAGTGTGTATGCCAAGAACCATAACTCTAACTTTCATTTTGATCAAATTATGGCCCTTTTTTGACTTAGAATTTCAGGTTAAAGTTTGCGTGCAAGCTACTGTACAAACTCATAACTTCAATACTACTTATACTACAGCTTTGAAACTTTCAACACTTGTTCATCATCATATCCCAAGTGTGTATGCCAAGAACCATAACTCTAACTCTCATTTTTATCAAATTATGCCCCTTTTTCGACTTAGAATTTCAGGTTAAAGTTTGCGTGCAAGCTACTGTACAAATCCATAACTTCCATACTACTTATACTACAGCTTTGAAACTTTCAACACTTGTTCATCATCATATTTCAAGTTTGTATGCCAAGAACCATAACTCTAACTTCCATTTTGTTCAAATTATGGCCCTTTTTCGACTTAGAATTTCAGGTTAAAGTTTGCGTGCAAGCTAGTTACTTTCATACTTCTTGTACTATAGCTTTGAAACTTAAGACACTTGTTTACCATCATGACCCTGACTATTTATACCAAGAACCATAACTCTTTCTTTCATTTTTAATCAAATTATGGCCCTTTTTCAACTTAGAATTTCAGGTTAAAGTTTGCGTGCAAGCTAGTTACTTTCATACTTCTTGTACTATAGCTTTGAAACTTATTCACCATCATGACCCTGACTATGTATGCCAAGAACCATAACTCTTTGATTTTTTTCAAATTACTGCCCTTTTTAGACTTAAAAATTAAGGTTTAAAACTTTGTATACCTTTATTTTATCTTACATCAGGTTTATTTTCAAAGGCCCATAACTCATCCTTGCTTTTTTTTATATTTGATTTTTGCCCCTTTTCACTTGAAATTAGAATTAAGACTTGTAAATAATTGTTAAAGTTTCAATGTTAGTGTTTTTCATATGTACAGCTATATAAAAGGTTTAAAACAGATGTCCTTAACATACTTTGGTTGAAAGTGTTGAGTAATTGTGGGGTGGGTGGGTGCATAGACTACACTACACTACACTACACCACACCACACCACACCACACCACACCACACCACACCACACCACACCACTGTACTGTACCCCCACCACCCACCACCACCTCCACATACCACCACCACCAACAACAACAACTACAACAACACCACCACCAACAACAACACCACCACCAACAACAACACCAACAACAACAACACCACCACCACCAACACCACCACCACTAACAACAACAACACCACCACCAACAACAACACCATCACCACCACCAACAACACCACCACCACCAACAACACCACCACCATTAACAACACCAACACCTCCACCACCAACAACAACTACAGCACCACCATTTACAACAACAACACCAACACCACCACCAACAACACCAACACCACCACCAACAACAACAACAACAACAATATCAATACCACCACCAACAACAACACAAACACAAACAACAACACCACCACCACCAACAACAACAACAACAACAACAACACTAACAACAACAACACCATCACCACCACCAACAACACCACCACCAACAACACCACCACCAACAACACCACCACCAACAACACCACCAACAACAACACCACCTCCAACAACACCACCACCAATAACACCAACACCACCACCACCAACATCAACAACACCACCAACAACAACACCAACACAAACAACTACACCACCACCATCAACAACACCACCAGCAACAACACCATCAACAACAACACCACCACCACCAACAACACCAACACCACCAACAACAACACCACCAACAACAACAACAACATCATCACCACCACCAACAACAAAACCACCACCAACAACACCACTACCAACAACAACAACACCACCAACACCACCACCAACAACAACATCAACACCACCAACACTAGCACAGACAACACCACCACCACCACCAGCAACACCAACACCACCACCAACAACAACACCAACAACATCAACACCACCACCAACAACACCAACAACATCAACACCACCACCAACAACAACATCAACACCACCACCAACAGCAACAACAACCAACACCACCACCACCACCACCAGCAACAACACTACCACCACCACCACCACCACCAACACCACCACCAACAACAACACCAACAACAGCAACAACACCACCACCAACAACAACAACACCACCACCAACAACAGCAACCAGCATACCATACTGTACTTCACCACGCCACACAACTATAGGTGGGCAAAGATAGTGGGTTGATGGGTGTGGGATCAGGGGTTTATGGGCTGGGTTGTGTAAACCCTAAAAAAAATCTACAAGAATAAATTAATCGTTATTTATTGATTTATGGATTAAGAAACTTTTGTTCATGTGTGTTTGTTGGGGTGTCATAAACTCCTGAATCACTCCCCAGTTTAAATGAAGCCCAGTTACAATGTGCTTAATAATTCTGACTTTTCGAATAGTCGAGCGTGCAGTCGTTTCCGACTGGCTCTTGTTTTATTAACCCTTTCCTTCATAGACACATCCTAATTGCGTGAGCGAAAGTTTTAGATCCAGATCAGCCGGCATCCGTGCCATCTGATCAGGATCTAAACTGTTTGCTTTTTGATTAGTTAGGTTATTTCTGACCAAAATGTGACCAGTGCAGATCCTGATCAGACGGCACTGGTCGCACATGCGTAAAAATGAGTATTTATGGAGGAAAGGGTTAACTTAACATACATAATATATGGATCTCCACGGTTTGCCCATGCCATAAAGGCATAAAGGCATAAGTATGGACGACAGGGTTAATGAAATTTAACCCTTTACACCATATACATGCCTTTTATTACATGGACAAACAGTGTATTACCAGATCAGCTGGGACATCCATGGTGTCTGATCAGGATCTACACTGTTCACTTTTAGATTTGTTAGGTTACTTTTGACCAAAAAGAAAAGATTGTAGATCCTGAATAGATGGCATGGATGGTCCAGTTGATCTTTACTTCATTTATGTAAAAAACAAACATATAAAAGGAGAATAGGGATAATTTAGAAATAATAATATTCAGAAAACAAATAATCAAAGATTCATGCTTTTAGCAGAATTATTGTCCCCATTTCTGTCATGTTCACATCGATATTTTCTTATTTTTAGTTAAATGAGAGCCGTGGAAGTAGCAGAAGTTCTTTGTCTGATACTTCGAATGTGGAAAGTCCAGTGCCGAATAAAGATAAGAAGTCTAAAGCACAAATGTAAGTTGCTCAATTTCCTTTTGTTGTATACATCATCACCTGGGTGCAAAAATGGTATAACCCCATCCTTTTTTGTGTCACCTTTTCGAAAAAATGGCAATACATAGGGATCACTTTGTCCGTCGGTCTGACCGTGCATCTGTCTGTCCATCCGTCATGAAAACTTAACGTCGGCTATAACTACCATTTCTTTATGAAACTTTCAAATTATATTGCTTATAACGCTCATGATGATGCCATTTTCTTTAGGTCAAGGTAACATTTGATGGATTATGCCCCTTCTTTGTACTTGGATTTTGAAACAGAAACTTAAAGTTGGCTATAACTTTGCCTTTTCTCAATATTTCTTAATTGAACTTTCAAATTATATTGTTTATGACAACATGCTCATGAAGATGCCAAATTCTGTAGGTCAAGGTCACGATTGATGGAGTTATGCCCCTTTTTTGTACTTGGATTTTGACACGAAAACTTAAAGTTGGCTTTAACTTTGCCATCTCACAATATTTCTTCATCAAACTTTCAAACTATATTGCTCATGACAACATGCTCATGATGATGCCAAGGTCTTTAGGTCAAGATAGAATTATGCCCCTTTTGTACATGCATTTTTATTCGGACACAAGTGTTCAACTGAACACCCATCTAGTTCAATGGTACTTACACTGTTTTTACACTAGTGTGACACAATATTCTGAATATTCCAACATTGAAATTTTGATTCTTTAACCCTTTACTCCTTGGGATATGGGCAGAAGGTTATAAAGCTGAGATTGGAAACCAGTCTCAAATCTCAAGCATCTGATTGGCTGAAATGGCGACCAGTCGCCATTTCAGCCAATCAGATGCTTGAGATTTGAGACTGGTTTCCATGCTCAGTTTTATAACCTTGGGCAATGGATGCTATTCATTGACATTTCATCAGGATCTACACTGTTCGCTTTTGATTCGTTATGTTTTTTTCTGACCAAGAAGTGAACAGTGTAAAACCTGACATCACTGATGTGCCAGCTGATCTGTATCTACACTTTTCACAAATTAAAATGTTGGATATATTGAGTAAAGGTTTAAAACTGAAATTGTATTTATAAAACTGGATTTGTACCCATTTAGACAAATATATACAATTTTGCAAGAAAATGAAGAAAAATATCTGGAGAAAAAAACATTCAAAGTTGGAAGCAGTATTTAACAACACTTTATCTTCACATTTCATATGTTACTTGAATGCCATCAGACGACATCAAACTCAGATGTTAAATAACCCTTTCCACCATATATACGCCTTTTACCCATGTGCAACCAGTGTAGATCCAGAAAAGCCAGCACATCAGTGCTATCTGATCAGGATCTGCACGTTCACTTTTGGTCAGCAATAAACTTATATAAAATTTTTAAAAAGCAAATAGTGTACATCATGATCAGACGGCATTGCTATCTTATCTGGATCTACACTGTTTGCCCATACCGTAAAGGCGTACAAACAGAAGGAAGGGTCAATCTGTTACTAGCATTCCATTAAACTCCATCAAACACCAGATATTTAATAATACAGTGTTACTTCCTATGTGATTTTAATTATAAAAGTCACCATTTTATTTGCAGACAAATGGAAAAGCTGTATTCAATACCAGGCAATTCCAAATGTTGTGATTGTGGAGCATCCGAGCCTAGATGGGCGAGTATTAACTTGGGCATTACATTGTGTATAGGCTGTTCTGGTATTCATAGGTAAGTGCTTGCAAAGCAGCATGGGTAAACCTGCATGACAGCAAGGGTAGACTCAGATTAATAAGCCTGCCACATGTGGGTCTACTCTTTGATATTTAACAAATAAAAACAAAACAACAGAATATTGAAAAATAAAAAAAAGTTGCCCATCCTAAAAGTCGGCAAACTGGCAAAATCCTCAGAAGATGCATTTGCCAAGAAAATATTTACTTGATACTAGTGTTTTTAGTATTAATTTATGCTTTAGTGAATTCATAAACAATATTTTATTCCTGGGGCATTTTGGCCTCAGAAATTAGATTGAACAAAATTAATGCAAATGCTAATTGAACATTTAGATTTGAAATTATTTTTAGTGTTCATATGATATGGTTTATTCATAGAGATTTCATATGGAATGTATTGTTTATTTATAGTTTCAATATGATATGTTGTTTCCACTGAATGATATTGTATGAACAATATACATGTATGTTTGACACTACATGAATTGGCCTAGTCACCAATGAATTGATAGGCTAATCTTTAAATCAAGGTATTTATGTTTCAATCTCACTGAAGTCAGGTCTTACAAATGGTTAGATTAGATGATGGCCTGCACACACAGGTATATAAGCTATAATGGTTTTCCCTGAAAATTATTTTTAGAAACAGTCAATATGGGAAGAGTGATATTTGTACTGTTTACAGTGCACATGTGATGAATCACGAAATTAAATATAATCTTATGATTGTTGTATTTTATTTCAGAGGGTTTGGTGTACATATATCCAAAATCCGATCAATAACTCTAGACTCATGGGAACCGGAGTTACTCAAAGTTATGGCGGAGCTTGGAAACGATGCTGTCAATAGAATATATCTAGTCAATGTGGATGATAGTATAACTCCTGCAACACCAGATTGTAGCGGGTAAGGACTTACCTATTCATGTCAGCGATTTTCATTCAACGGGTAGAATCTAGTTTAGCGGACCCCAAATATTCAACACAAAAGCCCTGCGGCGTTTGAGCGAGAAAAACGGGGGTGTGGGGGCGGTAGCCCCCATCTAAACTCATTATAATTGAAATTTGTTTGACTTACGACTAGGATACCAATGAATTTTCTCACAAGCAATGCTAGGGTGTTAGGGTCCGCTAAACTAGATGTTTTCCCATTCAACTTAATAATATAATTGTAATATCATTATATGTTTGCGTATTTTACTCTGCAGTAAATGCCCAAAATTAAACCCAAGCGAAATTGCACCATTTAATTAATGTTTGAATGGAAAAATTTGAAATTTCCACAACAAGCTTTCATTTTCTTATTATCACAACATACATACAGGAAGTTAAGAATAATGTTTGTATGACGTCAATGACGTCATAATTGACGTCTGACGTTGCATCAGTCCCACACAGGCTTCTTGGTGCCAAATTTTTGTGAAGTATTTTTCTAATCAATTGATGATGATATATTTTTAGCAAAATTTATATTTAAAGGAATATATATATATAAATAAATTACATAAATAAAAAAATTATATTACTATTAAAATGAATAATTATAGCATTACATGATTATCACTTTAGTTGTTGAAGCAGTGAAAGCCACAGTCATCTGGATGCATAGTAGTCTAAATGATGATCAAATGATGATAATGATGATGCTGCTGGTGATGATGATAGTTATAAGGATGATGCTGTTATTGATGATGATGATGAGGATGATAATAATGTTGATGAGGGTGGTGTTGGTGACAATGATTTAGTGATCATGATAATGGTGATGATGATGATTATGATGATGATAATGAAAAATGAACTTTAAGAAAAGCAGTATGTACTATGATCCTCATTTCCAAGCAACTTGTGGCATGGTGGTGATGATGATGATGATGATGATGATGATGACAGTGATGATGATGATGATGATGATGATGATGACAGTGATGATGATGATGATGATGATGAAATGGTGGCAGTTGTGACATCGATAATTATGATAATAAGAAAATGTAAGCTTGTTGTGGAAATTTCAACTGAAGAAGGCCGATGGCCAAAACGTTTTGAAATTAAAGAGTTTAATTAAATATGTGATTATTATTTCCTATCCCTTCATGGATAAACAAAAAGTGGAAAAATTTGATTGCTCAAATTTATGCCTGCCCAGTTATATCCTTTGCGTTCAGCACATGAAATTTCATCCTTGCAAAATTAAATGATACTGCAGTTGTGATTTGTCAAAATTACATAGTTGAAGAATTATCACAGTCTACCTGAGTTTGTTGATCCAGATCTGTGCATTCTGATCAGGATCTTCACTTCAACATCTTGGTCAGAAATAATCGAATGAATCAAAAGAGCAAAAAAGTGTACATTCTAATCTCACTGCATGGATGTGTTGAGAAATTTAAGTTTTATAACTTTAGGTCCTTTCATTTTGTTTATCATGTGATCATGTAATTGTTTTTATTTTTTCAGTCCTGTCCGTGAAGCTTGGATTAAAGCCAAATACGTCCAGAAACTTTTCGTCTCCAAACTGCCAGGCCCAAAGTCTTCAGAAGGGAAGGTGAAGGGTTGGAGAGTGAAAAAGAAAACCAGGAAGTCACCAGCGCGCACAACAAGCACGGAAGAGAACTTGTCATTGTCTACAAAATCGTCACCGGGCTCGGATATTACAAGCGGTCTGTTGGAGGGTATATAAAAATAAATTGGAATGAATAGGTGTAGTGGGTGCTTTGTTGTATACTCTTTCGCTTTTTGATTTGTTTGTTATGTTAATGCAACATTTCCCTTTACTCTGTGATTAGGCCTATAGCCCTTTAATTTCATATATATGGGTTTTTATCACATGAGCAAACAGTGTAGATCCTGATCAGTCAGCACATCCATGCCATATGATCTCAATCTACACTGTTTGCTTTTTGGTCAGAAATAACCTGCTGAATCTGATGGGAACAGTTTAGATCGTGATCAGATGGCACAGATGTGCCGGCAGATCTGAATATAGACTGTTGGCACTCACCATAAAAGCCTTTTATATGTAGTAAAGGGTTTACACATGAGAGATCAGTGTAGATCCAGATCACTTTGGTCATTTCTTGGACAGGAAAAATCTATTTGATACAAAAGTAGTGTGGAACCTGATTGGACTTATTTACACTGTTTACACAGTCATTTGGTATAGGCCTTTAATAACGGTGGAGTAAAGAGTTATTTTACAGTATGGTTGTATCATTTAATTTCGAGGGGATCTTATTTCAGGCAAAACACATAAGCGAAATTTTCATGCTGGCATAAATTCTTTTTTATTGCAGTGGTTTTTATAAGGGGTTTTACTGTACGTGTGTATATAGTTTTGCTTTTTATATACCCTTTCTGTTGCCATTATCATTAATGTAACCATTCATATAAACAAGCAGTGTATCCAGGAAAATATTATCCCACCTGCTTAGCTTGTTAACAAGTGCACAAGATCATTAAAACTGAAAATTTTTGATTGTTTAATTTGGAGGTCAGTCTCAAGATCATTTCAAAGAACTGGAGACCAGTCTCCAATCCAAATGCAGCTGAGTCAAGCACTTAAATCTTAGTCAATTATTTAAAACTGACCAATCGCAAACTAGAATCAAGAGTTTAGTCCCCTTACTCAGGTAGTCTTGATCTTGGGCTGATTGTATTTGCAAAACAATCTTTGATCGATTTTCATTAAAACATTATTTGAATTGTGCAAAATTTTGGCTGAATTTGACTATAAACTATTGTCAAATCTAATAAAAGATGAATAAATAAATTAAATTAAATTTAAAATTTAAATTTGATACCAAATGAACTAGATCTGGATTTTCTCTAAATGTTCTAAAAATGTTAAAACATTCATCTTTACTAATTAGTAACATTAGTTTCAACCCTTTACACAATATATATTCATTTTAAAGAGTGTGTGACCAGTGTCAGTCTGGATCATCTGGCACATCCCTGTTGTCTGATCTGGATCTGCACTGTTTGCATCTTTGTCAGAAATAACCTCAAGTATCTAAAAGCCAACAGTGTAGATCCTGATAAGACAGCAACAATGTGCTGGCTGATCTAGATCTTCACTGTTTACCAATTCAGTAAAAGTGTATATATAGAGTAAAGAGTTCTAAACAATGTTTCTTTGTTCATTACAGCTGTGCTGTCTGTCTCATCATCGTCCAAAGACACGGACTCCGGTGTTGTCTCGGATGTTTCCATCAGCAAGGACCCGGCTGTCTTGGAGACCGAGTCAGACAGTACACTGGTTACCACCGCGACTGAGTCTGAAAGTATGTTGGTTAACACCACCTCCCAACCTGGCAGCAGGCCTTTAAGCACAATAGCAGATACTGATAGTCTGCAGGGATCCAGCGAGGATGTTCTGGTGTTTGGTACAGAGGTGCCTTTGCCAGGTAAGTTTTTGGAACAAAAGGCATTATCAAGGTATTGCTTTGTCATTTAGTCTGTCATGAAAAACTTAATGTTAGCTAAAACTTTGCCTCTTCATAGTATTTATTTATCAAACTTTTAAATTATATTGCTGGTGAAACAGAGTTGTGATGATGCCAAAGTCACATTTGATGGCATTACACCTCTTTTGATACTTAGATTTTTGTCAGGAGAAATTAATGTTTGCTATAAAATGGAAGAAAAAAAGAACTAAAAACACCTGGATGTTACAAATGAGCATGGGCAAACAGTGTAGAGCGAGATTAGCCAGCACATCTGCATGTTTGCTTTTTGATTCATTAGGCTAATTGTGACCAAGAAGCAACCAGTTTAGATCCAGATGAGATAACACAGATAAAGCGTTGTAATATTTCACACTTAGATAAGGGTGATGTAAAAAATGAAAAAAACTTAATTTAGTCACCTTTATGCAAAAATGGTGTAATTACTATTAAAATATGAAGCATTTACACTGTTTTTGCACTAAGGTGACAATGTATCAATCTGTTTCAAACATTTAGTGCTTGATATATCACTAAGTACTATTGAAATAAGTAAGAGTAATATTATTTATGCACTAATATGAGGTTGTATCATTCTGTTTCACAGATTTTGTGCTGGATATATCCTCGGAATCGTCCGGCACGGAGGAAGATGCCAAATCCAACACCAGCTGGGAAGACATGTCTACGCTGGATCCAAACAGACTTCTGTACAAGGCAGCTCACGCTCGTAACCTAGCTGTGATGCTGGAAGCATTAGCCAATGGTGCTGATCCTAACTGGGTTAACCCTGATGAAGATAATAAGACACCCATTATGAAAGCGGTAGAGGCAGTAAGTAGATCTGTGCCCAAGATCGTAAAAGTAAATCAGGAGACCAGTCTCCAATCTAAGCATCTGATTGGCTGAAATGATGTCTGGTTCCCATTTCAGTCAATCAGAGCTTGAGATTTGAGACTTGTCTCCAATCTAAGTTTTATGGTCTTGGGCCCTGATCATTTGTATTTATGACTGATCAAAATTAGTCTCTTAACTGCTATATATGAATGAAAAATAAATAATCTCTAAACAAAGTTTTAATAATGAAAAAAATTTAACCTTCTCAAAAGAAAAAGTATGTTAGTAAAAATTCTTTAATCAAAAGTATATTTAATGAAAAATAAAGTCTAAAATTACATTTTATGAAGTGTGTTTTTCTAATGATCTCATTTTCATTATAAAAGCTTTACAAGTAGTAATAATGTAAACTTTTGAATTATTAATTTTCTGGTATGTCCAACACTTAATATGCCTTATTCATAATTCTAACACGACTTGACGTTTTTCCCATTGAATTTGCTGTGAATTATTACACGATAATTCACCGCGCGTGGGCACGGCTATTCTTAAATACCGGTCGGTATAAAATTATCATGTGACAATTGTATTTTTCGCTGGGATTTAATTTCAGAAATCACATAATATGCGAAATTTTACCCGCGCATAATATGATGATACCACAGTAATAGAATAATATTTATTTATATACTATAATTATTTTGCGGCAACGTTAAGGTGACGTTGACACATCATTTCCGTTGATTACATGATATTTCCTGGTGCAGTATTAAACCATCGGAATGACAAATACAGTTTGAATTGCGACTGGAGAGTGCTGGATGCGCAGTTGGATGGACCTGTATTCAAGTTTGTTATTCAATCTTTCAATTATTATCAGTTTTTATGCCCCCAAAGGGAGGCATATAGTAATCGGACCGTCCGTCCGTCCGTCCTTCTGACCGGATAAATTGGTACTTAGGTGGCTATAGGGACAATAGGTAACTGTACATTTTTTTTGATGTCATTCATTCCGTAATGGGTTAATGTGGCTATTTCGGTTTATGTGGCTAAAAAGAACAATGGGGAGAACAAAAGGATAGCCACTTAAGTACCGATTTGTCAGGACGTCCGTCCTGCCGTCCGTCCATCCGTCCGTCCGAAATAATCTTGTCCTCGCTTCTTCTCCAAAACCCTTTGAGGGATTTCTTTCAAACTTCACAGGAGTGTTTGTCACCAAGCCTTGTTGTGCATATCATCAAGAATTTCTGCTCGGATTATTTTTGGCTGAGTTATGGCCCTTTTTAGCAAAATCTTGTCCTCGCTTCTTCTCTAAAACCGCTTGAGGGATTTCATTGAAACTTCACAGGAGTGTTTGTCACCAAGCCTAGTTGTGCATTTCCTAAGGAATTTCTGATCGGATTATTTTTGGTGGAGTTATGGGCCTTTTTACCTAACCCTAACCCTAAACCCTAACCCTAAGGTAAATTTTGTTAACACAATTAGAGGTTACATTTTTTGTCTGATTGTCATGAAATTTGGTATGAATATTGATATTGATGATTTCTACACAAATTATTAAAATCATGTTAAATTGACCAGGGGCCCCACCCTGGGGATTTTAATTTTTTTCTATTAAATTCTGTTTTTAACCTTTGATTTTCTACAGTTATTAACCAGATTTTGACACAACCTTTATACCATCTTAAAATTCAATATTTCCTGAACAATTTATTCACCAGGGATAAAATTTGAAACAAAAATTTTAGTAGCAGGTGAAAATTTCAAGTGTCAAAATCCAATATTTCTACCTGTCTTCAGCTATATTTAGGTATGATGTTTACCAGTAGTATTACTGGTACAGTTGCTGGACAATGACCTGATGAACTTTGCTGCTTAGATCTGTGTTATGCAATATTAAGAACTTTGCTCTGAAAGATTTTATAGGGTAAATTTTGTCATTTTATGGATAGTGACAAATAAACTTTCTTCCTTTATAGCACTTTGAAAATCAGGCTTTTCTGAATATGTTATTCACTGTTTTTTAAGTAAAACAACAACAAGAACAACAACAACAAATTTGTAGCACATTCTCAAAATGTCAAGACTAAATTTAATAGAATTTTCTTGTTAAAACTCTAGCGGTCACATTTTTGCTCCGATTGTCATGAAACTTGGTCAGGATGTTTGTCCCAATGATTTCGCAGACGAGTTTGAATATGGGTCATCTGGGTCCAAAAACTAGGTCACTGTTTCTTAAAATAGAATTTTATTGTTTACACTCTAGCAGTCACATTTTTGCTCTGATTGTCATGAAACTTGGTCAGGATGTTTGTCCCAATGATTTCTCGGACAAGTTTGAATATGGGTCATCTGGGTCCAAAAAATAGGTCACTGTTTCTAAAAATAGAATTTTCTTGTTAACATTCTAGCGGTCACATTTTTGCTCCGATTGTCATGGAACTTGGTAAGGATATTTGTCCCAATGATTTCTCGGACAAGTTCGAATATGGGTCATCTGGGTCCAAAAACAAGGTCACTGTTACTAAAAATATAATTTTCTTGTTAACACTCTAGCGTTCACACTTTTGCTCTGATTATCATTAAACTTGGTCAGGATGTTTGTCCCAATGATTTCTCGGACGAGTTCGAATATGGGTCATCTGGGTCCAAAAACTAGGTCACTGTTACTAAAAATAGAATTTTCTTGTTAACACTCTAGCGGTCACATTTTTGCTCCGATTGTCATAGAACTTGGTCAGGATGTTTGTCCCAATGATTTGTCAGATGAGTTCGAATATGGATAATCTGGGTCCAAAAACTAGGTCACTGTTACTTAAAATAGAATTTTCTTGTTTACACTCTAGCGGTCACATTTTTGCTCCGATTGTCATGAAACTTGATCAGGAAGTTTGTCCCAATGATTTCTCGGAAGAGTTCAAATATGGGTCATCTGGGTCCAAAAACAAGGCCACTGTTACTATAAATAGAATTTTCTTGTTAACACTCTAGCGGTCACATTTTTGCTCCGATTGTCATGAAACTTGGTCAGGATGTTTGTCCCTATGATTTCTTGGACGAGATTGAATATGGTTCATCTGGGTCCAAAAACTAGGTCACTGTTACTAAAAATAGAATTTTCTTGTTAACACTCTAGCGGTCACATTTTTGCTCAGATTGTCATGAAACTTGGTCAGGATGTTTGTCCCAATGATTTCTCTGACCAGTTTGAATATGGGTCATCTGGGTCCCAAACTAGGTCATTGTTACTAAAAATAGAATTTTCTTGTTAACACTCTAGCAGTCACATTTTTGCTCCGATTGTCATGAAACTTGGTCAGGATGTTTGTCCCAATGATTTGTCGGACGAGTTCGAATACGGGTCATCTGGGTCCAAAAACTAGGTCACTGTTACTATAAATAGAATTTTCCTGTTAACACTCTAGCGGTCACATTTTTGCTCCAATTGTCATAAAACTTGGTCAGGATGTTTGTCCCAATGATTTCTAGGAAGAGTTTGAATATGGGTAATCTGGGTCCAAAAACTAGGTCACTGTTACTAAAAATAGAATTTTCTTGTTAACACTCTAGAGGTCACATTTTTGCTCTGATTGTCATGAAACTTGGTCAGGATGTTTGTCCCAATGATTTCTCTGACAAGTTTGAATATGGGTCATCTGGGTCCAAAAACTAGGTCACTGTTACTAAAAATAGAATTTTCTTGTTAACACTATAGCGGTCACATTTTTACTCTGATTGTCAGATTGTAAAGAAACTTGGTCAGGACAAATGTCCCAGTTATTAATTGGACGAGTTCGAATATGGGTCACCTGGGGTCAAAAACTAGGTCACTGTTACTAAAAATAGAAAAATCTTGTCCCGGCTGTAAATTTGTTATTTCTCGTTGGATTTTAAAATAACTTGGCTCAAATGTTTACCATGACAAGGTGTAGTTTCGCGTACAATACCCATGCCTGTTGGTCCAAGGTCAAGGTCACTGTTACTAAAAATAAAATGTTCTTGTTTGGGCTGTTAATTCCTAATGAATGGAGTGATTTCAAAATAACTTTACATAAATGTTCACCATGACAAGGGGCTGTGTTGCTTACAATACCCATGCCGGTAGGTCAAAGGTCAAGGTCACTGTTACTAAAAATAGCATTTTCTTTTCCAAGCTGTAGATTTGTTGTTTCTTATTGGATTTTAAAATAACTTGGTGTATATGTTCACCATATTGAGACGTTGGGTCTCGTACAACACAACTTTGTTGTACTCAGGTGAGTGATAAAGGGCCATCATGGCCCTCTTGTTCATATTACCCAAATCATATGTAGTAAGGTCCATACCTCTAATAATCATTTTCCAAGATAATCTCCCCAATAATCTTAAAATTTTCTAAAAAAAATGTTATATTTAACTTTATTTAACTATATATTTACTGCAGACTTGAAACATATGATCCTTTCATCTTTCACATTATATGCATGCAGTATGCTTTGTCTTCCACAAGCATATTTTTCATTACATATGTTTATTTATTACATATGTATACCTATTCAATTTCAAAGCTGCATTTCGGGGGCATATGTCAATTTCAAGTGACAGCTCTTGTTGAATTATGGAGATGTTTAGGGAGTAAACACTAACTGCCGACCTTATAACCCATTTGTGTTTATTACAACACTCTACAATTGAGTTAAAATTATTAGCTTATTCAGTCAGATATGTCGTGTTAGAATTGAAATAATCAATAGTTTCTGGTGATTTATTGCAGGATAAATCACAGGGTGTCGTTCAGGTGCGTAGATATATAAAACTCAGGGCTACGCCTCTCGTAATATATCCTTACAAATCTGAACTCCACCCCGTGATTTATCCTGCGGAAGCTTTGGATAATTTCTTAATTATAAGACATCCTTTGCCTTTTATTTTCCCTCAAATAACTTTTTAATTCAGGACTATTACTATTTAATAGGGCTCTCTGTCCACAAGTGAGTTTCTGTTACTTAATGGTGCCAAACTGGATCGAGCTGATGCCCAGGGTCAGACCCCTCTGCTTCTTGCCACCATGCTGGGAAATACTGGGTATGTTATGATCAATGATGATAGAAGTTAAACCTTAACAAATTACACATAGCTTTACATTCAGTATACCAGTCAAGAGTAGTTTTATATTTAAATATTAAATATTTGCATCATCAAAGTGCATTATGCACATTGGCAGTTAGAATTTTCTCAGAGCCTTATTTGCTCTTCCTCAGTTGAGATTGTTTGCAAGTGCATCACTGTCATAAAATGAAGTAACCTTACATGTGGACTTTTCATCCCCCTTTCGAGACAAAATTAATTTTTCTCTGCCTAAAAGTTATAAGCTTAAGGCCAGTTCAAAATCCCATTGAAAAAATCCCAATTTCCTTTCATTTATGTTAAATGTGTAGTGTGTTATGCGAAAATTATGTATAAATGTGCAGTGTATTATATGAAAATCATAAGTAAATCAGGTGATATTGTAGTACCTTGATTTTTATAACAATTTGTTTCTCTGTTACTTCAGTCAAGTATGTCAGTTCCTGAAGAGAGGTGCAGACATCAAAGTAAAGGACAAAGATGGGAAGGTATGGATGTCCATAATCAATGGTTACAGCTTCTATCCCAAGAACAACCAGTGAACAATTTAGATCCAGATCAGCCTGCATGTCTGTGCAGACTGATCAGGATCTATACTGTTCATATTTTAGATTTATTAGATTTGTTGATACTACAATATACAATAACCAACCTGTGAGCCAGGGGTACCAAGTCTGAGTCCCAGTCTGTCTACCACGACAGCTTTTTCTATTTTTTGGTTAAGAAAAATAACACAAATCTAACATCAAGTTATAATATGCAGGGATTGGCTTAGGTTGTGACAGCAGGGAGAAGTTTTTCCAGTTTTAGGTAGAAGTCAAGTAGGATTTTGGCTTTCTGAATATAAAGGGAAAAATTCTCCCTTTGCTCAGCAGAGGGAGAAGTTCTGATAATTGGGGAGATTTTTTCTCCCAAATTACCCTCCATTATAAAACAGGGATGTCAGTAAAGGTAGATTCTATCATTTTGATGCAAGAAAATTTGAATGTTTCTATTGTTGACCCCAAATTTAAATTTTTTTGATCCTTAAAAATAAATAAAAATAAAGTTAAAGCAATTGTATAGGTAGTAAAGTTCACTGAATACAACATATAACAGTTAACAATCAGATTATGACCCTTTAAAAATTCTCTTAATGGGTCAGATGACCTATGGTTTTCGAAAGCTATTGAAATCCCTGTGAAATTTCTTATTTATGGTGCAGTTATGAAAGTGTTTAAACTATTTATCAATATTTTCATTTCAGGATCCACTCACTATAGCTGTGAACAATGCAAATGCAGATATTGTAACCCTGTAAGTTTCTTCAAATCTGTATTATCTTTTAACACACTTACTCCATGGGATGTGGCAAACAGTGTAGATTCAGATCACATGTCCTTGCCATCTGATGTGATGATCAGCACTGTTCTCTCGTAAATTTATTATGTTATTTCTGACTAAGATAGAACCAGGGTAGATCCAGATCAGACAGCATGTATGTGCCAGGCAAACTGGATCTACACTGGTCACACAAACAATTAAAACACAAATAACAGTATATGGAATAAATAGTTAAGAATCTGTTATCCATTGCAATAAACAGTATTACATACTCAACATTTTTTCAAGTCTTTGACTTTTTAGCTCACCTGAGCTTTAGGCTTATGGTGAGCTATTGTGACCGGTCTTTGTCCCTCGTCCGGCGTACAGCAACAATTTCCTTTAAACAACATCTCCTCTGAAACCACGTGATGGATTTTAACCAAATTTGTCCTGAAGCATCCTGGCACTGATGTCTACAAAAGTTGTTCAAATCATGACCACAGGGTCAAGGTCAAGGTCACTGATGCCAAAAATAGAAATTCAGTCTTTGCTCAATTAATAGAGTTTGCTTAGGGTTATTGACTCCAAACTTGGTATATGGGTAGCTTATATCAAAAGGCAGCTTAGGGTTGCTACCCAGGTGTCTGTGATCAAGGTCAATGTCACTGTTGTTAAAAATAGAAATTCAGTCTTTGCTCAATTACTTGAGTTTGCTTAGGCCTATTGATTCCAAACTTGGTGTATGGGTAGCTTATATCAAAAGGCAGCTTGGGATTGCTACCCAGGTGTCTGTGATCAAGGTCAAGGTCACTGTTGCTAAAAATAGAAATTCAGTTTCTGCTTAATAACTTGAGTTTGCTTTGGCATATTGACTCCAAACTTGATGTATGGGTAGTTTATATCAAAAGACAGCTTGAGGTTGCTACCCAGGTGTCTGTGATTAAGGTCAAGGTCACTGTTGCTAAAAATAGAAATTCAGTTTCTACTTAATTACTTGAGATTGCTTTGGCCTATTGACTCCAAACTTGGTATATGGATAGCTTATATCTAGAGGCAGCTTGGGATTGCTACCCACATGTCTGTGATCAAGATCAAGGTCACTGTTGCTAAAAACAGAAATTCAGTTTTTACTTAATTGCTTGAGTTTGCTTTGGCTAATTGACTCCAAACATGGTGTATGGGTATCTTAAATTAAGAGGCTGCTTGGGAAAGCTACCTACATGTCTGTGATCAAGGTCAAGGTCACTGTTGCTAAAAATAGAAATTCAGTTTCCAATTAATAACTTGAGTTTGCTTTGGTTTTTTGACTCCACACTTGGTGTATGAGTAGCTTATATCAAGAGGCAGCTTGGGATTGCTACCCATCTGTCTTTTAATCAAGGTTAAGGTCACTGTTGCTAAAAATAGAAATTCAGTTTCCACTTAATAACTTGAGTTTGCTTTGGCGTATTGACTCCAAACTTTGTATATGGGTAGCTTATAACAAGAGACAACTTGGGATTGCTACCCATGTGCCTGTGATCAAGGTCAAGGTCACTGTTGCTAAAAATAAAAATTCAGTTTCTGGTTAATAACTTGAGTTTCATACTCAGGTGAGCGATTCAGGGCCATCATGACCCTCTTGTTGTGTATATTTCTAGGTTTGCAAAATGTGTTTATTGTCTTTTTTCCATGAAGTCTACTTCTGCAAAAACAAAATTTATATATTTTAATTTAATGGACTAAACATATTTTGGTTGGAAATTAATTTTATCCTGACACAATATAAACCTCAATCGCAGTACCAAAAAAAAGGATTGACTCATTTATTGTATTATATTACTCTTTAATAAACATGTGTATTTCAGGTTACGTTTGGCCAAATTAAATGAGGAAATGAGAGAGTCAGATGACTATTTGGGAGCAAATCCAGGTAAGTATTTTTTCTGCCTCACCAAAATGGTACATTTGTATTTCAAGCAGTTTTCACCATTTCTGTAGAAACACCTATACAAGATGAATCACATGCATGCTTTGACTATTTTCAATGATTAATTGTTGTTATCTTTATAATATCTTTATTATTCTGCAATTGTTAACCGTTTACTCCCTAGGTACATCTTTATTGCTTGGGCAAACAGTGAAGATCCTGATAAGCCTGCATACCTGTGCTTTTTGATCAGGACCTACACTGCTTTTATATTCATTTAACTATTTCTGAACAAGAAGCAAACTGTAGATCTAGATAAGCTGGCACTGATCTCGATCTATTCTGGTAGCCCAAGTAATCAAATACATATTAATGGAGTAAAGGGGTGTGTGAAAACATTGTGTGAATGTGGACAGTTCAGGGCTGAAGGTTATAAAACAGAGAATGGAAACCAGTCTCAAATCTCAAGGGTCTGATTGGCTGAAATAGCCTCTGGTCAGATGCTTGAGATTTGAGTCGGTTCCCATGCTCAGTTTTATAACCTTGGGCACAGATGACAGGCTTGTACATTTAGAGAATTACATTAATTCTTATCAAAATTTTGATATTTTGAAATGCTGAAAACTTTTTCTCGGATGGCAAAAACTTTTTCTCAGACAGCAAGAACTTTTCTCAGCGAGTTTCAGTGATCACATTTGCATAGTGTGATATAGAGGGTAGTGTAGATTCAGATCAGACTGCATGGATGTCAAAGATGAACAGATTTGGATCTACACTAGTCACATATGAGATATAAGCCAGATTATTGAAGTAAAGGGCTAAAAACAGAAGCAGATCCATTGTTTTTGTTCCAAATCCATCAATTGTATTTACTATTTTAAAGAATAGTGAACAAAATTACTTGAAATGAAAAAAATGAAAAGGTAAATTGTATGTTGAAAACAGTGTACATAGCATTTTCAGACTTGAATATTCAGGCGAGCCTTTAAACACGTTGTGTTTTACAGTTCTTAAATCTAGGAACTTCCAGGGGTGTCTGACCTCATGAACCCAAGGCCAGCACCCACTGCCCCCCTTGCCCCCATCAAAACTTTTAAGTAAATGCTAAACACTTAATTCACACATGGACTTATATTTTTTATATCTTAAATAGTGTCAAAACTGTCTTTGAAGACCACTTGGAAAAACCCAAAAGTGGTCTTTAAAGGGTGTTGGTCTTTGGACACAGGTAAATTTCTTGGATACATGACAAACATAAGATTTGTCTGTTTTACAACAACGATTACCAAGGAAAGCTCAAAAGCTCCTTTGAATTACTAATGAAAATAACAAGATTTTGAACCAGGTTTTCTTTTTCGAAAACTCAGGTTATTTGATTGGAGTATGTTGTTGGTAGCTTGCAACTACATTTTATTTAGATTTTTTTGTTAACTTCATTTTTTTCTGACAGTAACTATTCATGCTAGAGCTTTGAAACAACATACCACGGTTGTCAATCATCACAATAGCAATTATCAGGACAAGTTTCATAACTCTTGACTATTTTGTCATAGTTATGCTCCTTTTTCTCATAAAATTAAGAAAAAAACCTGGTTTTGTCACATTGCAGTTTCTTCTTGTTTTAATATCTATTAATTACATTTTGTATAATTTTATTTATCTTCAGGAGATGAAACCTTCAATGATGTATTCAGAGACTTTTCTAACATGGCGTCAAATAACCCAGAAAAACTGAAGAGGAACAAGTAGCAAAAGCTTCACATATACATGTAGATATTCACCAAGGGTCAAGGTCACTTCCTCCGGAAATATAGAGTTCCGCACATCAACATGTCCGTTGGAGAAATACTTTTTATCCTGGAAGAGTAACCATTTTATCACATTGTGTGCATGAATAGTTCAGTAAATATGAATTGAGACTACTGTCAAAAAGTGTTTAGGAACAAGCATCAAACAGTGACATTCTGCAAAGAGAAGATCGAAAAGAAATGTCATTGAAAGCTGCTGTATTTGATGTCTTACTTTGGGGTGTATACCTTAACACATTACTCTATAGATATGACTTTTATGATTGGCTGACTGTTTAGATCTAGGTCAGCTCATCTCTGCCATCTGATCAGGATCTGCACCTTTCAGATTATATAGTTTATTTCTGAGCAAAAAGCAACCAGCGTAGATCCTGATCTGACCCATGTAATAAAAGCAATATCCATGGAGTAAAAGGATAAAAAGTGTTTGTCCAATTAAAAATCATTGCTAGCATCTGTCTGGTAATCTCTTCATTATATATCATGCCAAATTTCAAAGCAAAATTCTTTTGTTTGCAAGTGTTGCAACTATGATTAGTTTTTACTAGTTTGCATGGATGTGACTATTATTGTCTCTAAATTCATGTTTATCTTGCCCTTGGTGTTACATAAAATCTACACATTGTGAACTTTACACATCGTGCTTTCCATCACTGCTGCCTTGTAGACAAGATTCCCTCCCTTTCAAAAATGTGATACACTTGTAGTATGATATTACATGTAGTTAAACACTTGTGTTAGTTAAAGGTGCTTTTAATGAATTTGTGCTTTTTGGGTAGTAAAACCCTAAACCATACAGTAAATTACTGTAAACATACAAATATTCGTGACCTATGAATTTTGACTATGATCGCAGACAGCACTGACGAGCAAATATCAAATTTCACTAAAATGGTTGGGGGAAAATTAAATTATATTTTGAAATCGTTTTAAAAAATCCTAAGTGATAGTGTCAATAAAACATAGTTTGTTCATAGAGTGAACAAAGTGATAGTGTCAATAAAACATAGTTTGTTCATAGAGTGAACAAACTATGTTTCAGAAATTAAAAAAAATGTGAAAATAAATATTCACAAATCTGTCCGACCTTGCCAAAATGTGAAAATTTGTATGCCCAAATATTTATTGGTTTACACTGTTGCTTGGGAGATTGGGAGATGCAACAATTTGGTTTCTTAATTATTGGAAATATACGCTACTGAAAATAGAAAAGGTGCATGTTTGT
Source organism: Corbicula japonica (assembly GCA_038501625.1). NCBI lineage: Eukaryota > Metazoa > Mollusca > Bivalvia > Venerida > Cyrenidae > Corbicula > Corbicula japonica. Next base: position 2,286,593 of record JAZAYU010000100.1, on the reverse strand, counting down.
ATTTTATCAACAAAAATATCTAATAATTGATATTAGTTATGAAGCAATCCTTTATCTACCTCGTATTGGATGTGTTTAACCTGTTGTGCCATCGGTACAGTTTATATCCAATATGCAGCTAGTGTAGAACCTGATCATCTGTGTAGTCTAAACTATCTGTTTGATTATTTCTGACCAAGAAGCTTGTAGATCCTGGTCAGGGCCTTAGATCGTAAAACAGAGATTAGAGACCTGTCTCAAATCTCTAACATCAGATTGGCTAAAATGGAGACTAACAGCTCAAGGTTTTCATTATTAATTGATTAAAATTTATTCAGATATCTATTTTGTTTATTCAAATATCTAGTTTAGGATATTGAAATATGGTCTTTATTTGAAGTTAGTTTCAATTCAGGGGTCGTCTTGAACTTAGATATGACTTTATTTAACCCTTTCCTCCATAGATAAACCTTTATTGCATGGGTGAACAGTTTAGATCTAGATCAGCAGGCACATCTGTGCCGTCTGATCAGGATCTGCACTGTTCGCTTTATGATTGGTTATGTTATTTCTGACCAAAATGTGACCAGTGCAGATCCTGATCAGACGGCAAGGATGTGCCAGCTGATCTGGATCTACACTGGTCGCACATGCGTAAAAATGCGTTTTTTGGAGTAAAGGTTTAAAGGAAACACCACTGAACACCTTGCACATGCTTTGCATTGAAACATTCATTATTATGCAACTCATTGCATGAGTGTTATTGTATTTTTATTGCTTTTAAGGGCATTTTTTACAGGTACAGGACTTTTGTATAAAATGTGTTATTTGTATGGAAAATCGATATGCCTCAATATCTGCTTTATATGAAAATTATGTACAAATCCAACTTTAAAAACTCAAAGATCATGGTTATTCCTTCACTTCATAAATATGCCTTTCTTTACATTGGTGACTAGCATAGATCCAGATCAGCCAGATCTACACTGTTAATATTTTGGTCAGAAATAACATAACGGATCTGAAAGCAAACAGTGCAGATCCTGAACAGAAGGCTCATTATGCAGACTGATCTGGATTATTATATACTAGCTGCTGATATAATGAAAGTCTTATATGGAGTAAAGGGTTAAGTGATTGTTTCAATTTGAGTTATTTTATGTTCTTTAAGCTTAAAATACCAACACCTGGTTCTGACTGTGTGAAACTTTATCTGTGTAAATTAACCCTTTACCTCCTGTGTAGATTCAGATCAGTCAGCAAAGCATTGCCATCTGATAGGGATATTCACTATTATTATACAGTGTACTGCAAAGAAATTTGCTTGAATTTGATTGGATAATTTGCCGTTGATGTATATCCGTATTTACGGATCGGCCGTAGATATGAACGCACGTGCCTTAATTTCCCTCTCTGGCCTCCCACCTTTTGTTGTCGTCCGCCATTTTGTTTTGAATTCCCGTAAAAATGCATAATTTGAAACCGATCTTGTAAATTATAAAGCGGTATGCTTAGGGATTATTAAAATTGTTACAGAAAATATTTGTGTTATGTTTTTAACGTTGAAAACGATCAGATTATTCTCAAATTTGGTAAATAAATAACAAACCGATAGTCCATTCAATTTCTATAGAAGTGACGTCATACAGGTAAATTAATGACGTCAGACATGTAATTATTGAGGTTCTCAGAAGGGAATTAAGTCGTTCAGCATTAAGTAAGCGAAATAAATGAAAAAATCGATGTTTTCTAATTATTTTTGTCTGAAAAAGTCTTTGCAGTATAATAAAACAATTATTTGGTTCCTTGAAAGGGTATGTATATTGCCGGTCTGTGTGTCATATTATCCCTCGCCTGCGGCTCGGGTAATATGACACCCAGACCAGCAATATATCCTCACATTCCCTGTCAAGAAACCAAATAACTATATAATATCTGTTGATTCATTAAGTTATTTCTGACCAAGCAAACAGTTTAGATCCTGATCATAGTGCACAAATGTGCCAGATCTGGATCTACTACACTCACTCATAAGACAAAGGTGTATTTATATAGTAGTAAAGGGTTGATTAAACCTTTACTCCCTAGATATACATTTATTTCATGGGCAAACACTTTAGATCCAGATCAGCCGGCACATCTGTGATCTACCATTCGCTTTTTTGTTCATCAGGTTATTTCTGGCCAAAATGTAATCAGTGCAGATCCTGATCAGACGTGCTGGCCTATCTGGATCTACACTGACCGCACATGCGTAAAAATATGTATATATGGAGGAAAGGGCTGAAATGAAATTTGCTGTAAACTGTTTTCACAGTTTGCAATTCTGTTTTTGATATTTGTTACTTATTTGTTGTTGACTCGAAATCCTTTTTGTTTTCCATGATATGGGATTGACTGTTGTTAAACAATGTTTTTTCCAAAACAAAAAGAACACAAAAAGTAATGCTTGAGGTTCTTATTTTCTTGTGGAAATGATCATAACATTTGTTAGTCATTGCATTGAAATTTGTATCAATATTGTTAAATTACTTTTGTTATGTTAATCTTGTTTGTTTAAGGCAAAATATTTCTTTTATGTGTACCTTTTTAGTAATTCCTGTATAAAACCCTTTACAACATAGATACAACTTTTGTGGTATGGGCAAACAGTGTAGATCCAAAACAGATGGCACATATGTGCCATCTGATCAGGATCTACACAATTTGCTTTTAGATTCATTATCATATTTCTGACCAGATCAGGCCCGCCCGGCTAGCTCAGTGGATAGAGCATCGGACTGTCAATCCAGGGGTCGTGAGTTCGATCCCCAGCCGAGGCGGGAAAAATTTCTCCGTGACAATTGAACTCGGACATTGCGTCTGAGAGTCATTTGTCCCTCACCTCTGATTCAAGTGAGGAAGCAGTCAGTCGCTTGCGGAGAAATTGGTTAGTACTGGTTAGAGACCCAGGAACACCGGTTAGGGGGACTGACCGCCGGGATATAACCAGAAAGGTGTTGAAACCAGGCGTTAAACCCCAAACAAACAAACAAACAAATCTGACCAGATCAGGCAGCACAGATGTTCCAGCTGATAAAGATCAACACTGGTAGCCCATGTAATCAAAAGTTGTATACTCAGTTCAAACATGGCTGGTTCCACCCAAGTAGCTGATTCTGCATCTTGCTTAATAAACATAGCTGGTAAAAGGTTAAACTTTTTGTAATCCAGACTAAGTGATTGTTCTGTCATTTTGTTTTTATTCTTGACAAAGAGACAAACAGTTATCATTATTTTGGCATTATACTCCCATTCATCTAGATCACTTGTTGTTGACCCATTTCAAAACCAGGAGTTGTTGCCCTTTATTGCAAAGCCTTGAATTGTTGTCTATTTTTAGAAAACTATAGATTAAATGTTGTTGACCAATTCCAAAACCAGTAGTTATTGCAAAGCCTTAAATTGTTGTCCTTTTTAGAGATCCTGAAACTTGTTAGTCAACATTTTTAGAAAACCATGTGTTATTGCCCTTTGAATCCCACCTACCACTTACTATGGTTTGTAGCAAACTGGCTTTTGCCATTTGTTGCAAGTAATTAGTTTTTGTAAGTTTGATTAGGAATTGTATAGCTATTAAATGTTGTTTGTATGTTGTTAATTATGTGCTATTGTTAGATATGGTTTAACTTTAGCCTTTAGCTGTGATGGCACAAATTTAATAGTGGTATAACACAATCAGTTCCAGGTAGCTGCTGAATTGAAACAAGTTGTTTATTATGCTTTTGTGTCCAACACTATAACTTAAACTGCTGACATGAATGCTGAAAAATCCAGCCTGAACCAAGGATTGAACACCGGACCCCTCACATGCCAGTCCGATGCTCTACCACGTCGCCATAAACGCTAGCTCTATAGCGAGATAGTACAAGTGTGGTACTAACTCAACAATAGCCGGGCTTTATTATTAATCTGTTACTCCATAGATATGACTTTTACAGCATGGGGGAAGTGTGTAGGTCCAGATAAGCCAGCACATATGTGCCATCTGATCAGGATCTGCACTGTTCACTTTAGATTCATCAGGTTTTTTCTGGTAAAAAAAATTAACAGTGCAGATCCCGATAGATGGCATAGGTGTGCCATCTGATCATGATCTATATGTTCCCCCATGGAAAATAGCAATATCCCATGGAGTAAAGGGTAAATGAGAAACAAGTTCTTGAAAACATAATTGCAGATGCATGTATGAAATAAAAACATCAATACACCAGCTACCTGAGAATGATACATTTTGTTAAGTTTTCTTGTTCTTTCTAAGTTAAAGTTTTTAAATAGACTAAAAGCACGACAAATCGTTAGAATTTTGTTTGTTTGTTTTGTTAATGGAATAGAATAGAGCAGACATGTGCCGCCTTTTACATAGCAAAACAAATATATAACTAATAATATCCAATATCCACTTCTATTCAGTTTGCATAGATAGGATTTTTAAGCATATAATAATGTTTCTTGTATTCTGTGTTTTCCGATAATGCAAGATTGTTTTTTTCGTTGTTTTGATCATGCCTATTATTTCATGCATTTTTGCTAACATTTCAATTTTACTCTTTTTCAGAAAAAGGGCTCATTAGATAAGTTTATGTAGTACCAGTTAACAGCTTTTTTTTCAAAGGGATCAAAAATCAAATGATCTCTTTTACGAAATACTCAGTTTTGTTCAGTTTAGTGCAGAATTTTTTGGTAGTAACTTTTGTTCACCTTGTATGTTTAGTTTTGGTTCCATTACCTAGCTCAATCAAACCCTTTACTCCATCTATACACCTTCAATGCATGGGCGAACAGTGTGGATCCAGATCAGCCAGCACATCCATGCCATCTGATCAGGATCAGCACTGTTCGCTTTTCTATTCATTTTGTTATTTCTGACATTGCAACCAGTGCAGATGCAGATCAGATTACAAGATGTGCAGATTATCTTAATCTACACTGGTCACACATGTTTAAATGTATATTTATGGAGTAAGGGGTTAATAGATGTTCCTCATTCCACATCATAGTAAATGCTGGTAATAGACCACGGTTCAATAAAATTGCTGGTTTGACAGCTGTGTTGGCTGGTTCCACTGCCCAATTCAGTCTATTAGAATTGTTACACTAACAGCTGGTTCCAAAGACAGTTCAAATATAGCTGGTTCCACTCGCATAGCTGATTCCAAAGACAGTTCAAACATGGCTGGTTCCACCCAAGTAGCTGATTCTGCATCTTGCTTAATAAACATAGCTGGTTCCAGATAGCTAAAACATAGCTGGTTCCTCTCACGAAAATAGTTCTGCAGCTTGCTTAATGGTTATCATTTAACTGGTTCGATATTCTTTTGCAGAACTGGTTTCAAAGATTATTTCTTTTAACATAGCTGGTTTCAAAGTCCATTCTTTTATCAAAGCTGGTTCCATTTTGGTAAATCACAGGAACTTATACTGTACTTTTGGTGAATTCAATCTTATTGCAAAACATGCCAAACTTTTATTTTGAGTTATCAAAATTATAAATTAAAATTCAAACAAATATCATTGTAACAGGTGGGCATGTTTCATCTTGCATAGCCTTTATTTAGCTAGTCAATTTTTTTCAGATTTTATTTTCTGGCATACTTTATTTAAATTTGTGTAACTGTGTTTATTTATCTAATGTTTTTCTCTCTTTTTTTTCAGTTGAATATTTTATAAGCTTAGTGCTTTATTTATGCAAAGCTCCAGTAATGAGTAAAATTATTAACATTTTAACTTTTTACTCCATCTCTATGTATTTTATCACATGTGCAGCCAGTATGTGTTCTGATCTGGATCTACTCTGGTTTTTCCATATGATAAAATACACAACTATGGAGAAAAACGTTAATAGGGAGATGTTTTTGATAAACTTTTAAGAAAGGAATTATGTAACAAATTTTGTTTTGATAAAAACAACCTGTTGGAAATAACAATATGGATATTAACTCTTTTACTCCATAAATACACATTTTATCACATGTGCAACCAGTGTAGATCCAGATCAGCTGGAGCATTTGTTTGTGCCAGCAGATCTGGATCTGCACTGTTTGCACATGCTATAGTGTGTATAATTATAATGTATGGAGTAAAGGGTTAAATAAATTGTAATATGCTGTGAAAAAAATGCAATAGAAAATAAAATACACTTCAAAATGTTTTGAGTTTATTTAATCTATTTTGTAACAAAAAATGCAAATACAAACAATAAGAGTAAGTTTTAATTCATTAATTTGAAGCATTTGGTAACACCTGAAAATATCTAGGCAAGAATGCATTAAAAAGTGACAAAGCAAACTATAAAGCTTAAACTAGGTAAACCTGCAAACATGACAAAATACATAATAAAATCTTTTCCAAGGGTGTATTTCATAGAAAATACTAGAACACAATGATAAAATGCCCATCTCAATGCAACACTGATGTAACCTAGCAAGTCATTTAAGTCCATAACGACTTTTATAACACGGGTCACCTGTTTAGATCCAGATCTATAACATGGGTCACCTGTTTAGATCCAGATCTATAACACGGGTCACCAGTTTAGATCCAGATCAGCCAGCACATCTGTTCCATTTGATCTGGATTTAAAGTGTTTGCCTCATGGTCAGATATAACCAAATGAATCTAAAAGCAGGCACCACAGTTTTGACAGCTGATCTGGATCTTCACTGTACTTCACTTCATATGCGATACAAGGTGTTTATAATTATGGAATAAAGGGTTAAAAAAGATACAATGTTACTTAAAAGAAATTTCCACAAGTAATGTATTAAATATAAAATAAAGGGCCATAAATCTGCAGTAAAATGTTAAACTAGAATGTAACAACAATACATACAATAGAGATGGGACAGAATATTCAAACATATGACTATTCAGTTTGACAACAAATATTCGAATACGTTTTTCGTATTCAGGAATTTGTTATAGAAATACTGAGATTGAAGCTATATAGACGACTGCTCAACTATGAGAACAATAAATTAATTAACCGTTTACTCCATATATACGCATTTTTATGCATGTGTGACCAGTGTAGATCCAGATCAGCCAGCACATTCATGCCATCTGAACTAGTCGCATTTTAGTCAGAGATAACCTAACAAATCAAAATGCAAACAGTTTAGATCCTGATCAGATAGCACAGATGTCGCAATAAAGGTGTATCTATGGAGGAAAGGGTTAAAGTATTCAGACACACTGAGTTTGTGGAAATATTAACAGACTCTGATAAAAGTCAAATAAAATTCAAATACATGTATATTAGAATACATTTTACTAATATTTAAGTAGTAATTTCTGTATTCTATCCTGTTCATTATATACAATTACACTGATTCTTCTATGCATACTAGAACGAAATCTAAATAAGATGCTGAAGAGAAACTTTACAAGCAGGATTTTCACATAAACTTTCTCTTACTTAACTCTTTCCTCCACAGACACAACTTTATGGCATGGGCGAACAGTGTAGATCCTGATCAGCCGTCACGTCCATGCCGTCTGATCAGGATCTGAACTGTTCGCTATTTGATTTATTAGGTTATTTCTGACCAAAAAGCTAACAATGCAGATCCTGATCTACACTGGTGGCACATGTGTAAAAATGCATATATATGGAAGAAAGGGTTACAAAATGTAATTGTCGACCAGGCCCGAATAATAATAAACTGTAATAACTTTTAACCTGAAAAACTAAAAAAGGTAATAGAAGTCGTATCACAATGGTGTAAATGGTTATACCAGTGATGGTTCACACAAGTTACAAAACAAGTCGACAAGTAAACTTCAATTTATGGAATTCACAATATATTCTTTGGTAATCAGGTTTTAACATAAATAGAACATAAAAGCATAGGTTAGAGATCTAGAAGCAAAGATTCATCGACTCCGGCACCCGTTATATATCTGCTAGATAAAACTGGACTGTAGACCAGTCTCAAATCTCTAGCTTATGATTGGTCAGTTTTAAAACTAAACACAATTTCAACCAATCAGCTATCTTATATTCTAGAATGGTTTACTCAGCTGTATGATCTTATTCCTAGATTATAAAACTGAGAATGTCGAACAGTCTCAAATCTCATGCATCTGATCAGCTGAAATGTTGACTTGTCCCCATTTCAGCCATTAAGATGCTTGATATTTGTAAGAATTGTATATCCATTTTTAGTTACACGGTCAAACCTACATTCAAAGACAATTAAGAGGAAACCCCCAAAGTGGTCTTTGAAGGCAGATGGTTTTTCTTTAAATTAATCAGTAGTACAAGTAAAATGTGGTCTTAATCCTCATGTCTCTGTTTACAGTTGGTCATTAGCACAGGTTGGAATGTATAACATAAATGCATAGGTTAGAAATATATACCATAAAACTCTTTTTAAACACCCCTCCTCTAACAAACGCCACCCTCCATGTTATTTTTAGTGGAAAAATTCAGTTAATCGATTATTATTATCCAATATCCTTCTGAATGTTATATAAGAATAAACATGAATAATATAAATAATAAGCACTCCACTTTTAGAAAATGTTATGCCCCTAGGGATGTTTAAAAGGACTTTTACGATAAGAACAGATTGATGGCGTTCAGACATGATTCCACCAATCATAGACCTTATCTGTATCGTTGATTGGTCGAACTATTTCATGCACCATAGGACCATGGACATTTTCTGGAATGTAGTATGACCTTCCCGCCTCCTTGAAAGCTATTCGTATTTTATCTCGAACAGTTTCCGGCTTTTCCCAATGAGTTTCCGGAGTGTCCGGAGGCAAGTCGTGAAAAGCGAATGATAATTCTGGCTGGAATAGAATGTAACAATTTTCCAACCCGAAAGCATATCTCGCATGATTTTCTGGATAAAATGGTGCGAAAGTTGTTATGAAAAACGTGACTTTGTTAAACTCGAACACCCAGCCTCTTTTTCCAAGATAGGATTTGTTCATACAGTGGATTTTCGCTGGATCGTTGTCGGATAAGACTTTTAACACTTTGTAGACCGCCTTGCCAAAATCCTGCAAACGGAAAAAAGTTTTTAGCAAGTTAACCCTCTTTTGATATATATGCATTTTTACGCATGTGCGACCAGTGTAGATCCAGATCAGCCGGCACATATGTGCTGTCTGATCTGGATCTGCACTGGTTGCATTTTGGTCAGAAATAAGCTAATGAATCAAAAAGCGAACAGTTTAGATCCTGATCAGATGGCATGGATGTGCCGGCTGATCTGGATCTAAACTGTTTGTCCTAGCAATAAAGGTGTATCTATACAGGAAAGGGTTAAGCCAAACCCCACTACAAAGACCACTGGCCAAAAAACGCTTTTAATATTGGGTGGTTTTAATTTTGGGTTGAAAACAGAGCATAAGTGTAAAAAGGGCAATGAACTGAGGTGTTATTCATTGAGATGGTCTTCATTGCAGGGTGATCTTTATGATGGGTTTTTCTGTATGTTCAGAAATTCATGTTTTTGCACACCATATCATTTTTCTCAGCATTTTTACCAGTAATGGTTAAAGTCGTCTTACAACCCCACTACTGCCCCCACCACCTTCCGCCCCAGTATGAAATGAAATTTACTGCAACATATTTGCATATTCTAGACTGATCCTCATTAAACAAAAACTACAATATTGGTATAGAAGTCTTCCTATTCAGATCCTGGTCCATTGAATAACAACTGACCTAATATAAAGTGAGTAATATTGAATACCATGTAAAAACTACCTGTATATTTTTTCCATAAATGTCGCCCGGTAATTCTATGAGGAAGGCATCAAGCTTTTTACTTGGACACACAATAGTGAATTTCAAGAACATCGGCAGTAACCTGCAATCCAACAAGACTACAATAAGGAAAATCCATCATCTTAGTGCAATAACAGTTTAATTAACATTGAAATAAGAAGGAGATATACTGTTTTATGCAATAAGGTGATGAATTGTAACTCTCTAAAAATAAACAATTTTTAACTCTTTCCTCCATATATTATACGGTTTTTTTTAACACATGTGCGACCAGTGTAGATCCAGATCACCCAGCACATGCGTGCCATCTGATCAGGATCTGCATTTGTTGCAATTTTGCCAGAAATGACCTAACAAATCATAAAACAAACAGTTTAGATCCTGATCAGTGGCATGGATGTGCCAGCTGATCTGGATCTAAACTGTTTGCCCACACAATAAAGGTGTATCTATGGAGGAAAGGGTTAACATAAGTGATATTACTGTGGTATCATTTAATTTTGCGAGGTCTAATTTTGGCGCATATAATGAATGTGACATTTTTGTACACACATAAATATGTGCAGTTGTGTTACATTCATAAGGTATGGTATTATGCATTTAATTTTTAATGGGGTTTGAATTCCAACACGCTGCCTAAAGCTAAAATTAAACATGTGTAAAATATTATCACAACACAGTATTGATGTGCCAAAAACTATTTAGCTTATTATTACATGTAAGTTCAGAATGTGTAATTTATGTGTTAATTTCTTCAATATATGCAAAAATATTTGAATGACATAAGTACATACCTGTAAATGTTTCCTTCTGAAACAGAAATAATTTCTGTATAAATCACTTAACTTAATATATATGAATTTTATCATGCATCTGACAAGTGTTGATCCCGATCAGCCAGCACATGCATGCAGTCTGATCTGAAATTACACTATCGCTTCTTTGTCAAAAAGCAAACAATGTAGATCTTGATCACAGGGTATGGAATGCCCAAGCTTATCTTCATCTAAGCGATTAACCTTTTCCTGGATATATACGCATTTTTACGCATGTGCGACCAGTGTAGATCTAGATCAGCCAGCACATCCATGCCGTCTGATCAGGATTTGCACTGGTCGCATTTTGGTCAGAAATAACCTAATGAATCAAAAAGCGAACAGTTTAGATCCTGATCAGACGGCACGGATGTGCCGGCTGATCTGGATCTAAACTGTTCGCCCTAGCAATAAAGGTGTAGCTGTACAGGAAAGGGTTAATGTCAAATACATTTGTGCGGCTGAATCTTCACTGTTTGCTTTTAGATTCATTAGGTTATTTCTGTTTATAAAAAATTGACAACACCTAGCTTAACGCTCAACTCCTAGCTTAGCTCAGTATGTACGACTTTTATTGTATGGACAGTGCAGATCCAGGCCTGGTCATGTCTTGGTCAGAAATAAACCAATGAATCTAAAAGCAAATGGTGTAGAACTCTATTAGATGACATGGATGTGCCTCCAGATCTTGATCTACATTTATAGCCTAAGTGATTAATAGCACATCCATGGTTTAACATTTCCCAAAATAACAGTCTCTCTGTTTTACCCCTTTCTTTTATAGACACACCTTTATTGCATGGGAAAACAGTGTAGATAAAGATCAGACGGCACATCCGTGCCATCTGTCAGGATCTGCACTGTTAACTTTATGATTTGTTAGGTTATTTCTGACCAAAATGCGACCAGTGCAGATCCTGATCATGTGACACGGATGTGCCGCCTGATCTTGATCTACACTGGTCACACATGCGTAAAAATATGTATATATGGAGGAAAGGGTTAATTTATAGCATAATGGTTTTAGAACAATGTGACAGAAAAGGGTTAAAAGAAGAAGTTTCACCGCATAATCAAAAGGATAATGTAAAAGAAATTACCTAGGCATAATTCATCTTTCCATGACGGACATCCCCACACTTTGGCATGCCGAGCAAACAGGCAGTTAGAGTTTAATTTAATCCATTCAAACCTCTGAACACTGAGGGCATCATGTGCTTCGTACGTTACCATGGAAACGATTCCATCGGTAATCTGTTTGTCTAGTTCCTCATCATCAACTTGTGGGTACAGATCTGTTATAATATCTCTGGTTTTGACTTGATGCTTTTTTTCTTCTGGTTTTTGTTTTATAGTTGTATAGTACCACAAGACTGAAATATGCCAAATATTTTAGATATATAAGATCTGACACAAACAGTACCGGTAATACAAAACTGCTATCAACTCTTTACTCCATATATAAGACATTTATGGCAAGGGCAAACAGTGTAGATCCAGATCATCCAGCAGATCTGTGTTGTCTGAGCAGAATCTGCACAGTTCCCTTTTTGATTTTAAGGTTATTTCTGACCAAGATGTGAACAGTGAAGATCCTGATCAGATATGGCATGGATGTCCCAGCTGATCCGGAACTACACTGTATACGCCTTTCCAATAAACAGTTTCGCAGTCCTGTACGAGTTACTTCCCGTGACCAGATATCAACCCAAAACGAGGCTTCACAGGAAAGCTGAACTATCGGACTATGGCTTAAGCACATAAGGCCTAACATAATCCATTAAATTTCAGGTGTGTAATCGTCGCCGCCGGTCAAAAATAAGTTACTGGTCTGTTATTCTAGTCAGACATTTTTATTTTCACTATTTGTTAGATATTTGCATTTTTAATATTGTAAGAACATGTACCCTTCTTGTTGATAGTGGGCAGTATGAGACGCGATTCGGATAAACGTGAGTATTAATGTTACGAATTTCTATACAGCATTTTCATCTTTATGTATTTTATACTTAAAATTATATTTAACTGGTATGAAATTCGCAAATTGCGAAGACTGGTAATGTACTATACTCCGGAAATTGTGACATGTCAACATTCGGTTACAGTATCTACGTTATACTTGTACTCATCTATTACTTGAATTCATCGTACCGTTAATGTTCAACGAACAAATAATTTTGAATTTTTGAAAACGTCACGTATACTTCACAAGCAAAAATATGGTACGATTGATTCTGTCTTGAAATTAAGAAGGATCAATAAGGTTATCTGATTGTTCGTTTACGTAAGAGTATCATTCATAGAATAAAATTCAAGGATTCTGATGCTGGCTTCTAATAAAGATGGAGATGCCTGCTTCAAATAATGATGGGAACATTTATATTAACATTAAGACTGCTAAGGTTTGAAATTCTGTCATTTTGGCGTAAACGCTCAATCGCTTGATTGAATATCTATAAAATGTTCTGCTAAGATGAGTTTCTAATTGATGTCTTATGGTTCTACTTGTCGTATTAAGGATTAATAATTCATATAACTGCTATATCAAATACTTTTGATACCCGATTCAGTAATAAAGGATTTCGATATACTTATTAATTGGGAGGTGGAGGTACATAAAAAAGAAAACCGATCTCTATTGGCAGGGCTTTTTTTCAGTTGATTTAATAGCCGTTATTCGGTCATGTTCCCAATGGCAAAAGATATACTTTTTTCCCAATTTGAGAAGAAAAATTCCCAATTGAATCAGAACAAACATTTCTGATGAAAAACAACAGCATCAGCACTGCATCTTTTGCTCTTTAAGCCAGGAATTACTGACAATATTAAATATGGATGGCAATGATTAAAAAAACAGCAGATAACAGTAACACTTCTTATTCCCCAATGATAAAAAAATTACTAATTTCTGGCAAAACGACAATAAATTTCCCAATTCCAGGGGTATGGGTCATGTTCCCAAAATGGTGAAAAAAAGCCCTGATTGGTCAGTGATATCTTCTTCTTAGTAATTGACAGGGGACGCCTTGTGTGCGACAATTTGGCATGCCGCTTTCAAAATCAACCGCAGCCGGCATGTCAGTAGTTGATAAGACACGCTAAGCCGGAAACGACACTCAATTTATCCGTGGATAGAACACAGGCTGTTAGTTTAAGTCGTTTAAAGTAAACCTTGGCGCGAGGAATGACTTTACACTTTTAGTCAAATTAGATTTGTTGTTTTAGTTTATATAAACTATTCTTGATAAAAAAAATTCATTACGCTGATGTGTTATTACTAATTCAACGATAAACGAGAAAATATACTTTAAAAAAAGAAATTTCTTGATGAAAAACGAAAGTTGTAGGTACATGTTCCCTATTACATTAATACAGCGAGCAATACTTTTTCCGGTATACTAGTCACGTGACTGAATAGGGGAGGTAACCGAAAAAATCACCGAATTATTGGAAAGGCGTATACAAATGCAATTTCATGTGTATACATGTATATGAAAATAAAAAGTATTAAGCAAACCTCTGTCATGCATTATAAAACAAATGTAACAATAAATTCCTGGTAGAATTCAGATTTCTTCTTTAAAAATAAAGAAAATGTGCTCAACAAACAAGGATTAAGGAAATTTGCACAGAGGAAACAACATGTGTTAAGGCTAGACAGTTATATTATCCCTGATAACACTTACCTATGAACACACCCAAATACAGGATTGATTTCCATGTCAGGGTCCAAATGAAAACAAGAAAACAAACTCCTCTTATGCTGTACACAAGTAGAACTTGGGTGAACAAGTCCATTTCTCTGTAACAGAAACATTACAAAATCACTTATTGCAGTATGCACTTGTGGAATTGGTTGTTACTGATACAGACGTCAAGAAAGTTGCCATACCGAAGGACCTTTCTGGTAAAATTTGGGCCGGTCAGACATGATTTTTTATGTTATCAGACTGAATGTCAAGCAGAAATTTGAACTTCTTATGTTTCGGCCCAACAGAATTTGTTTCGGTCAGACAGATTTTCACATCTTGTGTGACCAAAATTAAGTTATGATCATTAATCATAAGGAGAATAAAAACAGTTCCAGTGCCCAAGGTTATAAAGCTGAGCATGGAAACCAGTCTCAAATCTCAAGCATCTGATTGGCTGAAATGGCGACCAGTCAATCAGCCAATCAGATGCTTGAGATTTGAGACTGGTTTCCAAACTCAGTTTTATAACCTTCAACCCAGTTCCAGGATGCTTCTATTCTTTATTCAGAATACTATCTACCAATGAGATCAGTAAACAACAATTATCAATACTGAATTTCTTCGAACACATTTGATGTTAACTCCACCAGCTGTTAACTCCATCCCTCCAATTTTGCAACCTCAATTTATTAATTACTGAAACCCTACACCGATGAACTGTTACGAATATCTATCCAATTTCTTGAAACCTTATACCAGATAACAATTAACTATCACTTTCCAATGTTTCCCCAATATCCCCTGCAAAATCATCACAAGTCTTGCATTTCCTTGCATAACATTTTATCAGATGCCATATCAATTCCGATAAACCAGTCTATTCTTTTTCAATACAGTGTACCAACCAGTCAATTATCTAGAAATGTCACCAATATGATTGCTCGATCAATAAAAGCTTCCCCTAAAAACACTATATTTTTCTATCTCCAGTGTTAACTAAACCAATCACAAATCAAACATCACTTTATTTTTGTTTCTCAAAGGGCAAAAACCGTGCCAAGAAATGTGCCAATTATTTATTAAATAGTGTCCTCAACAGGTCCAAAATCTAATCACATCCTAGCCACCAGGTAATAGCATTGAGGTTAATAGGAAATATTGTAACGAAAGGCAAAATCATAGCTTCTGGCGGTGATACTACAAAATCAATGATGTTCATAGACATTACAGCTCTCCACTTGGTGTGCATAATGTTGATGTTTAATTGCAATATTAATTCATGGTATATTAAAGCTGCCTTTTCACAGTCCAAGGTGGAACAATTCAATTTCTCAGATATGGTTAATATTCATTGGACTATTAGCCCTTTCCCGTTTTGATACACCTTTATTGCTAGGGTGAACAGTTTAGATCCAGATCAGCTGGCACATCCGTGCCATCTGATCAGGATCTAAACTGTTCGCTTTTTGATTCCTTAGGTTATTCCTGACCAAAATGCAACCAGTGCAGATCCTGATCAGACGGCACGGATGTGCCAACTGATCTGGATCTACACTGGTCGCACACGCGTAAAAATGCATATATATCCAGGAAAGGGTTAAATAACTCCTTCCTATAAATGCGAAATTCACAGAAAATTTGGAATTATCAGTATATTTTAAGGAGTGACAGGGCTTTCTTTCCTTCTTTAGTAGGGACCCTTTACGGGCACCTTCCCCTCAGAAAATTTCTTAAAAATCATGCAGTTTTTCCCAAAAAGTAACTTTAATTCAGGTTTTTATATTCCCTTTCAGAGAAAAATAACACTATTTTCCCCAAAAATATAGGGTATGTGCCCTTTCTCCAGGCAGTGAAAAAAGCCCTGAATGCCTATAAATGCCTCAACTGGAGCCAAATTCCAGAAATTTTGTAATAATCAGTTCATTTTAGGAAGTGAGTTAATTTTTCTGTTAGTAATGCTGTAACAACTTTATAAGCTTCAAATATACTTAAGGAAATCAGAAAATTTAATGCAACTTCTTTAAACACAAAACTATATATATTATAGTTAAAGAAAATAGAAACACAACTTCTTTAAGCATGAAATATATTTATATGTTAAAAGAAGTTGCATTTCTAATTTCTTTAAGTATATATTCACCTGTACCTTGACTGTGAATGAATATTACATCACATTTACTTTGTTTACAGGTCCCATAGTCAGTTTAACCCTTTTCCGTACAGATACACCTTTATTGCTAGGGCGAACAGTTTAGATCCAGATCAGCCGGCACATCCATGCTGTCTGATTAGGATCTAAACTGTTCGCTTTTTGATTCATTAGGGTATATCTGACCAAAATGCAACAGATGTGCCAGCTTATTTGGATCTACACAGGTCGCACATGCGTAAAAATGTGTATCTATACAGGAAAGGGTTAAATGATAACTTTTGATAATTATTAGAAATTTTTTTGTCGTGATAAGTGAACAGGCACCTTGAAGTTAGAACAAATTTTTAACAAGGGATCAATTAACCTTTTTCTCTATAGATACACCTTTTTGCGAGAGTGAACAGTTTAGATCTAGATCAACCAGCACATCCATGCCATCTGATCAGGATCTAAACTGTTTGCTTTTTGATTCATTAGGTTATTTCTGACCAAAAGCAATCAGTGCAGATCCTGATCAGATGACGCGGAAGTGTCAGCTGATTTGGATTTACACTGGTCGCACATGAGTAAAAACATGTATTTATGGAGGAGAGGGTTAAACAGTTTTTGCCCTTTTCAGACCCTAGAATTTAGAGATTGTCAATTTTAGAGGTGGATTAGTAGGTAGGAAACAGCACAACAATTTGTGTGTGACAATAACTTTTCTATATATGCAATGATCGTCCTTTCAGCCAATCAGATGCTTGAGATTTGAGACTGGTTTCCAAAGCTTTATAACCTTCAGCCCATGCCATACAGGCAAAATAAATGGAGGAAAGGGTTAAAGCAAGAACAATGTCATTGTCCTTTTCAGACATACTAAAACACTGACAAAAATTATTTATCTCCCAAAAGCTAATCAAGTTATATTGATTGAATCAATCTTACTGAATAAGAACAGTCTGTTTTGCTGAAGACTGTCAATTTTACAGACACCTTTTCGCACAAAACTGGCAAATCGCAGTCATAGGTTCCACGATTTCAGAGGCATTTAACGCTTTACTCCATATATAATTGTACAGGTTTTATTGAGTGTGTGATCAGTGTAGATCCAGATCTGTTGGAAGTGTAGTCATGTATCCCTCTTATCTCTGTACTGCATTATAGGCTTTTATCACATGGGTGACCAATTTAGATCCAGATCGGCTAGCACATCTGTACCATTCAATCTGGATCTACCCTGTACACATCCTGGTAAAAATAACCTAATGAGTCTAATAAAATGAACATTCAAGTCATCTGATCTGGATCTAAACTGCTTTAAGATTTATTAGGTTATTTCTGACAAGGAGAAGAAAATTGTAGATCCAGATCAGATTCCATAGATGCTGATCTGGATCTGGGTTGAAGGTTATAAAGCTGAGATTGGAAACCAGTCTCAAATCTCAAGCATCTGATTGGCTGAAATGGCGACTGGTCGCCATTTCAGCCAATCAGATGCTTGAGATTTGAGACTGGTTTCCAAACTCAGTTTTATAACCTTCAGGCCAGATCTGTTGGCAGTGTAGTCATGTATCCCTCTTATCTCTGTACTGCATTATAGGCTTTTATCACATGGGTGACCAATTTAGATCCAGATTAGCTAGCACATCTGTACCATTCAATCTGGATCTACCCTGTACACATCCTGGTAAAAATAACCTTTATGATGAATCTAAAAAATGAACATTCAAGCCATCTGATCTGGATCTAAACTGCTTTAAGATTTATTAGGTTATTTCTGACAAGGAGAAGAAAATTGTAGATCCAGATCAGATTCCATAGATGCTGATCTGGATCTGGTTCCAAGGTTATAAAGCTGAGATTGGAAACCAGTCTCAAATCTCAAGCATCTGATTGGCTGAAATGGCGACTGGTCGCCATTTCAGCCAATCAGATACTTGAGATTTGAGACTGGTTTCCATGCTCAGTTTTATAACCTTGGGCACAGGACTGGTTGCACAAGCATTAAAAGGCATATCCATAAGTAAAAGGTTTAAACACAAGAAAAATGACAAAGGTAAATTATAAGTTGAAACAACCAAGAAATAACCTATTCTGCACACATACTCAGAGGATTTCATAGCTACTGGAAAGAAAAACAAACATTTTCTTCACAAGATGGGAAGTCTCAATAGAATATTAATCAAATTTCAGTGTCAGCAAACACGTCACAACAGAAGTCAGGAAGAAGAGTGATCAATGCAAATAATGGAAATACGATACAAATACAAACTGGAAGGTCTTGACCTTTCACTTCATACATATGCAGACTTTCCGAAAGTTGCCAGACCGAAGGACCTGTCTGGTAAAATTTCAGTCGGTCAGACATGTTTTCTAATGTTATCTGACCGAATGTCAGACAAAAATTTGAACTCCTAATTATACTTTATTATACCTTTTTAACATGTTTCGGTCTGACGGAATTTGTTTCGGTCAGACAGTTTTTCACATCTTGTCTGACCAAATGTCTTTTTTTCAACTTTCGGGAAGTCTGCATATGACTTCTTTTGCATGGGCAAACAGTGTAGATCCAGGCCTGGAGGTTATAAAGCCGAGATTGGAAACCAGTCTCAAATCTCAAGCATCTGATTGGCTGAAATGGCGACTGGTCGCCATTTCAGCCAATCAGATGCTTGAGATTTGAGACTGGTTTCCATGCTCAGCTTGGGCACTGATTTATCAGCCGGCACATAACAGTCTAGATCCAGATGAGCTGATATATCTGTGCTGTCTGATCAGGATCTGCATTGTTTATAGTTTGGTCGGAAATAGCCTAATAAATCAAAATGCAAACAGTGCAAGATCCTGGTCAAATTGCATAAATGTGCTAGCTAATCTGGATATAAAATGTTTGCACATGTAATAAAATGCTTATATATGGAGCAAAGTATTTAAGCCTTTTTTTAAGGCAGACAATCAGTCTTTAATGGTAATTTTTAAATACCACAAATCTTTAAAGGCATAATTTCACTTAAAGGTACCATTTATCATATTTAGGGACAAAAATATTAATTAAGTTTTAACATTTTAACAAATTATTAACAATTTGTTGTTTTGACATTACCTGCTCATCGACATATCAAGGTGGTTAATGACGGGCTACAGCAAACTAACATCTCCGTCCTTCACCGTCTAACAGATCGTCAATCACTTGAAAGTACCGACACCATGACCTTTTTGCACATTAATTTATTTCTTTTTATTGAAAATAAATCTTAAAAAATTAAATAAAAAGTTGTTTTAAAACATTTGTCCAGCACGGAACATACTACCTGACGGACCCCAATATACCCGTAGATTTCTTGGTGTGTCAATTACACAACACCATGATATACATGCATCTGACAACAAAAACAATTGTTTTAGCACTATTATTTACTTATATCCCGCTCCATTTTTATCACGGCCGGCGGGCTTGGAACCCGAGGTCCGCGATATAATGGAGTTGCAGTGTAATTTCAATCATTACTGGTACAAAAAACAAGAGCTGTCAGAGGAGACAGCATGCTCGACTATTCGAATCATTTGAAACAAATGCAATTTGAAGATTAAAACAGTAACAACTATGGCCATACATTCATGTGCAATCAGTAAAAATATTAACAAATATTAACAAGTGAATGGTAAGAGAAAAATTCATTTCAAATAACAGAAATAATTTCTTAATGTACCATAAATATTAAACTGAAAAGGGGAATAACTATGAAATATTTCTGAAGTTGTTAGAAAACTTGTTAGAAATTTTTTTATTAGAGATATTTACTTTTAGTCAATTATCAATCACTTATCACAGTAATGTTACAGAAAAGAACTGACCTAAAGGCATGGAAATGGTACACGACTCACCAGCTTGTCATGGTGAACATTTCTGGCAAGTTACTATATTCCTAATGTATTTAAAACCCTGACAAGAAAATTCTATTTTAGTAGCAGTGACCTTGGACCTACAGGCATGGGCATGGTACGGGACACACCAACTTGTCATGATGACCATTTGTGTCAAGTTATTTTGAAATCACTCTATTCCTAACAAAGTTACAGCCCGGACAAGAGAATTCTATTTTTAGTAACAGTGACCTTGACCTACAGGCATGGTCATGGTATGGGATACAACACCCTGTCATTGTGAACAATTGTGCCAAGTTATTTTGAAATCCGTCCATTTATAATGAAGTTACATCCCGGACAAGAAAATTCTGTTTTAAGTAACAGTGACCTGGACCTTCAGGCTTGGCTATTGTGTGGACACACTGCCTTGTCATAGTGAACGTTTGTGCAAAGTTATTTTGAAATCCCTCCATTCATAACAAAGTAACAGCACGGACAAGAGAATTCTATTTTTTGTAAGATTGACCTTGATCTTTGACCTACAGGCATGGGCATGGTACGCGACACACCGCCCTGTCATAGTGAACATTTGTGTCAAGTTATTTCGAAATCCCTCCATTCAAAACAAAGTTACAGCCTGGACAAGAAAATTCTATTTTTAGTAACAGTCACCTTGACCTTGGATCTACAGCCATGGGTATTGTGCGGACACACAGCCTTGTCATTGTGAACATTTGTGTCAAGTTATATTGAAATCCCTCCATTCATAACAAAGTTACAGCCCGGACAAGAAAATTCTATTTTTTGTAACAGTGACCTTGACCTTCGACCTACAGGCATAGGTATTGTACGCGACACACCATCCTGTCATGGTGAACATTTGTGCCAAGTTATTTTGAAATCCCTCCATTAATAATGAAGTTAAGGGCCAAGTGTATATTTTCCTTAACACAAAATGTAAGTGGAAAAGGGGCATAATTTGAAAAATATTGAAAGCAGGGTTATGGGTCTTGTTGGTTATGATGTAGATTTTGATGGTGAAAATATATTTCAAGTTTCAAGGCAATATCTCAAGTAGTTTTGAAGTTATGGGCAAAATGCATATTTTGCTTAACACAAAATATAAGAAAAAAGGGGCATAACTTGAAATATATTGACAGCAGAGTTATGGGTCTTGTTGGTAATGATGTAGAATTTGATGGTGAATATATATTCCAAATTTCAAGTTGATATCTCCAGTAGTTTATAAGTTATGGACCAAAGTGCATATTTTCCTTAACGCAAAATTTAAGTGAAAAAGGGGCATAACTTAAAAAATATTTGTAGCAGAGTTATGGGTCTTGTTGGTAATGATGTAGAATTTGATGGTGAATATATATTTCAAGTTTGAAGTTGATATCATAAGTAGTTTTTAAGTAATGGACCAAAGTGCATATTTTGTTTAACGGACGGAGCCGCCGACGCCGACGCCGACGCCGACACCGGGGTGAGTAGGATAGCTCCCCTATTCTTCGAATAGTCGAGCTAACAATAATTATGCTTAATTAAGCAGTACTATAATAGTCAAAGGTAAACATCAGAATAAATCAATTATGACAGAATACTTGCTTTTAGACATGATTACAGGGCCTTTCATTCTTATATAACAGAGGCCTATTAAAGCCCTGTTTATAGGCCTCTTCCCAATCCAAAAATATAGTATCTTTCCCAATTGTGGCAGAGACTCTTCCCAAAATGCTAGGTAAGATGTTTAAAAATTGTTAAAACTCCTCTGGAGGTGTTGAAAATTTTATTTTCCCAAAATAAGCAATTATCGCGCATAAATTTCCCAAGTGAAAAGGCCAGGGCCTCTTCCCGATTTTCTGATGAAAAGCCCTGAATAAATAATTAATTTGATATCTTCCGATCATCGGCACATCACTTTAATGTATACAACAATTAGCATAGACTGGATAAGTGAGAAATTTCTAGTGCAGATGAGGATAAAGGTAAAAAGTACCAGTATAAATAAAACATTGCTGCTATAGTATAGGTAGCATTTATGAATCAAAGCGCTGAAAGCGTTGAAATACTGGCGCGCTGGTTGAATCGAACATGCCCTGCACAGATATCATTACTGTAAACATATGAAACTATGTGTGATTTTTTTGTTAAACTTTGTGACAGTTACTATCATCAACATTAGCAAATAATTCTGTATATTCAGGGATTTCAATAGATGCAGGTACTTGTATTTTGATGCAAGGAAATTAGGTTTTCCACTCTTTTTTCTCACCTGAATCTTAGGCGGGGTCTTTTTGATGTAGAAGCGTATGATTAGTGGTTAAATTTTGCTAGAATAACGATGATCAGGCTCCGCCACAACTGAGTATTGTCAACAATGAAATGCACAAGGCTCACGTACCTTAAGAGACTGAAACAGTTACAATCTTAATTTTTACGTCGATCGCAACAATGCATTAACAAAAATATTCGCCAACTTACTGACGGTCTCCCCAGGATTTTTGGAAGGGTTGTCGCTGGATATTTCGTGGATATAAGCTCGCGAAACTTTATTTTTTAATTATCATTTTATACAATTTTATATTTGTACCAAAGTTTACTGCAAAAACTGTATATAGTACATAGATGTTTTTTTTTATCTCTTTAGAGCCAAGAAAGGTACAAAGTTAAAAAACATAAATAATGTGAAACAATGTGTAAACAGTATGTCAACATGTGTTTTAATAACATAAACTGATCTGATCTCATCAAGTTACAATGCCAACTATATACTCTGTATAGTTAGTTTTTCACCTTCATTGTCCAAGATATCTCACACACATCAAACTCAGTGTTTCATTACAACTGACAGAATTAGGATTAAACTTTCAGAAGCCTCTTTTTTTCTTGGGCCCAAGCGCTGACTGCCTTATAATCAAACTTCAGTACATCAGGACCTTCCATGGATATCATTAACAATGAATTTAATGTTGAATTGTTAAGCCTGCTTCTAAGCTTAGTCTTCACTCTTGATAAAGTGGAAAAACCCCACTCACAATCTGAAATTAAATTAATTTACGATACCAGTAAACATATAGATAGCTTCACATATATAAAAATAATATCATAATAGGTATTCAGTTAACACAAACAGGTATAATAAATTATGTAGTGCACCCCAAGAACCTGGTTTAAACCCCTAGTAGCAAATTATTTTGCTACTGACTGTTCCAAGGCGCTAACCCATATGGTTCCCCTTTTTGTTAAATAATCAACAAACAAATAATTTATTTTCCTCTCTTCTTTTTGCTGCAGGGGAGGCTGTGTTTTATGAGTGTGGCGATTCCTGATATGCATATTTCCATTTTTATATATAGTAGCATGAAATTGAGTTATTTTATTTATTTAATGCAAGTCACAAGGCTAAGTAAATATATATAAAAAAAAAACATTGCCAACTTCTTGCAACCAGAAGTAGACTTTCTTCCACTTAGGATCCACACCTGACTGGATCGAACTGGCTGTTCAAGGTAGCTGGCGTTGATTCAGTGTCTCGGCATGTTGGGGTACCGCGTCCGGCGTCGGAGTAATTTCACGACGTGAAGGGGTACTTGGCGTCATAAGAGTCGCTCTTGAAGGGCTATCCGGAAATGATCTCGATCTCATTTCTAGAATTTTGAAGTTCAGAATGCCCGATGGAGTTGGCATCAGCCTCACAAGGCCGGTTTCTCTTGAAATAAGATAGAATTGATGAGTCGTCGTTCTTTCGCGCATGCATACTTGAAAATGTGTCCGACGAAAATGAACTGATCGTTACGATGATACGCAGTAAAATGCCACAGAATGTATTTCTTTTGCAATTTAAGTTCTAAATGCAACTTGCCAATAGATTTGTTTAAAACAAATCCATTATCACACAATTATTTTCATACATGTATACAGTACAATTTTCGAAGTGTTTGTCTTCTAATCACAGAACTAAGAATAACCAAATAATTACTCATGATCGCATCTCATTAAAATCACTGAACATTATGTTAAACACACCGGGTTCCGCTATTAATTGAGAATATCAAGAGTCAACAGAGCCAAAATACGATCAAACGACACCGACAGACTTGCGAATTCACCACGTGGAGAGGCGGAGTTATCCAGCTGATAGTAAAGAAATCGATTGTGATTGGTCAAATCGCCCATTGCTTAACCTTGAATGAGGTGTGTATTGAAAAGCGACCTGTGTTTACAATGCAAGAAACAGAAAATTATGACATGTCGATTTTGAATAAACGGATGTCGGCGAATTTAACACTTGTTGGAAATAGATCAAAGCTTGTTAACGGTTGTCTGGGGAGAACACTGGGACCCGGCCCGGTCCTTGTTAGCCGAGCAAAATCTCGATCCACAACAGCTCCAACCTAACCAAAATGGCAACCCACGCTATCTCCCGCTTGACACGTGACTGATTTGTTTTTAATCGTTCTTTTAATATCCTTCCATAGTTGTTCGAATCACAACATTAAATTGTTTTCTTGTTTTTATTTGTAGAATTATCTTTCAAAGTTCGCATTCCTTCTCAAAATATTTGTATTTTCTTAAAATGCACTACTTTTTATGCCACACAACTACGAAATCTTTCAGGCGTAACTAAACTACTCATTCATATCCAGTTGCTTGTTCACTGCCGTAGCTGGTCATGATTTCACTCTACATTGTTCGATGGAATTTTTGGCATGGATGCTCCAAAATTACACGGAAACTTACTATCAATCGCTTAGAATTCGTGGAATGGTGTGCTGCATTGTGCTTCACACTTGTGCAGAACATTTCGGCCTGCTCTCGCGGTGACCACTTACTTGATACGCTCTCGTGGTCGCAATGATACACCCGAAGTTAAGGACTGCGCGTCGCAGAGTTCACAGCATCGTTGATTAATACTGGCACATGCGCGCCAGTATAAAAACCCTTACCTGTACAAAGATTTTATATCATCTGGAGTGACCATTGTAAACATGCAAATTACAATGTAGCACATCTATCCACTTTAGTTTATTGTTTTTGCTTGACAATATAATTTGTAGTTTAACAGTTTTAAAAAACTAAACTTCTAAACTACACTATATACTATTATACATTTACTATTACACATCAATTATTCATTTGGCTGTGTCCCCAAACCTGGGCATTTCTTTTGTCAAAGAACACAAAATTCATTAAAATATTGAATCATACAACCGATGCTTAAAACTAAAATGTCAAAAAATATCACAGGAGATCACCTTTTCCCCTGAAGTGCCCCTTATGGCTATAGACCACTAATTCAAATTCCATAGACTTCCACTTTAGCATTTCATCAAATTCTGAATTCAATATTGGGTCAATGTCCTTAAAATTTAACATTTCTGAATAGAACCAACTTAGAGACACATTACAACTCTATTTCCATCATAGCATAACCGATAAACTTTTTTGGCATTTTAGACAGAATTTTATCACCCTGCAGAGCTGTTGTCTGCCAAAAAGTCTTGATACTTTTTAAACGCTGAAAATTTAGATAATAAGCAACAAATTTCACAAATAATTTTCTTGGCTAACTACTGAAAACCAATATTTTCTCAAAATAATACTTTTCTTTCTAAAATGCCAGTTTTCATTTTCTACAATTAATTCTGACTTCCTGTTATAGGCTATAGATCGATTTTGACTTGTGAGCTGTGAACTTTTGGACAAGTCCATTGTTATACATGTAATACTAAATAGGTAAAGTGCATCAATTTACAATTACTGTTAAGTTAACTTATATGACATTAAAACCTATAAGCTGATATTCGTTCATGATGTATTAGCTCAGTGGGTAAGGAACTTGAGCTGTGATGCAAAACATTGCAAGTTCAAATCCAATAACAGTATGATTTTATTTTTGTATTTTATATGCTTTTTTATTATTTTAATTTAGTTCATATGATTTTATTTTATTTATTGTTTTGCTATATCTCTATTTTTGGCAATTCCCTTTAAATTTAATTCATGTTCATTCCTCTATATAACAAAATATACTTTGTTGAGCAGTTTGCCGTGAGTCCCTGACCCCTGTGAACAAAGGAGTGCTGACACCTGTGAACACTAATTGTAGTAAATGGAACCTTCATTACATTATCTTACTTTTATTAAAGAAATTCAAAACAATTTTGCACCATTTTTGGCATCGTCCGAAAACTGTGTTTGGGTAAGCTTCGGTCGCGACATCTTACATGTAATTTTTGTCTACATATCTACATCAGGGGTTTTTTTCCTTAACAAACTGACGCCGATAGTCGGCGTCTTCCCCAGGAAAAAAAATTCCCCAACGAAAATGTTTTCCCCAACGAAATTCACTTTCCCCCTTGTAAAGTGATAATTTTTTAGCAAAACGTAAACAGAAGCTTAATTTATAGTAATTTTAATTCTATTTCATCCAAAATCTGCACTAATTTCACGAATATTTTGTTAGAAATTAGGTACGTACGCAACCTAGTATTATTTGTCGAATGTTACTAAATTTAGATTCGCTACGTCACAGACACTGTGTAGTGTATCCTTGTCGTCAACTTAAACATTACTGATAATGGATTATCATCGTGTTGGTAATAAAGGCATTCTACCTGCCAGTTTTAAGTAGATTTTACAACAGTTGAGTACCGTTAGCGCGCGTAAATAACGGCTAAAATACGACCCGTCCACCGAATTTCTCAACAACATACGTCCCGCGGACTTCCTAAAAAGAAAATCACAACCATCAACGTAGACAGTCAGAGTAAATTTAAACCCCGCCTATAATCTTTCAGGTCACACCGTTTACGATAGATAGTAAAAGATGTTTTGCTAAAACAATTAGCTCCGCCCACTTTAAAAATACCATCCAGTCGAGTAAACACATGCGCGCGCCGGTCTAATTATCGCCGAGTAATGTATACTGACACCGGGCAAAAAAGAATCTGTTGTTTTGATAATTGACAATTAATTGAAGATTAACCGAGTAAATTGCTAGTTGTCGTATATTGTCTTCGTCGTGCTTTTAAACGGATGCGGCTTGTTTGCACTGTAAGGTAAAACGAACGACGAATAATGCAAAATACGAACAACAGAATACGGCGCCATATTCTGTCACAAGAATCGTCAGGTGAAACACATATTCAAAACTGTGCCGGGCAATCATTTTTATCCCAAGAATTTTATATCCCGTATCTTCCAGAGAATTCATTGAAATCCAAATTAACGATGCGACTCACAACTACAATAAATATTTAATTATCCCGACATATAAAAAGTCAAAGTACTGTGTAATTTTACGATCATTTATCATTGTTCGTCACGCGTTGTATTCGCATTTGCGTATCAGGATGGGGGGGGGGGGGTCAGTGGAATTGCTCGAACCCTAGTTTGAGCAGCAATATTTAATTTTCTTGGGAAATTCAGCAATTAAGTTGGAAATTATCAATAACTACCCAAGCACTGGCCTAAACAAAATATTTCTGGAAATCTTGCATCCGAAATGATTTTGATTCAAAACACACAATTAATAGATACATTTTAAGCAGGCTCCGAAAGTGAGCAAGTATAAATAAACTTATTCTTGTACTGTTTAAGAACAGATAACAAAGAGATATGCGTCTGTATGCTAAATAGAATGCTTGGTAATGAAAGCTAAAGTAAAAAAGATATACAGTTCTAAGCATAAACTTGAGTATAAACATTCATTGTAGCAAATACAAGTAAGAGTGTATAATAAACTAAATTTTCCCCAATTTTGTATTTTTCACGCATTTTTCCCCTTTTGACCAGCGTCCAGTGTCTTCCCCTCTTCCTTAAAAAAACCCCTGTACATGAATGTATTGAAAAAAATGACATTAAAACAAAAGAGAAGAAATCCTCTCATGGGATTCAAACACATAACCCTTATGCCTTAATATTACATAATATTAATATTTAATATTATCCTCTGGTGCTTTACTGACACGGCCATGAAGACTTATGTTACATTGTGTTCAATTTTAACATTATGAGCTATCATGTTAATATCTAACTTCCCTATTTTGTGGAATATTAAAAAAATCTATAAATACAAAAGTACATTCACGGCTCAATGCGTAAAATCGGACTAATATACCTGCAAAAATTGTTTACATGCCAGAACTATATCAATTAGTGGTCTATTACCTAAATATATGTGAGGGATAATTTGCAGCCTTATTTCAAATTGACCTAAATAATGATTCTCAGACTGAACATGATTTTTACCTCTTTCAGTTGTATTCCAAACAAGGACTGTTCAAGCATGCATGAAAAAGAAAACAGAAAAGCAAATAAATAACCTTTTAAATGTTCAAATGACAAAACATTAAACCCTTTACTCCAAATATACACATATAATAATGTGTGTGCAACAAGTGTAGATCCACATCAGCTGACATATATGATCTTGATCTGCACTGGTCACATCTTGGTCAGCAATAATCTAATAAATCTTAAAGCTTACAGTGTAGATCCTGATCAGATGGCACAGATGTGCCAGTTGATCTGGATCTACAATGTTCCTGCATGCAATAAAGGTGGTTGAAAGAATTAACAAGCACCATAACAGAACTTCAGATAAAATGCTTACCTGCAAAAAAAAATGCTTTAAAATTAAAAGAAAATGCAATGACAATTAAAGCAGAGCATACTGAAAGACATTTGCAATATTGGGTACACAGCTTTGTTTGATTTATGTGCATATTGTTCGATGAAATAGCCTAAAATGAATAAAGCGCAGCATTTTACCGCCATTCAAAGCTTAAGGTAGAGTATGCCTAAAAAATTCCCGCGTTTTTTGGCCGATTTCGGATTATTACGTCACACAACTTTCGGTTTATAAATTTTATTATTTTTTTACTCTGTTTAGTTTAACTATTTGAAAAGGCATTCTACGTAATGGAAATTCAATAATATAAAGAAATTTTCACCTCTTTTTAAAAAATAGAACGTTTTTACAAGAAATGTGATTATTGACGGATGGTACCGAATAGTTTACGTCATTACGGAAATTGCCGAAATGGGCCGAAATCGGCCAAAAAACGCGGGAATTTTTTAGACATCCTCTACCTTAATTAAAAAATGCCAGCCTATTGCATTGTAGGCTCTAAACCTAGAAAGAAATAAGGCAACAGTATCTTGAAACATGGTACGAGGCAACAGTATCTTGAAACATGGTACGTGTACTAGGGCTGCGTACCGGTATTCGATATATATCGAGAACCGGTATTTAGGGTTTGATAGGTATATCGTATCGAACGTTTATGTATCGACTGAAATATCGGTCCCATAACAAAATTAAAAATACATCAAATTAAACAGATATCAGCTTGCATTTCTCGCAATCTGAAAACATGTTGTTGTTGTTGTTTTTGTGACGTCGTTGTATGGCTAAAACCCGTCCTCTACCGTCCTCCGCGGCAGACTCGGTTGCTTAATGTTATTTTGTCGCAGGTGAGTTTGGTTGCGGATTCTTTTAAATGATTCAAATCCTTTATGGATGATAAGTTGATAACTAATGATAACACTTTCTTAGCTTGAAACGTTTATAAATTTATTTTAGCTAGATTGTTTATCGAAACAAATCCCACTTTAGTTCAATAGTGTGCCGTCCGATTCTAGTACCGTCATAGACCGGCTTTTACACCATACATTTGAATACTCTTCTATTTAAAGATAAAAATCCGTTCGTCTGCAACTTTGCGAATATGCCGCCTCCAAAAAGTAAAGTTTGGGAGTATTTTGATCGCAAACCAGATGGAGCCGAGTGTAAACTATGTAATAAAAACCACTGAACAAGCCATTGGGGCAATATAAATTTTAAAACAACAGGGTTTTTCTTTATTTATTATATTATATAAAAAAATCATAAATATCATATGATATATCGAATATCGGTCATTTTGTATCGATACAGATACGCTATCGATCATTTTGACCGATACGCAGCCCTAACGTGTACGAGGGATGAAACAAAAGATGCAACCAGAGTTGTTAGGTTTTGTGTTGCCTATAATAAAATCTTTACAAAATTACAGTACTTCATCTGAAATCATCCAGGTTGTAAATATAACAATCATTTTAAGTCCACACAGTATATTTTAGAAACAAATTTTGTTACTGATTTGAATTTTTAAATTTTGCATTGAAGTACTAGCACTGCAAATTCTATGACAAGTTACAATTGTAGTAGGATCGTTAACTGATGGCCTCTGTAGCTCAATGGAAGGGCAACGGTAAGACGGAGGTTTGAGGTTCGAATCTTGGTCGTGACTTACACATAATATCATCATCATCATCTTCAGTAATTGCCTCACTCCGTAGGGAGTATACTCGCATATGCTCCCTCCTGTTAACAATATATTGCCTAAGCAAATAAATTGTTTTAAATTTTAAAGTTCTTGGTATTATTAAGTTTACCTGAAGTAAACTAGTTTTACCAAATATGCTATATACATTTACACTATCGACAACCTCCCTGAAAGAAACATGATTCGTCTGGAAAATGGGATGTAGATTTAACTAATTTTAGTCACAATTAAATATTTGCTGAGCTCAACCTTTTCTCTGCAATGTTATATAATCCCCTATTTCAATAGATCTTATGTTTATACCTTCAAGGCTACATCAAGGGTCTATTAAATTTAAAGGGAAAAGTGACAACCCTAAAATATTGATAGTTGTATGGAGGGTTGTCAAATAAAGATGAAAAAAGAGAGTTTCATCAAAACCACATTTGGATAACTTGGGATTTTCTTCTCCCTTGCCATTCCTTTGGAATCAGGCCATTCTCGCGAAAACGTATGACGAAAAGAAACAATTTATATTTATTACAACATTATGAAGCCAACTACTTAATATCGTCGATTTTTCTATAAAAACTAAAATACAATAGTGTTTACCATTTGGGTGTCATCTGGCGCTACGAAACGCCTCTTAATGTCATCGATTAATAATTAATCAGTAATTTACCCGCCATCTGTCAATTAACATAAGAAGTTTACTGTGCGACACATGAAGGAAATATTTAGACTGTTTCGTAGTCAATTCAATATAAGGCTTAAATGTTACTTCAAGTCTATAAAAACCTGCATTTTGTCTATGAACAACGTGATATAGACCTCAAATGCACGTTAAATCAAGACTAAAATGAGATTTTGAATGTATTCTGTAAATGTACAGGTCCGAAAAATACTGTAAGACCTGGGTTATAGTATTAGATTGCTTAGACCCAGTTCTAGCCCAACTATCTGTGCGCAACAAGGGCTTTTCTATATATAAAATGGTCTCCCTTCGCGTAAAAGACAGACATCTATAAAAAGTCAATATGATAATGGGTTTGTGCTCGTCGTCAAATTATTGAGACTAACCCAGTTCAAGAAAAACAGGACGATTTCATACAACTTTAATGCTGGGATACTATCCATTTCTTTAAACGGTTTATGAAATTAAGTACGGGATTTTTAAAGTAAAAAGAAGGATATGCAAAAGAATATATAGTTAAAGCCCAATTTTGGGCATCCCTATTTTCTAACATAGGCCTGAAAGATCTGACCAAAAAAACTGAGGTGGCCTAATATTGTTTTTAGCTATAAAAACGATTTCATACCATTTTAATGCTGGAACATGCGAACACACATACTTTTGCAGAAGTATCAAATCGGGTCATGCAACTGTCAATAATAGACAATACAAACATTTGCTTTCCATAATGCTAGTCGGTCATTAGCATAACCTTTTAACAAAGACGACGCTGTAGTGCATACTTTCGAAATCAATGCGTTAGGTTGTTATTCGAAGTCATGAGACATACTAAGTGAATACCAACATTCTAACAATATTGATCTAGATCAGAAAGAACAATTTTATCATACCTGTGAGTCCCTACCATCGACCGTTCCAAGGCGGTTACTCCTCGGGTTCTCATTTTCATTAATTATTTGTGGCGTCTATTTTTAAACTGATTATTATATATTTAGGGGCGTCCGTGGCCGAGTGGTTAAGGTTTCCGACTGAGAATCACTTGCCTTTCACCGATGTGAGTTCGAGACCTACCAGGGTCAAGATCTTTCATGTGAGGAAGCTTGCCAGCTATCTTGCGGAACGTCGGTGGTTCTACCCAGGTGCCCGCTCGGGCCTGAAAATTGTCCGGAGGGGCACCTGGGGTCTTCCTCCACCATGCAAAGCTGGTATTCTAAATGAGCCTAAGAAGCAATAAGCTTAGCATCTGCCGATGTTCTGGTCTCTAATATATATGATACATGATAACCATGATCTCCTCTCTCTACCTTTTGGCTGTGTGGTGAGGCTGTGTCTACTGGATGTGACTATTCCTGATATGCATATTTCACTTTTTTTTGCAACGATAAAGTTGTTTCATGAAAAGAGATATTTGAGAAAAAAAGATTCATTTCTGAGCGTGGCTAAAACAAAAGCCGTTCACAAACTATAAGACAATGTTTTGACTTATGACCTCACCCGACTGCAGGTTTGCCACAATTTGCTACCAAATAGCATGCCGCCTATTGCTTCAACGTGCAATCAATGTGTCTGTTCCAAGAGCCATGCACAAAAGCCGTGTTACTGCCTACTTATATTTCAAATGAGTTAAATATTTTAGGAAGGTAAATATAAGAAATGAATTGATAATTTAATTAATGATTTTTATTATGTTATTTGTTATGAAAACATTTATTTTGTTTCGCGTAACCATGTCTTTGCGTCTATGAACTATTCCTTATATTTTTTCAAACTAAAATTTCTGTTGTATTTTTTTTCAACTGAAAGGTTTTCTTTCAAGACGAAATTTTGAAGTTATATCATGTTTATACTGCAACTCTTTCGCATGATCTATATTAATTATAGGTCAACGTATGGGCCGATGTAACATTGTAAAGTGACCCCCATAGAATAATGACCCCCGGTCATTATTTTATATAAAATATTGACTCCGCGGTCATAATATTATGACTGGGGTGGGGGGATCATAATATTATGACTCCTTACACGTAGAAGAATGACCCCTCACGTAGAAATGTGACCCCCTATAGAATAAGGACCCCCGACCCAAACCTCTATGGTACACTTAATTATCTCCGTCGATAGGCATCGGAGGAGTAATGGCACCCGTCCGTGCATGCGTCCGTACGTGCAGGTTTTTTGACCGCAATTAGACGGAATTGATCCAAGCTTCAGGGATTACCACTACCGATGCCTATTTGTGTGGAAAGAAAAAAATGGTTAAGGTCTTCGACCGAGAATCACTTGCCCCTCACCGTTGTGAGTTCGATGCCTCCCAGGGTCGTGTATGGGTGACAGGCTTACACATTGTGCGGCGCTCATTTAAAACACAGGCGCTGGACTGCATAGGAACGTTCCATCAACAAGATACGCAATTACATTTTGCAATTTACGGCCTGTATCTCTAGGCCTCTTACCAGAACTCGTCTAATCCTGATCTGATGTAACATACTTCGATAGCGTCCTCGCCTGGGAATCGAATCTGGGCAACTGGATTAGGAGTCAACTTCATAAACCACTCTGCGACTGAAACCAAATATCTATTAATTATAAAAGCAGAATCACTGTAAGTGCATGTGTTAGTGGTTTGGATCATTTTCGTAGTCATCAAAGTCGTATAGTGATTAAACGTCCCACACAGTGTAACTAGTGGAACTAGCCATGATAAAATAACTTAAACATATTATTCTGTTTCCCTTTTCACGACCATTCGAAAAGTGGTTTTAAAAGTCATTTAGCACAAAAAGGATAAGCAATGCATGCAAAAGATCTGAGTTACAGTTAAAGAGCTCCTCAAAGCCTTGCATTTTTAACATATTCGTTTTAAGCAATGCCTCCGCGGTATGAACAAATGCTATCTAACGTCAGATGAAGTAGAAAAATGTTGTCTTTGAAGTTGAAGCATATACAGCTACGTTAAAGCGACTTATGTATATTGTAATGATGAAAGTTCAAATGAAATTCAAATGAAAGCAATTTCAAATTTCATTTCAATAGATGTAGACGCAGCAGCAGCAGCAGCAGCATGCAGCGGCTCCAGTAGAAACAACAACAAATATAAAAGCCATAGAAACACGACAGTGACTGAAATCGATATAGAGTTTGTTAGTAATAGGCTAGGTGGGTGTCAATATTTTACAGATAAAAAAGGGGGTCATTATTTTATAGGGGAGTCAGTATCTTATAGAAAGGGGTCATTATTTTATATAAAATAATGACCGGGGGTGTCATTATTCTATGGGGGTCACTTTACAACGTTACACCGGTTTAATCTTGAAAAAAAAATCGTTGGTATACAGATCGATTATCTGTTACCTGTTATATATTAATACAACATAAACCATTTCAGATTGCAAATGGTACCATAATGATTTTTTTTTTGATAATTTTGGCACCTTTTATTGGTCAATTCACTTTAAAAAAAAATTGTTAACCTTGTTGTTTTAAAGAAATGTTTATACAATATTTATAATAAAAACGTTTAAAAATGTTTTCATTTTTCTAGCCAGAAAAAGAAAACATACTTATATTAATAAAAAATAAGAATGTTTAAATAATTTGTCAAAAATAAAAATTAATACTACACTTTATTAAACAGATAGATCAGCTTGAGAAGTAGTGATAAAAGTGATTAACAAATAATGACATTTCATATTGTAATCTTAATGTGCCAAGGGGTCATCGAATAACAACAATCAATCATTCTTTTACTCTATCGTGACAATGGACAGCTTACAGGATTTTAGTGACACTTTACTTTCCGGTAGATGGCGGTACGAAAAAATGAGTTTAGACGAAAACAATATGCGTATTTCACAAAACACCGCTTCCCCCACCCCAGTTTCTCTGGTGTCGGGGGTGGGCGGGGTCATACGTATTTTGTACTTGACAATTCTCATATAATGCACCATTATCGAGCTGATATGTTGGTGACGTTTATTTGAGACAATTATTACTTGTTCACATGAGAACCTGCTGGGGACAAGTGTAAGATTGGTCACCCTAAAATCTCCCAAAGCGGTAACCCTATGTAATCCCAGGTTCTGATTTTCGTTTTTGAAACTGCTTATAGTAGATGTAAACCTATGTTTTCCCTCTACTTTTAAACTGTGTAGGAAGGCTGTGTATTCTGAATGAAGGATTTTGAGTTATCTCTAGTTTAAATCAACAAAACACGATGACAACACAAAATCATCCACTTACACCTTTGCGAATTCCTTGTCCGGAGGTTATCTTTGAACAACTAGTTGGAATTTTGTCAAGACTTTACTGAATGCTTTTTTCTATTGTCTGTCCAAACTTTCAACATAATAGAGCTAGCGCAATTTCACCACTCACATATTTTATTTACGAATTTATGATATCACAATTACAAAATAGTTAATATGATATCTCAAATTGATTTCAAAGTGGCATCATATATAAAAAAACAAATGTTAAAAGTTAAAAAAAAACGATGAATAGAAACATCGGAAGCCATCAAACACGACAAATAAGAAAGTATTTGAAGCTCAGTTTGAATGCGCCTGTTCACAGGAATGCATATTACTGCCTTCGCCGCTTAGCTCCGGGTTGAGCGCAAAACAATATTTACACAAATAAACATAACGATTTCGATCCATCGCATATTGTGGTAAACACGGAACCTTCAATGCGACATGTCAGATTAATACTAATCATGTTCAGCGGCGTATGTCCCCAGATAAAAGAATGGGTTTGTCCTTAACGAAACAACAACGTTGATAACGGGGAAATAACATCTTTTCGAATATGAGTGCCCAAGTTAATGTTTTTGTTTCATAAGTTTAACACCAGGTTAATCAAAACATTAATCTTTTTGTTTTGTTTAAAAATATGTTTAAAGTGATTTTAACTTGGTTTAATTTATTGTATTATATTTACTGTATATAAACCGATTTTATCATCTACCGGATATAGCGCACTGATCGTCACAAAAACATAGTAAACAGTTCAAAGAAATGAGGAGATTTTGTATGTATTGTAATGAGAAATCCAATCGACAAATACATGTTCAACAGGTGATTCTCGAAGCCATTGCTATGAAAGGCGTTGTTACCTTTTTATGCAATGTACTTTCAAAATATCGCTAAAATCACTCACACAAAGTACCGTTTGCACTGTGTAATGTTATAAAATCAGCGTAAATGTTTATGTTTTAACAGCTATTGAGAGGTATTCTCATGCTAGCGATGATGAAACATCATTTTTATTCTTAAATAATAAGAATACCATAGCTGATCAATTAAACATCAAATCATTAGACCAAACATGCATGTAGCTTCGACCCAGACTGTATCATTTATTAAACATGTTAACTCAATTATTTGTATGTTTCTAGTGATCTATGTGTATCGGCGATTTTGTTAAAGATGATTTTAGTATATATTTTTTTCGGATTTAAAAACAACGGCTTGATGTAAAAACATGTATTAAAGGTGCTTCATACAGAAATATGATAAGTTATGAAATATAAGGGCCTCGGTGCCGGTGCCTTTCTATACTGCGGCGACACGAAACAATTGGATCTACCTGACTTCATTAGATAACATCCAGGCGCTTTGAGAACTACAATTTACAACAAGCGATAATAAATGTCGTCCCAAAATGTTTTGTATTTGATAAACATAGTCTAAGGTTTTTTTAAGTATTAATAGTTCGAAACTCAAGGTTCACGATTATAAATACGTACGCAGGTAGGCGTGACAAATTATGAGGCAAAGCAAGTTATTTTAATACTGATATTTTAAGCTGATGATAAATCCTTTACTCAATGTACGACCAATTTAGATCATCGTCAGCTGAAAAATCCATGTCATTTGATCGTAATATACCATGGTCACTTGTTTTCAAAAATATTCTAATAAATGTAATAGCAAACAGTGTACAGAAAAAACACCGTACTCCATATCCATGGAGTAAAGGGTCAAAAGGAACTTTAGCAAAGGAATCAATGTCGTGTTTTCCGCCCAAGGATTGGCTATCACAACCGTCTTCCCTAGAGAGTCAGGTATGTTCCCGTGCTGATTTCAGTTGAACAAATTGACGAATTCGCATTCTAACATACATGTATTCTCGTAATACATTTATACTAGCCATTAAAATACTGTTTTGACAACTGATTTGTGTAAACTATGTGTATGCCAATTTATCAGTTACAAAAACAGTTTTTAGTTTTTTCGAGGTTTGTATGAAAAATTAAACGGTCGCCCAGCTGCGTTGAGCCTGACAGTTTATACAAGCCTCCAAACTAACAATAACCTATAGTCACGATTTATTATTTCTCCAAATATACCCGATTTTTAGTAGCAATATATGTAGACGAACTCCTCCATCATACCTAAAAGCATAAACTTGATAAAATCAGCAAATGCGCATCGCCATAAGTGATACAGATTATTGGAAAATCATTCAACGAAGATCGCACTAAATGATACAACACAAATAGGTGTGTTTGCTATAAATAATAGTATGATAATGCTATAGATGCTACAGCCACTACGAAACACACCCCTCAAACATTTTAAAAATTTACACTCTCTATACATTTAAAGCAATATTGTAATGTAACAATCGTTATATTAATGTCATAAAGTCATAACACTAGTATGTATTCGTGCACCAGAGCGTCTATTTGTAGAGAATAACAGTATTTTGTTACAATCATGTGGGTCATTTGCAAGACCTTCTTGTGATTAAATGCAATTTTGCAAGCTTTTATCCCTATATATGCGCAAAACAAATGGTAATATTACAACCAATAAGGACTACACAAAATATAACGTACTTGTTTTTGTTGAATGTACTTAAAATGATCCTATTAATTCCGTTTTCAATGTATTATTTACCAGTTGTTTATATCGCAGCCATGCAATCAGCTTGCTATATCCGGCATATGATACAATCGGTTTATATACAGTGATAGTGTCCTATACATTTAACGATCTTTTTATTTAACAATGTCTTAGTAATTGTTTCAAATATAATTCATAAAGATTGCGATTATTGAATTCACATATTCGACCTATATAAATCCACACCATAACAATTCTGTCTTTGTAGATTAGCAATATATGGACCATTTAAAAGCTATTGTCATGTGGCATGTGACGATAACGTGTAGGTACCATGCAAGGCCAATGTCCCTACAACCACGGTCAATGTTAGACTTAGTATTTTATCACTTTATAATGCTACATATATGGATATAGAATATAGACAGTCGTGTCCAAGCATAAAACTTCTCATGTGTGAGAGGATTTTACAATAACTAGCCATGTGTCTTCAGCATATCAAGACTACGTGCTGATTGCAAGACTTTTGTCCTTAACTTAAGGTCAAGATCGCACGTGGTGTTTTATCACTATGGAATGCTGCAAATAAAAACAAAGAGTATATGCGGCCTTGTCTAGGATGTGACTTTCTAATGAATAGACCGATTTTAGTCCTATTGTTTAAGGATTATGTTACCAGTTAATAATTCCATTCCATTACATTTAAACGCACTGTTTTCAAAAGTATTGAACCATTATAAAATAGAAATAATAATAAAAAAACAACAAAACAAACCAAGCGTTTAGTCTGGCTTAGTTTTTTTTTTAGTTTAGTTTAATCATATTTTATTGCTTATAATAATACATGAAGTTCTCTAGTACATGTACAGTAGTAGTTTTAGTTTAACATTGAAAATTTTTCGACCAATTAATTTGTTTTACAGAATATTACAATAAATAAGCAAATGGGTTGGGCTACAAGTTTTTCCAACATTAGCAGACAGCCCGTCCCTATAGTCTGGCAAAGGCAGTTATATCGTCACGTCGTGAGGGTTTTCACTTTGTCCCGGTTTATGAATAGCACGAAGCAATACAGTTATAATGCATTTTGCAGCAGTTGATATCTTTATTTAAAATGTATGGTGAAGGTGAAACGATGGTAACATATTTGTTCTTATTTTTATAACATTTATTCAAGAAATGTGTGTTTTCGCTACTTCTAAGCATCGTTGTATGCAGGGCCTAGGAACTTAAAATAATCTATATTGCAATAAGATCGATAGTAAAACTAAACATTTACACTTTTGATTTTTAAAAAGGCAATGGTTACTGTTATTGTATTATGCCAATATAAACTCGATATTAACACCCGTTTGCAAACAATTATAAGTAAGTTGTTGCTTACCTATTTCTTAAATGAATTAGATCACATTGAAAGTATTGCAGTATTTTTCATTGAGATATATGCATATAATTGTAGAGATGAATGTTTAGCAAAATTGATTGTTTTACTTTGAAAATCTTATCAAATAGTTTGGCAGAAACAGAGTAATATTGCTTTAACGGTAATCCCAAAACGCAAAACGATTAATGCACACCTGCGGTTTTATTTTTTAAGTAGTTTTTGTGAAGTTAGCGGCGAGAAAGCTGCCTAGCGGCATGAAGTTAGCGGTTTATGCTTATCTTAAAAGACGACTCGGAATTTCTTTTAACAGCATAACATGTACCTTGCAGGAGTGTATAAGAAACAAAATATCAACACGAACTAGCTTTTATTTTTTAAGTTTGCGATGCCTAGCGGCCTTAATTTAATATTTATCACAAATTATGTTTATCTTAAAAACGGCTTGAAATCTTTTTACAGCATGTAACATATATTGCAGGGGTGTACAAGCAAAATATTAACATGAACTAGGTTTATTTTTTTTAAGTTGGCGAAGTAGCGGCCAAAATAAAGTATTAATCAAATATCATGCATATCTTAAAAGAAGACTCGGAATCTGTACCTTGCAGGGGTGTATAAGAAACAAACTATCAAAACGAACTAGCTTTTATTTCTAAAGCTGGCGAAGCCTTGCGGCCTTAACTGAATATTTATCACAATTTATGTTTATCTTAAAAATTGCTTGAACACTATTGTTACAGCATATAATGTATTGTAGGGGTGTATAAGCAAAATATCAGCATAAACTAGCTGATAGTTTTGCTTTAAGTTGGCGACCTAGCGGCCTAAATAAATTGTGTATCAAAGTTCATGCTTATCTTTAAAGACGACTCGGAATCTCT
Organism: Corbicula japonica; assembly: GCA_038501625.1. Classification (NCBI taxonomy): domain Eukaryota; kingdom Metazoa; phylum Mollusca; class Bivalvia; order Venerida; family Cyrenidae; genus Corbicula; species Corbicula japonica. Next base: position 2,246,196 of record JAZAYU010000100.1, on the reverse strand, counting down.
TTTAACAGCATAACATGTACCTCGCAGGAGTGCATAAAATATCAGCACGAACTAGCTTTTTTTTTATTTTGCAGGCGGCCTAGCGACCTGGCGGCATGTATCATATCCTTTAATTCAAAGCAAAAGTCACTGTGATATTAAAAATAAGTATGTACAATGGGTAAAAAACAACAACAACAAATAGATACACAGTAAATTTACACCTTTTAATTCTCTATAATGGCTTTCATTTTCTGTTAAGGTGGCGACCTTGCGGCCTAAATAAATTAATCATCAACGTTCATGCTTATCTTAAAAGACGACTCGGAATATCCTTTAACAGCATAACATGTACCTTGCAGGGGTGTATAAGAAAAAAATATCAACACGAACTAGCTTTTATTTTTTTAAGTTGGCGAAGTCTGGCGGCCTAGAGACCTAAGCTTTATATGTATCACAATATATGCTCATCTTAAAAACGGCTTGAAAATTTTTATTACAAAACAAATGTACGTTTCAGGTGTGTATAAGCAAAATAGCAACATGAACTAGCTTTTATGTTTGTTTAGTTGATGACCTAGCGGCCTTTATAATTGTTTTTAAACAAAGTCATGCTTATCTTAAAAGACGAATCGGAATCTCTTTTAACAGCATAGCATTCATCTTGCAGGGGTGTATAAGAAAAACATATCAACACGAACTAGCTTTTATTTTTTGTTGGCGAAGCCTGGCGGCCTAAACTTAATATTTATCACAATTTATGCTTATCTAAAATGGCTTGAAATCTATTCTTACAGCATATAGTGTACATTGCAGGGGTGTATAAGCAAAATATCAATGCAAACTAGCTTTTATTTTTTGTTAAATTGGCGATCTAGTGGCCTAATTAAATTATTTATCAAAGTTCATGCATACATGTATCTTAAAAGACGACTCGAAATCTCTTTTAACAACATAACATGTACCTTGCAGGGGTGTATAAAAATATCAACACGAACTAGCTTTTATTTTTTTTAAGTTTTCGAAGCCTGGCGGCCTTGCGGCCTAAACGTAACATTTAGCACAATTAATGCTTAATATTTAAACAACCACTTGGAATATATTTTAATTGCTAAGATGTACATTGCAGGTGTGTTTTAACAAAACACATTAACAAGAACTAGTTTTTTTTGTTAAGTTTGCGCGGCATGGCGGCCTAGCGGCCTAAACATAATATTTATCAAAATTAATGCTTATCTTAAAACAAAACGTCTCGGAATTATTTTTAACTGCATAAGTTGTACAAAGCAGGGGAGTTAAGTCTAAAAGTATCAACATAAACTAGCTTTTAACTTTTATTTTTTGGTAAAGTTTGCGGCCAAGCATTTACTTATATTTAACAGAAAACAATATTTAATTTTGTTCAAATTTAATTTTTACATATAAGAGTGGATGTACGATTTACCGATTTACATAATTCCATTTACGATCCTATATCCTATAGTTTTTTTACAAAATACTAAGATAATTGTCAAAAATCATTTAGAAAATATGGTATTATGAGTCGAAAATAACAGTTAACACGATCCTGTAAATTTTCGGATCATTGATCATGTTTTGATTCAAATGTGTGATATAGAAAGAGTTGAGTACTGTTCTATTCTAGATGACAATGATTTAAATGTTTCCTCACATCGGCCCATTGTTTTCTCGCTGTCGTGTACGTTCAAATCAAATGAATGTCAGAATAGCGACAATATTGTTAACTGGAGAAACGTTAAATCAAAAACAATCGAAAACTACCGCTGCCGACTTGCCGATGATAATACTTTACATAGAAGTCTTCTTGAAGAAATCCACAATCATGATGACATTGATAAACTGTATGCGACGATTGTTCAGTCGATCCAGAGCGCAACAGAAGCTTGCATCCCCAAATCAAAACTTAAACCGCATATTAAGACGTATTGGAAAAAGAGCTCTCTAAATTAAAGTGCGATATGTCTAAAACAAGGCTATTGTTAAAAGAAAATCGACCCCGAGGTAACGAATACAATACATATCGCGAATATAAAATAGCAAAATATAAGTTTAGGAAAATTCATCGCGAAGCTGTACAAACACATATCGAAAAACAGGAAAGAGATATCGGTACTGCGGCAGAAATTGATAACAACGAATTTTGGAGACTAGTAAATAAAAACCGTAAACGTCGAAAGCATCAGTCAACTTTTGAAATGAATTTTAATGGTACGTCCTTTAAAGAAGCAAAGCATATAAATTTAGGGTGGTATAACTAATTCTCTGATCTCTATTCTCCAACCCAGAATGAAGATTTTTGTGATGAGTTTTTAAATAGTTGCGAACAAGAGCTATTAGAAATAAATAACAATTTAAGCAATGTTGATTTTAAAATCTCTATAGAAGAAACCCAAATAGAAAAGGCTCTCAAAACTTGCAAAAGAAATAAAGCATGCGGATACGACAAAGTAAACTATGAAAATCTTCTATTTGGCGGCCCAATCATAACTATAACCATCACAAAACTATTCAGAGCTATGTCTTCCTTTGCATATATACCAACTGATCTAAAAAGAGGTATAGTAATAACCATATTTAAAGGTGGAAACAAGTGTAAGAGTGATCCAAACAGTTACCGAGCAATATCCCTCTGTTCCTCAATATAAAAACTGTTTGTAAAAAGTATTGTTGTTTCATATCGAATGCGAACAAAGAATAATTGTTAACGCATTACAAGGTGGGTTTCAGAAAAACGTCAACTGTATTATGACGTCATTCCTGCTAAGGGAATCCATCTATTAAGCCTGGGAACACAGTTCGAAGCTGTATACCTGTTTCATAGACGTACGTCAATGCTTCGATCGCGTGTCTCACAGAGTACTGATGCTGAAGTTGTACAAAACTGGCATCAACATGTCTATATTTAAAATCATACTTAACATGTTCAAAGATGTGTACAGCTGTGTTAAATCACAAGGTCACCCGTCAGAATGGTTCCCAGTATTACAGGGAACCAGACAAGGTCAAGTCCTGAGTCCTAGACTCTACTTCGTCATCGTAAACGATCTGATGAACATTTTAGACTCTTCAGACATTGCCTTAAGATTCAGTAGTCAAAGTACGGATGTCCCACCTCGGCCGACGACATGGTATTAGTCAGTTTGACTAAACCCGGCCTTGATAAACATGGTAGACATTTGCTTTAAAAACTCTCTTTCTGAAAGATATCTACGCACAAAAAAGTAATGCCGTAATATTTAACGAAAATAAAAATGAATTCTAAAACAATAAGCGACAATTCAAACTCGGACACGAATATATTAAAGAAACAGATAAATATGTACATCTGGGCGTCCCATGTAATAAATACATGACACTAAATGAAAATGTTTATCTTGCATGCACCAAGATACGTAAAACTTATTACAGTTTAGCTGATTGCGCTGTCCGTAAAAATGGGTTGCATCCCCCATCTTCAAAGCACCTCTATGAAACTGTTGTTTTGTCCAAAGCTCTATACGGCTGTGAATTGTGGTGCGACTTGACAGATTCTCAAATTTTATCACTTGAGCGTGCTCACCAAAAATGCGTTAAAACATGCAGTCTATGCACCAGTCTACGAGAACCGATGTTGCGCTTAGCTCTATGGGAATTTTATCTATAGAATTTTAAATTGATAAACGAAAATTAATTCTATTTGGTCAACTTTGTAACCTTGACACAACGAAAAGGATCAAAACTTTATTAATTTCGAGACTTTTTTTAGTTTATGATTAAACCAAGAAAAGCACAGGGTTTTATACCCGACCTTTATAGGATCTTCGGAAAATACTATATAACGCACATATTCTTAGATTTTTACCACAACGGCTTATTTCCTCCCGCCAATGTGTGGAAACGGCTTTTTAAAACAAGTATAAGAAATTTAGCTAATCATGAATATCGAACAAGGCTTTTATTAGACAATGACCTCAAACAGTTTTATTATATTCATAACGAAATCTTACCTTTTAATTTATGGCGTTTGAGTCAATTATATCGTGATATACTACCATTTTGTAAAACATGTCATGTTCGTCGTAGGACGCTACTTCTCAAGAAAATATCTTACTGTTTGTCCGGCTTGTAAGAGGTTAACTGACTCTGTTGTGGAACATTTGATTCTTTTTTGTATCATTAATGATTTGAATCGTCATAACCTATGGTGCTGTGTTCATGAAACACTCGGAAATGTAAACTTTGAAAGTTATTGCAATTTGCAACCACATGATTAAATAATTGAAATGTTTACGGGTTTTACTTTATTCGATTTAGATGAAAAAATTAGAATAAGACTTATGGAAAAGACTTGTAGATTGTTACATTAAATGTGAAAACCTTTGATGTTTACATGTACCATTAAACTACCAACATTCCGTTGAAAACCATAATTTTGATCAAGGAAAGGGTAAAAACAAAAGGCACAAAACGCCTGTTACGGATATGTTTCACTTGGACGTGAACTACTGTATTTTTATTTAAACAAAGATTTTTTTAATAAGTTTTGTCATTTTTGTTTGAATTGGTTGATGCTACAGCTTGAAACAGTTAGGTAAAAGATGTTGTTTTATTTTAGACTGGTTTCAGTCTGTCCTCCTCACAAAAGCTATCGAAATAGATGAAAAGGGAACTTTGAAAGCCACCGAACATAACAAATATGAAAATACTCTGTTTGATAGAGCCTGTTCATGGTCAGTAATGGAAATGCATATTACTGCCCACGACACCTAGCCCAGGGTTGAGCGCAACACAATATTTACATAAATAAACAGTACAATTTTGATCCGTCCCAAACGATGGAATGCATGTGATGGAACCTTCAATGCGGTATTTTCAGATTACTACCATTCCAAGTTCAGCGGCATATGGTCCCCAGATAAAAGAATGGGTTTGCCCTAAACAAAAAAAAATGGGCTGATTGATTGTAGGGGGAGACAAGATTATTTGACATTCAGTTTTACCCCTACCTCAAATGTCATTAGTTTATGAACACACTATGTGTTTGAATGCCCATACCATAAAAAGAAGTGAAACTGGTGTATTTAGTTATCTAAGTTTCAAGAGTTTACTCTGGATCAATGCGGAGAAATTAAAATTAAATAAATGTTGTAGTCATATCTCGGTTAAGTGTTACTCTCAGACAAGTTTGCTAAACTTTCATCTTCACCCCTCAAAAAAAAAAATTGTATTCAGTACTCTGTACTGTGAAGGTTGAAAAGTTCCAGATATCATGATATCACAATGGTGACATCATCAGTTGTTCATAAAATTAGTTCATAATCTAAGATACGACAGTTTTCCATTCCATTGTATGTAATATGAACTCTCATTATGGAAAACTGTATGTAACAAAACAAGTTACGACAGTTTTCCATTTCTAAAAAAATAGTATTGAGATACGACTTTCTTGCAACTATCTTATTTATGTAACTTAATATAAGAATATGGTGCTTAGATTTTTCGTACATATGTATTAGTGGTAAAAAAATGTCAAAAAATGCAAAAATATGATTTAAAAAAAATGTGAGTTACGACAGTTTTCCGCTCAGCCCTCGATGTGGGTCAGTCCATTATTTTTCGGAGGGGAGCACGATTTAACAAAATCTTGTGACGCGAACTACTTCTACAGTTTTAAAGATATTGACTTGAAACTTGATACACATGTTCGGCATGAAGTGTAGATGTGCGTGACATATTTTTCATCTGGATTAGTCCATTATTTTTTGCAGGGGACATGATTTAACAAAATCGTGTTATGCAAACTTCTAAATCTTGTGATGCGAACTACTTCTACAGTTTTGAAACTTCATACATATGTTCGGCATGAAGTGTAGATGTGCGTGACATATTTTTCGTGTGTATCAGTCCATTATTTTTGCAGGGGACATGATTTAACAAAACATGTTATGCAAACTTCTACACTTACTACGTCAACAGTTTTCAAGATATCGACTTGATACTTAAAACATATGTTCGTGAGTACATTTGCGCAAATTTTGTTTTTCTCATGTGGATCAGTCCATTATTTTTCGGAGGGGAGCACGATTAAACAAAATCTTGTGACGCGAACTTCTACAGTTATTAGATATTGACTTGTAAATGGATACATATGTTCGGCATGAAGTGTAGATGTGCGTGACATATTTTTCGTGTGGATCAGTCCATTTTTTTGCAGGGGACATGATTTAACAAAATCGTGTTATGCAAAATTCTACAGTTTTTAAGATATAAGACTTGAAACTAAAATGTTATGTTCTGCATGAAGCGCGCATGTTAGCGACATATTTTTTGTGGATCACTCCATTTTTTGGGAGGGGAGCATTATTTAACAAAATCTTTTATTTAAAATCTTATGACGCAAACTACTTCTCCAGTTTTCAATCTTTAGACATACGTTTGTGAGTAAATTTCCATGACATACTTTATTTCATGTGGATCAGTCCATTATTTTTAGCAGGGGAGTATGATTCAACAAAATCTTGTGACTCGAACTAATTCTACAGTTTTTAAGATATTGATTTGAAACTTGATACATATGTTCGTCATGAAGTGTAGATGTGCGTGACATATTTTTCGTGTGGATCAGTCCATTTTTTTGCAGGGGACATGATTTAACAAAATCGTGTTATACAAACTTCTACAGTTTTCAAGATATCGACTTGAAACTGAAATCATATGTTTTGCATGAAGTGCGCATGTTAGTGACATTTTTTTATGGATCAGTCCATTTTTGGTTGGAGGGGAGCATTATTTAACAAAATTTTATGACACAAACTACTTCTCCAGTTTTCAAACTTTTAACATACGTTCATGATTAGATTTACATGACATTTATTTTTCATTTGAATCAGTCCATTATTTTTTAGAAGGGGAGCACGATTTAACAAAACCTTGTGACGTCAGCTACTTTTACAGTTTTGTTTACATCCGATGAAAACCCAAGTCGCTATTTTTAAACACAACTTTTGCAGCAAATTTTTAGGATTTCAATAATTTTTTCAACTTTCACCCATGAAAGATGCAAACATCATTTCTGTATACTTTGACAAAGCAGTATTGCGGGGGTATCAATCACCTTCAGTGATAGCTCTAGTTTGATATAATTTATTGTTTAATTTTAATTTTTGACGAAAGTCAGGATAGTAATATATGGTTATATCTCGCTGAATAAAAGCAGACCAATAAGGTAGGTTGTCAATAATCAGACAATCATGTGATAGGTACATTTAGATATAGTATATCAGCTTAATGGTTTACAAATTTGTTATTGGTATGTCTTTTGTTCTCTTGATGAGCATCGATCACTGGAAATGCTTGTATACTTATTTTGTACTCTTTTTACTTATCTCTAATCAGTTCTACCGTAAGATATATGATTTGCTTAAAATTTAATATGAGATATAACGCATGTTTCTGAAAAAAGTCGTCTCCCTATACATTTCAGCCTTAAAAGGTAGTTAAGCTTGATATTAATATGTTAATAGCCCTCCTAATTTTTGTTTGTTTCAATATTTCACCCTGTTTCATATCTGTTATATTTTCAAAATTTTCTTTTTGTCTGTAAATGGTGGTTGAGTGTTGAGAACTTATCTTTACTTTTGTGCAGCAACACTTACATACATTTATTTAAATATTAAAATTTGGCTAAATTGAGAATTAAAAAATATTCGTTGAAAGTTGTACGTTAAAAGCCATCAAATCTATTTCAGGCTTGGTTTAATTCGGCCTTTTTATGGATTGTTATGTTTGATTGAGCCTTTTCATGGGCTGTACTGTTTGATTGAGCCTGTTCATAGGCTGTAATGTTTGATTGAGCCTGTTCACGGGCTGTAATGTTCGATTGAGCCTGTTCATGGGCTGTAATGTTTGATTGAGTCTGTTCATGGGCTGTAATGTTTGATTGAGCCCGTTCATGGGCTGAAATGTTTGAATGAGCCTGTTCATGACATCAGTCAAACGGTAACGCAGGTGTCCTAAGGTGTGCTCAGCGAGGACGGACACTCGCGTAGAGCAAAAGGGCAAATGCGAAATGCCTGTTCATGAACTTAGATGTTTGATTGGTACTGTTCATGGACTGTAACGTTTGATTCAGCCTGTGTATGGATTCTAATGCTTGATTGAGCCTTTTCATAGATGGTGATATTTGATTGAGACTATTCATTAACTTTAATGTTTGATTGAGTCTGTTTAAAAACATCGGTAATTTTAGTTGTCGGTCATCATGTTGATAGAGATGCATTTGAAAAGCAAGACAGTAACTGTAAAACGGCTGATGTATTTACTGGTGTTAAAATTGAGGCCCAACTGCTAAATCCGTAATAGTATACATGTAATGAACAGGACAATCAATAACTTATTCAATAACCAGACATAACAACCTTATTAAGCATGTGCATGTGGATTTAATTAAACAGCACAAGAAATGCGCTTTATGGTTAGTTGATCATTTGTAAACATTGATGGTAAAAATATTATTTTAGTACACACACATTCGGTTGAACAATCAGATGGGCCTCGTAATAATATCCCTTGGTTGGACAGCTAGAAGTATTGTTAAAATTCGAGGGCTGAACGGAAAACTGTCGTAACTCACATTTTTTTCAAAAATCATATTTTTGCATTTTTGACATTGTTTACCACCAATACATATGTACAAAAAATCTTAGCACTATATTCTTATATTAAGTCACATAAATATGATAGTTGCAAAAAAGTCGTATCTCAATCCCTATATTTTTAGAAATGGAAAACTGTCGTAACTTGAGTTACATACAGTTTTTCCATAACGAGAGTTCATATTATATACAATGATCCTAATGGAAAACTGTCGTATCTTAGATCATGAACTAATTTCATGAACAACTGATGATGTCACCATTGTGATATCATGATATCTGGAACTGTTCAACCATCACAGTACAGAGTACTGAATACAATATTTTCTTTGAGGGCTGAAGATGAGAAGTTTAGCAAACTTGTCTGAGAGTAACACTTAACTGAGGTTATGACTACAACAATTATGTAATTTTAATTTCTCCGCATTGATTTGGAGTATACTCTTGATTCTTGAAACTTAGATAACTAAAAACACCAGTTTCACTTCTTTCTGGTATTGGCATTCAAATACATAGTAAGTTCATAAACTAATGACATTTAATCGAGGTAGGTGTAAAACTGAATGTCAAATAATCTTGTCTCCCCGTACATTCAATCAGTGCTGTTATTAGTTACGTCCTTTGAAAGTCATTGAGCACGCTACTTATGTACTAGGTTGATAGTACTAATAAAATTTCTTTTGTTTTAATATTTCTGCCACTTTAAAGATGGGTGGTTTCAATATCCCAGCCAATACAGTTTTGGATATTGTTCAATCACCCCAAGGATATATTTCCTGCTTTTTAAATTTTGCCTTTGGGATCCTCTCTCAAAATTCCATTCCGTTTAGTTCTGCCCATTGTTTTCTTGTTTAGGGCAAACCCATTCTTTTATCTGGGGACCATAATATATGCCGCTGAACTTGGAATAGTAGTAATCTGAAAATACCACATTGAAGGTTCCATCACATGCATTCAAAAATGCAACAACATCTTTTACCTAACTGTTTCAAGCTATTGCATCAACTAAAACAAACAAAATTGACAAAAATTATTAAAAAATCTTTGTTTAAATAAGAATACAGTGGTTCACGTCTAAGTGAAACATATCCACAACAGATTTGTGCCTTTTTTTACCCTTTCCTTGATCAAAATTATGGTTTTCAAAGGAATGTTGGATGTTTAATGGTAATTTCATAAGAAAAGTGAAAATGAGATATCGTGTTATGTGCTAAGTTTGAAGATGATACTCCATTTTCACACTGAGATTTTTGGGGGTTATTAAGGCTGTTTTCTCTTTCCTAAAAGTGTATTTCTCCAAAATCATAATATTTCCCAGTTCTTTTTTCATTTTTTTTCTCCTTTTGATTAAATTATTTTTATGAAGACATATTTTTGTGGATTCAACCAACAGAAGATCATTGCCTTGAATCGTTGCTTTTTTACCATTGTACATAAATACGGGCAAGAGCTGAAGTTATTGTAAAAGCAAAGTAACCAAAATTTGAAAAGATACCTTACTATCCCAGTTTTGACAATTGCACATATTTTCCCAATTGAAAAGACACATGCAAAATAACTAAAAGGTGTTTTTCTTTTAAGTACACTATATGGACAGAAATTGGGATGAGGGTTTGCAGCGCAACCTTTTCCCATTTATTGCTTCATTAAGTGTTCCTCAAGTCATTAACACATGCCCAATTATGTCATTCTAGGGAGCTTAAAACCTACCATAGAACCTACCTATTTATATCTTTCTGAGGTTAATTTCATTTTGAGTAGATGTATTTTTTTATTTATCTATTTCGTGACAAGAATTTTTGGCTCTGACACAGACCAACATTTTTATATCAGTTGGTTTAGTCATTTTGTATCTCTGAGGTTTTTATAAAATTATCATTGAATATAATTATGTTTATTAAATAATATATAAAGTTTACAATTAAATTGCTTTTGTGATTTGACCATGATCCCAAAGTTTTAGTACAATTGGCTCATCTGTCAATCAACACAGTTGTTACCGAATATAAACACAAAAGGAAAAGGAAATAAAATTTTGCCATAATTAATCAGACTACTCTGTTAGATTACTCCATGGATATGCCTTTCATTACATGAGCAAAAAGTGAAGATCGGGATCTACACCATTTGTTTCTTGGTCAGAAATAACCTAATGATTCTAAAAGTGAATATTTTAGATCCAAATAAGGCAGAACAGATGTGCCGGCTGATATGAAGCTCTACACTGTTAGCCCATCACACATAGCAATGAAAGGTATAAACATTGAGCAATGAAAGGTATAATCATTGAGTAAAGGGGTTAGTTTTCCATTAATACAATACAAATTCTGTCGCAATCATCGTATCAATAACAAAATTCATTAAATACTGGAAAAAAGCAATTTTTGCAAATAAAATTAAAAACAAAATGTACAAAAATAGCAGTAAATTGTCTTTCAGTGAAACCATACTCATCAAAGTTTTGCCTTATAGGTCATATTAATATCTGCTGTTTGAAAAGAAAATACTAGTTTGTTATTCTAGTCAAAATTAATTTCTGATATGAAACTTATCTGAATTCCTTTTCTTCGTCGAAAATTATTCATTAATGGTTGAAAGTAAAAGACATTTTGCATTAGTTTCCAAAAATTTACTAAGACTTTCACAAACTTCATGTTAATCTATGGAAGTCAATATGCAAAATAAGTATACAGTTGAATTTTTAAATACCTACAGTTGAATCTGCCTTAGAAGACACCTGTATGCAGCAGCCATCTGTCTTAAACTGACATTTTGTTATAATTTTTACCCGTCTTAAACAGCCACCTGAGTTAAACAGTCACTTTTTGTCACTCCCTTAGGTGGCTGCTTAATGCAAGTTTGACTGTATATAAAAAGAAAACTATCAAATGTAAAACATTTGATAATACAAGAATTTTGCAAATAATAAATCCAGTATACTGCTTATAAATCAACAGTCTGCGTTGAAGTTAATTTCCCTTAGTCGAAAACTGATCAACATGCATCAAAATATACATTTTATAACCTATAAGACATTAAAGGAAGTAAATAAAATACAATGGATACCAAAAAAGGTCCAAAGAAGGTATTAATATCACTTGTAATGCCAAAAGATGATAAGCCGTTTTGAGTTACAACAGTTTTCCATTAATTTTATTATTAGTATTTTAAACATTTCAGATGTAAAACTGTCGTTAGTCAAAAATTATTTAATATTATCTCAAATTATTTTTTTTTCAAAACATTAGATTTTATTATAGTAAGATATTGATATTTTATGCCTATTTGTTAAATAAAAACTTAAGAAAAATATTCAAGTAACAAAATATACAGTTTTTTGCTTCTCCTGTAAACTTTTGAAAAAGTGAGTTACGACATTTTTCCGTTCAGCCCTCGAATTGCAGTTGCACATGAAAAGCATGTACAATTATACAGTATAAATTGAGAAGGCTGTACCCTTTTCTAGAACTGTGAACTGTTTGGTTGAGTCTGTTTTTGGACTGTAATGTTCACAGAATGATGTTTCATTGATTGAGCCTGTATACACTGTATGGGTTGTCATGTTTGATTGAGCCTGTTCATGTACTTAAATGTTTGATTAAGTCCGTTAATGAACTGTAATGTTTGATTTATCCTATTTATAGACTGATGTTTGATTGAGCCTGTACATGGGTTGTTATGTTTGATTTGCGTATTACTGACTATGTTGCTTACCAAAAGGTTGAGTGCAACTAATTATTTACAAAAGTAAAGAATTCAAATTTTGATCTATCCTAAAGAGGCATGCATCAGTCAGTGATGTTTTTCAGATTAATTAAATTCCTTGAGAATGATAACAGATAGGTTTACCCTTACAAGAAACAATGGGTTCAACTAATGGCAACAGAATTTGACAGGTAGAGCTAATCTGAGAATATTAATCCTGCTTAGTACTATAATTGTTTGATCACATTACAGGCAATTAAATTAGTAGTACAACATACCATTATTTGGCTAGTAAAAATGTAAGTTTGCTGATCTGAACTGTATAGCACTGTAAAATGGAATATTCATGTTAATGCCAAAATTTTAAATTAACGACTAAATTTCATTAGGATGTAACTATCAGTTCTTTTTGAATGTTCTTAACTGGTGCACAATTTATTTACTCCTTAATAGTAACCAAACAAATTCTATAAAGGAATTCCTAACAGACAATTAAGCACTTTACAATGGAATAATTTATGTAAATGCCCACCCCAACTTCCACCCATGCATCCCATCCCTGTCCCAGGCAAAAAAAAATTATTCTTCAAAATCATATTTATCTTATTTATCAGTCTGTCATAAATACCAGGGAAAACAACATAATCTTCACTGTTAGTTTCATATAATAGGTCATCATGATGCATAGATTTTGCTAGTTGTCACTAATGCAACAAATTCTGACGGTTTCCTTACATTACAATACAGTTATAGATATTTAAAGATATGTTCTTTTATTTAAATGTTACATATACCTATATTAATTCATTTTTATCAAGCAAAAAGTTACAAAACATTGTAAAATTTGAGTTACGACACTGTTGCAAAATGTCTAATCCAACATTTTTTTAAATTTTGAAGTGGAAAACTGTCAGCATTTAATCTAAATCATTTTTACATTTCACATTAAATAAAAACATAAAATATTTATTTTAAAGTTGAATATTTTGTCATGAGTTTTCATAAAAATATCATTCATATGAACAGTTTTAAGAATTGGTGAACGTTTTTTTCTTCTCTTGAACATTTTTTAAAAGTGAGATACAACAATGTTGCGTTGAGCCCACGTAATATGCCTTCTCCACAGTTGAAAATGTGGCGATTGCAAACTATGCTAGAATTCGTTACTGTTTATTTGATATCGATTGTTACTTTATTAATTGGATGAAAAATTGCATTATATTAGAATTTTTTTGTTTCAAATAATTATAAATTTTCTAAGGATGCTATTTTCAGGCATTGATAACTCGAAGGTTTAGTGCGAAACTATTCTATCTGCATTTTAGAAAACTTTTCAGGAGAAGCAAAAAAAAAACTGTTTTATTTTGTTAAAACTAAATAAAAATTTAAGTTATCCACAAATGTTTTTCATCTTTAATGTTTACATAATAAAAAAAGATGTATTATTTTAAAAAATATTTAAAGAAAAAAAAATATTTTGCTGAAAATGTCACATAGAATACTTTCGCACCGAAAAATGGGTCTACTGAACTATAAAACTTAGTACAAACTATTCGATGTGAAATATTAAATTCTTTCTTTTAACAATTAATTGAATTATTTTATGTAAATATGAGTAAGTTAATTATATTTCTGTAATAAATGAAAATATGTCACATAGAATAGTTTCGCACTGAAATGTTGAGTGGCATGTCTTGTTTTTTTTTCAGTGCGAAACTTTTCTATGTAACACTGATGGGATACTTTTACAGTATTTTTAACAAATAATTACCATGTGATAAGATGTTATCATGTTGTTTTTAAATGAAAAGTTTTATAAAGGTAAATTTGAAGCAAATAATTTTATTAGCTTTTTTATTTTTTTATTTTTTTTTGTGTTTATAATTTAATCCTTACATCAATTGTAAAATATGACCTATACCAAAGATAGTAGACACGTTTATTTTTTTTTTAGATCTTTAACATTTAAATAGAATGTATATGTGCAACTCATGTTCTTGGTAATTCTGTGTTAGATTGATACAAGCAAAAACAAAAGACTGGCCATGATCAATGTCTTTATTTGTTTATTTAAACTTAGGGTGTAATTGAAAGCCATACACAGTATGTGTAAAAAATCTAAACTTTTTTAATCCAAAATAGCCTTGTGCTTATTGTGTCGGACAAGGAGGGTAAAATAATATACTTATCAGATTCAATAAATGTCATTGTCTTCAACTGACCGTATACTTCATGGATATATGGATTATATCCCATTTCCTACCACTGTTGATCCAGATCAGACATATCTATGCTGTCAAATCTAGGTATACACTGTTTGCTTTTTAGTAAGAAATAAACTAACGAATCTAAAAGCAATTTAGACTTTAGATCCTGATCAGACTGCATGCATGTGCATGCTGATCTGGATTTACACTGTTGCAAATGCAGTTTATGCCTGTCATATCCACTGAGTAGAAGGTTAAAGTTCCATTTTCCTTTCATCAGCATTATCTATTAAACATCTTGAACTTTTATTTAACCAAATATCATATTATTTATATATAAATTATAGTACTGTAGTTCCTTTTTTTCACTCAAGATTTGAAAATAGGTCTCTTCCACTTTTTCTGTCATTATTTTTATTTCTTTCCTCATGGATTTGGTAACATAAACAAAATTGTCAAAATATCATCTCAATCACATGAGATAATATAATTATAATGATTATTAAATCACTATTCATCTCTTAAAAATTAAAAATAGCTGACATGTACATAATAAATGATAATTTAACTAACGGCTAGCTTCTGTGTTTGGTAATTTCCACTGTTACATAAAAAAAATAATTAAAAATAATACACAGGCTCCTTAACAACTCCCTATGAGTGCTTGGACTGCTAGACACAGAAAGACCGGAGAGTTTTGACTGGATCTGCGCCTACTGCTACTATAAGCAGCTTATCGGTTATTTGTAATAGCACTCCAAAACCTTGTTCCACTTCGACTTATTCTTTTATGAAAACAAACATAAATTTTGAAAACGATAAGAGCTTTTCTGTTATCAATGGTAATAATATGAATCTAAGGTAACACTAATTAAATATTTTGATTCAAGAAGTATCCTGGCAAAATAATAGATGCATGACCGTTCAGATTTATTTCTTTAAAACATCTCGTCATATTTATAAATAAAATGCCTATACATTTTAAACACAAACAAAATTCCATGGAATAGAAAAAATATTAACACACAAGAAATCTTAAATCACTTTTGGTTTTATTAATTTAAAAAAACTGTTTGTAAAAAATCATTAAAACATTTTATAGCAAATCAAGTCACTTCTGTATTGAAGGTCAGTTGATACTGTAGGTCAGTTAATACTAATTGCAAAATGTGAACATGATTTAATGCATTTCCTTCAAAATATAGACCAATTTTTATCACTTTTGGTTTTATTTTGTTGTTCAAAATTCATTTAAACATTTTATTGTAAATCCGATCACTTCAGTAGTGAAGGTCAAGTTAATACTAATTGCAAAATATAGAAATGAATTAATGCATTTCCTTCAGAATGTAGGCCAATTTATATATTAATAAACAGAAAGTGAAAAAAATACGAAAGAAATGGAGCGGGGTTCAATGATCATTTGGAGCACACCATTAGGGCAAAAGAATTGGAATGCAATCGAAGTGGAAACAGATTGGAATCGGAGTGGTTAAAAGTGATAAGCTGATACAGCAGATAACCAACCGGAGCAGAATCAGCAAAATTGCTCATTTCAGGATTTCCAGTACTGTTTATCTAGAAAAATACTCATTTTTCTACAAGATGAGTACTTTAACTGAAGTTTTATTGATCTGTACAAGTAACTTCAATAGACAGATATACATAAGGCTCATGGAATATAAGCCGAGTGTCTTTTCTACCATACTACCATTGTTTACTCTTTCACGTATTTGATTATGTATTTATATTGAACCAGGAGTACTTTTATGACACTTGCTTTCTTATTATGCAATTAATTTAAGCTGTCTACCTGTTTAAAACATTACAAAACAAACCATGTGTGCTAAAATGAACAACTAGGAAGCAACTGCTTCTTCTTAAGTTCTAAAAATCAGTTTCTTGAAGATTGTTTTTATTTATTAACTTTTGCATTACTTTTCATAATGCTAGAGACAATATCAAAAATCATAAGCAAAATATTTTTGGTTTTATTAACAACAATGTCACATAGAATAGTTTCGCACTAAACAAAAAGACCAAAATCAGATGGAAAATTATGACCAATTTCTCTTTCCAAAGTCATTTTTTTAATAGCATTTAATCCTTTTTACAGGACATGTGTCTGATGTATCCTTTTCTGCAAAAACATGATTTTTTGAAAAATTGTACGAAAGAATAGTTTCGCACTCAGCCCTCGAACTGTTTACCAAATCCTTGTAAGAATGGCGAATCCTGCACAGATGGCGTAAATACCTACACATGAAATTGTATTCAAGGCTTCACGGGGGTCAGTTGTGAGGGCGAGGGTAGGTACTGATTTAATCAGTTCAAACAATTAGTTAACTCGGGACAGGAATGTGATGCTATTTTCAGGCGGTGTTGATATGTGTATGCCAAGTCATTGTACGAATTGCGCATCCTGCACAGATATTTATTTGAGAATTTAAAAATTTTACTAAAGAATATAATGCTTTTTACAGGCGGAGTTAATAACTGTATGCCAAATCCTTGTAAGAATGGCGGATCCTGCACAGATGGTGTAAATACCTACACATGTAATTGTGTTCAAGGCTTCACGGGGGTCAATGGGGGCCTACCGATATCCAGAGTTACCTCCCATTGAGAGTGGCTTCCCTTGCTGATTGGGTAGTTCCGGTTTAGAAGCGCTAATATAAAGCGTAGCGTTAAAAGTGTAGAAAAAAATTTTCAAAGTGCTTTTGAAGTTAAAATGCATTGTCAAATTAACAAAAAACGTGAAACAGGCATATAAGGAATAACCATCATCTTTGTTAAGTGATTTTAAGTTAATAACCAAATGCATCTTTACCTATTTATGTAACTGCACGTATCCTTTATGAAAATTTATTTATTGGCTGGCATCGAAATTTTAGCTTTTTAAAACGTTCACTTAAGTATTCAGCCAATCACCGTTAAGTCATGCAAACAAGGCTTATTAAGAAAAGGGCCTGGTGTTTTATGATCATGTTACGTAATCTAATTAGCAAGACTGGGTTTTACCAGCTGGAGGTGTGATAAAGGCCTTTTGAAGTTTAGTTGTAGATTTTAAGAGGTCGAAAACGTTGCTTGTTGGGGGTAAAAGTGTTGTTTAAGGAAGTGACTTGAGATTAAATATTCTAATTAATTGTCCCACTGCATGTTGTTTGAGACCCGAGACATTCATTATTTGATATTTGCATCTTAAAGAGCTCCGATCTGAATTTAATAAAATAGCATTCGGGAAATTTTTACCCAAACATATATAAACTTTATAAAATTAATTAAAATTGATTGTAAAACTAAATGAAATAAAAAAAATGAAATAAAGAGAAAAATGTGAAAACATTACGAAACCATGTTTGAATATATTCTAAATTGTATAAGAATAAGAAAGAAACTTTTGGAGAATAAATAGCAGTATATTGAAAAATACGTTAATACGAAAATGGCTCAAATCTATGAACCGAATGGTGTGAATTTAATTTGTAGGAAAAGGTTCAGTTATTAAAATAATCTTAGACTATAAAATTCCTGGCCAAAAATGTTGCATGGACATGAAAGAACATTGTATAAAAGTTAACGGGCGTTTCATTGGCGGAAGTCTTATTTTACATCATGTGTTATAAATTGTACTAGTCTACCTTTTTTGCGTATTTTTACTCTTTGTTACCGAAGGGGTCGAACATGACGATGTTAAACACATAGACCTACCTCGCAAACGTATAAAAATGGGTAAAAGAGAAAATTTAAATATTATGTGCTGCACTATAAAACTATCTATTTTTCCATTCAATGATAATAATCAAACGTTTTTATGCATAATGCTGATCTCTGAGCTGATCTCTGACCAACCAGACCCTATTAAAACGTATTTGAAAGGACCACGGATGACTACTGCGTGTCTGTTTTAATGTCAATCTCAGACCGGAACTACCCAGTGACAGGTGCGCGTTACAAAGGGAGGTAACTTATGACAGAATATTGAGATAACTCTGTATATCGGTAGGACCCCATTGTGAGCGCGACGGTAGGTACCGATTAAATCTTCATGTTAACTGAGTGGAGTGGATGTGTTTCAGAAAATGGCTTTAAATGTGGCGATTGCAAACTGTACTAGAATTCGTTACTGTTTATTTGATAATCATTGTTACTTTATTTATTGGATGTGAATATGCATTATATTAGTACTTTTTTGTTACAAATAATTATAAATTTTCTAAGAATGCTATTTTCAGGCATTGATAACTGTTTACCAAATCCTTGTAAGAATGGCGGGTCCTGCACAGATGGCGTAAATACCTACACATGTAATTGTGTTCAAGGCTTCACGGGGGTCAATTGTGATGGCGACGGTAGGTACTGATTTAATGAGTTCAAACAATTAGTTAACTCGGGACAGGAATGTGATGCTATTTTCAGGCGGTGTTGATGTGTGTATGGCAACTCCTTGTAAAAATAGCGGATCCTGCACTGATGTTTATTTGAGAAATTCCTTTTTTTTCGTTATTGACTGAATGATCAAATGCATCATGAATATCAATACTTGATCTAGTTCAAATAATAATTTTACTACAGAATATAATGTTTTTTTCAGGTGGTGTTAATAACTGTTTGCCAAATCCTTGTAAGAATGGCGGATCCTGCGCAGATGGTGTAAATGCCTACACATGTAATTGTGTTCAAGGCTTCATGGGGGTCAATTGTGAGGGCGACGGTAGGTACCGATTTCATCTTCGTGTTAACTGAGTGGAGTGGATGTGTTTCTAAAAATAGCTTTTCATGATATGGCTTCTCAGCAGTTGGTACAGTAAAAGAGTAGGTTGCAAAATATATTCGCAACTGATTATTTGATTAAATTCAATTTTTTTCGTTTTTGACTGAATAATTAAATGCATGATACATAAAAATACTTGCTTTAGTTAATTAACAGTAAGTTTTCTAAAAGATTTTTTTTCATGCGGTGTTAATAACTGTATAACGAATCCATGTAAGAATGGCGGATCTTGCACAGATGGTGTAAATACCTACACATGTAAATGTGTTCAAGGCTTCACGGGGGTCAATTGTGAGGGCGACGGTAGGTACCGCTTTAATCTTCGTGTTGACTGTGTGGAGTGGATCTCAAAATGGCATTTCATGATACGCCATCTCAGCAGTTGTTAATGTGTGTCAGTTGCAAAAATATATTAGCGACTTTTTATTTGATATAGTTTCTTGTTTTGTTATTTACTTAATGAGAAAAATGCATAATATCAATACCTGATGTATAACAAATCCCTGTAAGAATGGCGGATCCTGCATAGATGGTGTAAATACCTACACATGTAATTCTGTTCAAGGCTTCACGGGGGTCAATTGTAAGGGCGACGGTAGGTACCGAAGATACTGCGTGTTGACTGTGTGGAGTGGATGTGCTTCTAAAAATTTCTTTAGATACGCCATCTCAGCAGTTGTAAATGTGTCGGTTGCAAAAACATTTTGCAACTGTTTATTTGATAAAAGAGATTCCGTTGTTTTGATATTGACTGAATTAGAAAATGCATAATTAATATTAGTACTTGCTTTAGTTCAAACTGTAAGTTTACTTAAAGAATTTTTTTTGAGGCGGCGTTAACAACTGTATGCCGAATCCTTGTAAGAATGGCGGATCCTGCACAGATGGTGTAAATACCTACACATGTAGATGTGTTCAAGGCTTCACGGGGGTCAATTGTGAGGGCGACGGTAGGTACTGATTTATTCTGCGTTTTGACTGTGTGGGGTGGATGTGCTTCTTAAATGGCATTTCATGATATGCCATCTCAGCAGTTGCAAATGTTTGGTTGCAAAAATATATAAGCGGCTGTTTATTTGATATAATTTCTTGTTTTGTTATTTTCTGAATGAGACTAATGCATATCATCAATACTTGCTTTATTTCAAACCATACGTATAATAAAGAATATTATTCTTTTTTCAGGCGGTGTTAATAACTGTATAACGAATCCCTGTAAGAATGGCGGATCCTGCACAGATGGTGTAAATACCTACACATGTAATTGTGTTCAAGGCTTCACGGGGATCAATTGTGAGGGCGACGGTAGGTACCGATTTAATCCGGTCCGTTCTAATAACCCAAACTACCCCAAACTTACACCAAACCATCCCAAACTACTTCAAATATCGAGGGCTTAGTGCGAAACTATTCTATCTGCATTTTAGAAAACTTTTCAGGAGAAGCAAAAAACTATTTTATTTTGTTAAAACTAAATAAAAATTAAAATTATCCACAAATGATTTTCATATTTTATGTTTACATATAACCAGGTGTAAATTTTCAAAAAGCTCTTGAGAAAAAAAGTTATTTTGCTGAAAATGTCACATAGAGTACTTTCGCGCTGAAAAATGGGTCTACTGGACTATAAATCTTAGTGCGAAACTATTCTATGTGAAAAATAAAATTCTTTCTTTTAACAAGTAATTGAATTATTTTATGTAAATCTGAGTTAGTTAATTATATTTCTGCAATAATTTGAAAATATGTCACATAGAATAGTTTCGCACTGAAATTTCAACGACATGTCTTGTTTTTTCAGTGTGAAACTGTTCTATGTAACATTGACGTGATGCTTTTACAGTATTTTTTGACAAATTATTACCATAAAAAATGTGATAAGATGTTATCATGTTGTTTTTAAATGAAAATTGTTATATAGGTTTTAAAAGTAAATGTGAAGCAATTTTTATTAGCATTTTTTTAATAGCAATTTTTTGTTTATAATTAAATCCTAACATCAATGTATAATATTCTCAATACCAAAGATAGTAGACATGAGTTTTTATAGATCTTTCATATTGCAATAGAATGTTCAAGATCATAGGTGTGCCACTCACATTCTTGCTAATGCTGTGTTGGATTGATACAAGCAAAAGAAAGACTGACCAAGATCAATGCCTTTATTTATTTTAAAACTAAGGGTGTAATTGAAAGCCATACACAGTAAGTGTAAGTAATCTTAAGATTTTTTTTAAATTCAAAATAGCCTTGTGCTTATTGTGTCAAACAAGGAGGGTATAATAATATACTTAACGGATTCAACAAATGACATTGTCTTTGACCTTACATAGAATGGCTTAGAGGAAGACTTGGGAGAAATAGTCTCCTGATGCCACAAATTTCTCCCAAGGGAGAAGTTTTTTCCCCTATATATTTCATACAAATAGCTTAAGTCAAAGGTAACTTATCCCAATATTTGGAAAAACTTCTCCCTGTTCTGACAGCCCAAGCCGATCCCTGCCTTGTATCCCATGTCCTACCACTGTAGAACCAGATCAGACTACATATCAATAATGTCACATCTAGGTATACACTGTTCGCTTTTTAGTCAGAATAAGCTAATGAATCTAAAAGCAATTTAGTGTTTAGATCCTGATCATACTGCATGCATGTGCATGCTCATCTGGATTTACACTAATGCAAATGCAGTTTATTCCTATCATATCCACTGAGTAGAAGGTTAAAGTTCCATTTACCTTTCATCAGCATTATCTATTTAACATCTAACTTGTACTTTTATATGATATTTAGAGGATAATACACGGCTGAGCGGTCCCGCTCAGCCGTGTTTTAACGTCTATAATACATACCTTTATAGACATCTATTTGGTCATTTTTTATAAAATGTTCACTCAGCTTCGTGAGCGAGCACTTGTTAATTGAACGAGCACTACGTCACGATTCAAGTATTACGTCATTTAAGTTTAACATGTGACGTAATTCGACGAATGTTTACTTTTTAAACAAAGCAAATAACTGTCGATTGAATGTTTCTTTTCTTTTTGCTTTAAAACAAGAACTTCATTGCAAAATCATTGGACAGGACGGAATATGTTTTAATAATGAATGGTCGAAGTGTTTAACGTGGTATGAGTCTGTAAAGGCTATGATTTAAGAGTGTTTCATACTTATACCACTGCTGCGAGCTTCGAATATCTACACCAAATAGGCTTTATTCTACCAGAAGTATGGAGAAAACGATAAGAAAAAAATATTGGAGGAAACGTGATTTTAAATCGGGATATTTCTCTGGTACGTACAGTTCAGTTTTGGTTTTAATCAATCCAAAGCTTCTGTTTAAATAGTTGATTTCTTTACGATTGAAAACAAAACGGAAATATTGTGACGTCGCGCGCTCCTCACGCGAGGGCTGATATCATGATATCAGCCCTCGCGTGAGGGCCGATTATATGATTATGCCCCGGTCTAGACAATAATAGCCAAAATTACTATATGAATTTGTTACTATAAATAGTAAGGTATGTATTATAACTAAATATCATATTATGTATTTATTACAGTACTGCTGGTTCTCCACTGATGTTAACTCAAGATTTGAAAAATGGGTCTCTTACACTTTTTTGTCCTTGATTTTATTTCTTTCCTCATGGATTCAGTAACAAAAACAAACTATCACCTCAATCACATGAGATAATAAAATTATAATTATTATTAAATCACTATTTATCTTTTCAAATTAAAAATAACTGACATGTAAATAATTTAACTTAAACGGCTCGATTTTGTGTTGGATATTTTTTACTTTAACATAAAAAATAATTAAAAAAATATTTTATTACTACCGACAGGTAATAAGTAATAGCCGTGAATTATCGTGTAATAATTCACAGCAAATTCAATGCGAAAAACGTCAAGTCGTATTAGAATTAAAAATAATACACAGGCTCCTAAACAACCTCGGTATCAGCGCTTGGTCTGCTAGACACCTACAGACTGGAGACTTTTGACTGGATCAGAGCCTACTGCTACAATTAGCAGCTTATCTGATATTTGTAATAGCTCATGAAAACCTTTTTTTCCACTTCTACCTGTTCTTTTATGAAAACAAACAGAAATTTTGGAAAAAAGTAAGTGCTTTTCTGTTATCGATGGTAATAATTTGAAACTAATGTAACACTAATTAAATATTTTGATTCAAGAAGTATCTCGGCAAAATATTTAGATGCATGACTATTCAGATTTATTTCTTTAACCCTTTCCTCCATAAATACACCTTTATTGCAAGGGCGAACAGTTTAGATCCAGATCACCCAGCACATCCGTGTCGTCTGATCAGGATCTAAACTGTTCGCTTTTTGATTCATTAAATTATTTCCGACTAAAATGCGACCAGTGCAGATCCTGATCATAAGGGATGGATATGCCGGCTGATCTGGATCTACACTGGTTGCACATGCGTAAAAATACATATTTATGGAGAAAAGGGTTAAAACATCTTGTCTATTTATAAATGAAATGCCTATAAAACACAAACAAAATTTCATGGAATAGAAAAAAATATGAACAGACAATAAATCATAAATCACTTTTGGTTTTATTAATTTACAAAACAGTTTGTTGAAAAATCATTAAAACATTTTATTGCAAATCCAGTCACTTCAGTATTGCAGTATTGAAGGTCAGTTAATACTACTTGCAAAATATGAAAATGATTTAATGCATTTCCTTCAGAATATAGACCAATTAAAATATTAATAAAAAGAAAATGAAAATATATGAAATAGTAACAAAAAAGGAATGGAGTGGGGTGCAACGATCATTAGGGTCAAAAGAATTGGAATGCCATTGAAGTGGAATCAGATTGAAATTGGAGTGGTTAAAAGTGATAAGCTGATACAGCAGGAAACCAACCTGAGCAGAATCAGCAAAATTGTTCATTTCAGGATTTTCAGTACTGTTTATCTAGAAAAATACACATTTTTACTACAATATGAGTTCCTTAGCTGAAGTTTTATTGATTGGTACAGGGTGTTTCATAATATCTGTTACCATTATAAATTAATATAAAACATGAATTCTATAATTTAGTCATGTTATACATGTTTCTGAAGGATACAGAATAAAATTTGATGTCATACAAAAATACGGAAAAATCTTGACGTTACGATTATAATATGACGTCATCAAATTTAGTCAGTTTTTAAGACAGAATACACCAAATTGCTGAATGGATGAAAACTCGACCAGATATTGTAGACCATACTTGGTTTTCTGATGAAGCGCATTTCAACTAAAATGCCCAGTTGAACAAACATAACTGTAGTTTGTGGGGCACAGAAAACCCACACTTTTGCATGGAAAGATCATTACATTCTGAAAAGTTAACAGTGTGGGTAGCCTTAGGTTTATCAGGAATAAATGGGCCTGTCTTTTTGAGGACGAAAATGGTGACACTGAGACAATAAATAGTGCGTGCTATCTGGAGATATTAAAAAAAGAAATTCGTCCCAGCATTAAGGTGCATATGTGCCAACTTTCATATTCTTTGGTTCCAGCAAGATGGTGCTTCGCCTCACACTTCGAGGAACGTTATCTGGTAGC
This sequence comes from Corbicula japonica, assembly GCA_038501625.1. NCBI lineage: Eukaryota > Metazoa > Mollusca > Bivalvia > Venerida > Cyrenidae > Corbicula > Corbicula japonica. The sequence goes on along the minus strand of JAZAYU010000100.1, from coordinate 2,221,273 downwards.
TTCAGAAAACATTTGGGACACATTTGCTTTCTACAGGACAGATTATGTGTGGTCTCTGCACTCTCCAGATCTGAGTCCGCTTAACTTTTTTCTTTGGGGATATCTCAAAGACAAATTCTATAACCCTACCCCACCATGCATAGAAAAATTAACATCAATCTGACGTGAAATCCGAAATATTTCATTGGATACTTGTATGTCTGTCATTGCAAACTTCAAAAAGTGCATTGACGTCGTTTTGGGATATGAAGGACGTCATCTTGAACACGTTTTGTAAAAGTGATCTAATTGTGTGATGCTTTATTGGTGTAAATGTTTCATGTAAATATACTATTGTTATATGTCAAATTAAACTTTATTGTGTCTATTTTTAATTGCATCTTTTATTTTAATATGCATTTAATAATTGAAATGTATTAAAGATGCAAAATGATAACAGATATTATGAAACACCCTGTACATGTTACTTTAATAGACAGACATACATAAGGCGTATTCTTAAATATCTTCTCTATCATCGATACTACCATTGTTAATTCTTTCATGTATACTAGATTATGTATTCATATTGAACCAGGAGTACTTTTATGACGCTTGCTTTCTCATTATGCAATTAATTTAACCTTTCTACCTATTTAAAACATTGCAAAAAATCATTTGTATTAAAATGAACAACTAGGAAGCAACTGCTTCTGTTTAAGTTCTAAAAATCAGGTTTCTTGAAGATTTCTTTTTACTTTCTTAACTTTTACATTACTTTCCATATGCCAGAGAAAATATCAATATCATAAGCAAAATATTTTTTGGTTTTATTATCAAAAATGTCACATAGAATAGTTTCGCACTAAACAAAAAGACCAAAAGTCAGATAGAATATTACGACCAATTTCTCTTTCCAAAGTCATTTTTTAGAAAATCATTTAATCCTTTTTACAGGACATGTGTCATGTCTTGGTGTATCCTTTTCTGCAAGAACATGTTTTTTGGAAAAAATGTCAGATAGAATAGTTTCGCACTAAGCCCGCGATATATGGCTTCTGTTATTTTTGGTTGTAAATATTACTAAATAATGATGAATATATTATAATATGTGACAAATAATGACTATTTTGCTGTACTGAGAAAAACAACCATCAAAATTTCATTAAATGTCATGACTGATCATAAATAAGTCTGACAGAATTACGACTAATAGAGAGTGCGAAATACCCCAAACAACATCTACAGTGTTTACTCCAAACCACTTAAAATCGACTACATTTGTTTTTTCAAGTGTTATTATTAGACTTAAGACAGGTAAAATACATGGCTTGTGCTGAACTGTAACAACATAAATAAAAATTATTTTATTGTTTTCATTATGAATTATTAAATTATGGTTCAAGTATTTGAAGTCATTCTGAACTGATAAGTTTAAAACTGTTTTTTTATACAAGGGGTCGCAGGGCCTTATTTCACATGAACTAATTAAATAATCACAACTTTATATTGGAGTTCGTTTGGGGTGGTTTGGTGTAGCTTGGGGTAGTTTGGGGTATAAGAACGGACCCAATTTAATCAGCGTGTTGACTGTGTGTAGTGGATGTGTTTCTGAAAATGGCTTTTCATGATGGGAAGGTCTAAATGCAGAATATTATGCAGAATGCTGAATGCAGTATCAGGGGTTAGGACGTGGCACTGCATCCGAAGATAGTTAAGCGAGGGAAATGTTGCATTGGGATGAAAATGGCGGATTAGTGGGCATTTTTTAAATGAAACGGATTTATTTTGCGAGGTAAGTGCCTTCATACTGTATTTAATTTAAAGTCCACCTGTGCATTCTGCGACCAGATGCCTAAGGTACCCTTGACACTGTTTCAGGAACGCAGGTTTTGTAACAGAAAAGTTATTGAAGGTATAATACAGTAAAGGTAATGTAAACACGCAAAAATATGGTATTTTAGGCTGATCTTTAGACATCTGGGCACATCCATATTGGGTTTTAGCATTTTATCAAGTCAAAATAACATATTCTTTTTTTCTTTTTTACTCGTCCACAATAAGCAAACCCCCACGCTGGAAAAAAAACAGGACAGATAATTTCAAATAAAAAACAAAAGATACGAGTTGGTCTGAAAAAATGAAATTCAGATAACTAACTTAAATTTTATGATAATGAGTTAATTTAAGTTTGTTTAATTGTTTTAATTAAGGTTGTAAAACAAATTACTTAAATTAATATTAAAAAAATAATGCTTGTTCTTTAAAATACTAATAAATCTATAGATCTTATAGCCTCTATCTGGTAAGTGTCATACCAATAAACTGATAATGTGCCATGGTCACACTTAGTAGGATCTGTGATGGTGTTGTTTTATGACAGGAAGCCCCTAGTATTCACATGTTAGATAACTGTGTAGTATTGTTTTCTTTTGTGCCACGTTTAATAAATTCTGCAAATTAAAATTTAAAAAGAAAAAGAAACCCCAAAAACAAAAAACAACGTCAGTAACAGTTATTATTAATTTTGTAATATTAATATAAGAGTTAAACACAATTATATTTTTTGAATTAGTATTACATATAAATGTTAGTCTTTTTAGTTTTGTTAAAGTTGTTAAAGTTGAATAAGTGACTGTCACTTAGTAGACCCGGATCAGCATATATATCTTCATAGTAACACTTCGTTGTCTGGGCTGCTAGCCAATCGTATAAATGACAAAAGAACAATTTGAAGAAGGCAGTGACTGCACAAATCTCGAAATTAGGGTAAAGAGCATATGAAAGATATAAATTCTCTTTAATGCAAGATTGAGGATTGATATCAAATCATCGATAAATCACTCAGTCATTCAAATCATCATCACCTGCAATACCAAAATGATGCTGATGCTAATGATTGCTTGGGCTGACAGTTAGTCGAGAATGATAATGATCAGGATGTCTTTCAAACATGATGTTACGTTCTGTATAGTGTATAAAAAGTTTCAACGCCATACTGATCATCATTTGTCAAAAGACACCCCATTCAATCAGTTTATTGTCAAAACTAACCATTTTAAAAATAGATTAAATTATTGAATTATTTTTTTCTTAATTTTGACTTTTTAAATGTCATAGAAAAATTACAAATAATGAAAACTGATTGCATTTCACATTTTATATGTGTAAGGCTTTATGATGAGATTCTTTATTTTCATTTTTGTTAATTGTTTAATCATTTAAACAAAACAGTTTGACATCACTGTTTTGAACTAAATTAAATGCTTGATTTAATAAAACCTCAACAATTTTCGAAGCATACACTACACATTTAAAAGGTGTGAATAATTTTGGCTTCGATGATCTAACAAAAGGTTAATCTGCAATCTGCAAATTGTTCTGCGTCATTTTAATTATCATTCTGCGTTTTGCAGTGTCTAATACGTTTTCTGCACTCTGCATTCTGCAGAACCGTTCTGCATTTTAGACTCCTTTTTCCCTATTACCAATACATTATCTGCATTCTGCGTTCTGCAGATTTGTTTTGCATTTTAGACCCCTAATCTGCAGACTGTTTTCTGCGTTCTGCACAATAATCTGCATTTTCGACCTTCCCTTTCATGATATACCTTCTCAGCAGTTGTAAATGTGTCGGTTTTTCGCTGCGTGGGGAGGCTGTGTTTTTTGAGTGTGGCGATTCCTGATATGCATATATTGCTTTTTTTGCAAAATATATATTATCGACTGTTTATGTGATATAATTTCTTGTTTAATTTTCTTATTTTCTGAATGAGAAAAATGCAAAACATCAATGCTTGCTTTTAAATTAGTTCAAACTATGCGGTTAATAAAGAATATAATATTTTTTCAGGCGGTGTAAACAATTGTTTAACGAATCCCTGTAAGAATGGCGGATCCTGCACAGACGGTGTAAATACCTACACATGTAATTGTGTTCAAGGCTTCACGGGGGTCAATTGTGAGGTCGACGGTAGGTACCGATCAATCTGCGTTTTGAATAGAAATGTTTCTGAAAATGGCTTTTCCTGATACGCCTTCTCAGCAGTTGTAAATGAGTCGGTTTCGAAATTCCATTTTTTGTCGATAAAGGAATATAATAATGCCTTTTTCAGGCGGTGTTGATTACTGTATACCTAATCCTTGTAAAAACGGCGGGTCGTGCACACATGGCGTAAATACCCACATATGCCTTTGTGCTTAAGGCTTCATGGTGGATAATTGTGAGTGTGACGGTTTATTACCGATAAATTCTCGTGTAGACTCTGTAGTGGCTGTGTTTCTGAAAATGGCTGTTGCTAATATGCCTTCTCAACAGTTGAAAATGTGGCTAACGCAAACTATACTAGTTGTCACAGGGTGAGAAAGAATGTGCAGCCAGACCGGGACTCGAACCCGGGACCCCTCACTTACAGGGCGAGTACTCTACCCACTGAACTATCCGGTCCGCTTACACTATCGCGGCCACACGTTGGGCGCCAAATGGTACAGGGTGAGAAAGAATGTGCAGGGTCCCAACGCTTACAGGGCTAATGCTCTCTCGACTGAGCTATCCGGGCCGCTCAGACATCTTCTCCCCAGAAAGTGACTAGATCGTACCGCAACATTGTATTCGTTGCTGATTATTTGATATACCTGTTTCTTTATTGATTGGATGAGAATATATATTATATTAATACTTTTTTGTTTCGAATAATAATAAATTTTCTAAGTATGATATTTTCAGGCATTGATAACTGTTTACCAAATCCTTGTAAGAATGGCGGATCCTGCACAGATGGCGTAAATACCTACACATGTAATTGTGTTCAAGGCTTCACGGGGGTCAATTGTGAGGGCGACGGTAGGTACCGATTTAATCTTCGTCTTAACTGAGTCGACTGGATGTTGTTCTGAAAATGGCTTTTCATGATATGCCTTCTCAACAGTTGTAAATGTGTCGGTTGCAAAATACATTCGCGACTGTTTATTGGATAAAAAGTGATTTTTTTTTCGTTATTGACTGAATAATTAAATGCATAATTAATAGCAATTCTTGCTTTAGTTCAAACAGTAAGTTTTCTACAAGAATATATTTTTTCAGGTGGTGTAAATAACTGTATAACGAATCCCTGTAAGAACGGCGGATCCTGCACAGATGGTATAAATACCTACACATGTAATTGTGTTCAAGGCTTCACCGGGGTAAATTGCGAGGGCGACGGTAGGTACCGATTTAATGTGCGTGTTGACTGTGGAGTGGATGTGTTTCTGAAAATGGCTTTTCATGATATTCTTTCTCAGCAGATGTAAAATGTGTTGGTTGCAAAAATATATTTATTTAGCGACTTTTTTTTATATAATTACTTCTTTATTTCTTTATTGCTTTATTTCAAACAATACGATTAATAAGAAATATAATACTTTTTCAGGCGGTGTTAACAACTGTTTAACGAATCCTTGTAAGAATGGCGGGTCCTGCACAGATGGTGTAAATTCCTACACATGTAATTGTGTTCAAGGCTTCACGGGGGTCAATTGTGAGGGCGACGGTAGGTACCGATTTAATCTGCGTGTTGACTGTGTGGAGAGGATGTGATTCTAAAAATTTCATTCCATGATACGCCATCTCAGCAGTTGTAAATGTGTAGGTTGCATAATATTTTCGCAACTTTTTATTTGATAAGATAAATTTTATTGTTTCGAGATTGACTGAATGAGAAAAAGGTGAAATATGCATATCAGGAATCGCCACATTTAGAAAAAACAGCCTCCTCAAACAGTCAAGAAGAAAAGTGGGGGAGAGAGCATGGTTAATAAAATGATCAGTTTCAAAAAGGACACCACTAACAATAAACAAAAATGAGAACCCGAGGGGTTACCGCCTTGGAACGATCAGTGGCAAATCGAATTGCCTTGGTGAAAAGACTCCAACCCACTTATTGGCTTAATAATGTTGCATGCAAAAGCACACATACATATAAAACATAAGAAGCTAAGAGCATTGCAAAGCGGAATGGGGCGGGTACTCAATGAGACCAGAGCTCCTGGAGTAAAATCAGCAAGAACACGATGACAGGGATTGAAGAAACAAATCGAGCTTCTAGGTTCTTTTAAGAAAATATTTCCCCATTAACCCTCATAAACTCCTAAACCCCTGCCACTGTCGTGCAACCAAAGAGGTAAGCATAATGATCAACTGTAGAAGGGTTAATCACCAGGCCTGCAGAGCGCTGTAAAATATCATGTTGGTAACCTTTCTTTTTAAATTTACAGATGGTTTTTACGAATAACCGGGAGAAATTAACACTGCTTTTTATCTTTTTAAGTTTATAAATTAAATCTCCATAAAAAACTGGCTGTGAAATACCTTGTTGCAAAAGTGATTTTAAACTGCATTTATATTTATGAATTAAATCTGGATATCGGCGATAAAACTTGCAAAAGGTTTTCCTTAATTTGTGATACCGATAACCTTGTTTTAAAAGTTTTTCTGTAATGCAAAGATTACGTTCATTGAAATCATTAACATTGTTGCAAGCTCTTGAAAAGCGAACAAGCTGTGAGATATAAACCCCATAAGATGTTGCACGGGGAACATCGCCGTCTAAAAACGGAAAATTTACTATATTAAAATTAAAATCATCTCTTTTATCATAAATTTTAGTAGTGACATAACCATTTTCAATGGACAGATTTAGATCGAGAAAGTTTGCTTGCATTTCTGAAGTGTTCGCTTTATTAAGTTGTAGTTCTTTAGGATAAATCTTATTAACCAGTAATGGAAAATGGTTATTGTCTATATTTAATAAATCATCAAGGTACCTTGAGGTGTTGTAAAAAGCTGTAATTTTATCATCTTGATGTTCAGTAGAAGGAGATAACATAAAGTCTCTTTCATAATAGTATAAAAACAGATCAGCAACAAGGGGTGCACAATTAGTACCCATTGGGATGCCTATTACTTGTTTATAAATAGAGGTACCGAATCTAGCATAAATATTATCTAGTAAGAAAGTTAGTGACTCTATTAGGTCTTGACAAGTCCATAAGGTATAATTATCATAAGAACCATCTGTAAAAAATGCCCTATGTTCATTACAAGCGATGAAGGTTTTATTTTCTCTAGCAAACGTTTTTTCAATGAGACTGGTTAGTTTGTCTCTTATTAAATTATGAGGGAGCGAAGTGTATAATGTTGAGAAAAGGCATAATTAATATCAATACATGTACTTGCTTTAGTTCAAACTGTAAGTTTACTTAAATAATATTTTTTTCAGGTGGTGTTAATAACTGTATGCCGAATCCTTGTAAGAATGGGGGATCCTGCACAGATGGTGTAAATTCCTACACATGCAATTGTGTCCAAGGCTTCACGGGGGTCAATTGTGAGGGTGACGGTAGGTACCGATTTAATCTTCGTGTTGACTGTGTGAAGTGGATGTGTTTCTCAAAATGGCATTTCGTGATACGCCATCTCAGCTGTTGTAAATGTGTCGGTTGCAAAAATATATTAGCGACTTTTTATTTGATATAATTTCTTGTTTTGTTATTTACTTAATGAGAAAAATGCTTAATATCAATACTTGCTTTATTTCAAACAATACGATTTATAAGAAATATAATACTTTTTCAGGCGGTGTTAACAACTGTATGCCGAATCCCTGTAAGAATGGCGGATCCTGCACAGATGGCGTAAATACCTACACATGTAATTGTGTTCAAGGCTTCACGGGGGTCAATTGTGAGGGAGACGGTAGGTACCGATTTAATCTGCGTGTTGACTGTGTGTAGTGGATGTGTTTCTGAAAATGGCTTTTCATGATATTCTTTCTCAGCAGTTGTAAATGTGTCGGTTGCAAAAATATTTTTATTTAGCGACTTTTTATGTGATATAATTTCTTGTTTTGTTATTTACTTAATGAGAAAAATGCATAATATCAATGCTTGCTTTATTTCAAACAATACGATTAATAAGAAAAATAATACTTTTTCAGGCGGTGTTAACAACTGTATAACGAATCCCTGTAAAAATGGCGGATCCTGCACAGATGGTGTAAATGCCTACACATGTAATTGTGTTCAAGGCTTCACGGGGGTCAATTGTGAGGGCGACGGTAGGTACCGATTTAATCTGCGTGTTGACTGTGTGGAGTGGATGTGTTTCTCAAAACGGCATTTCATCATACGCCATCTCAGCTGTTGTGAATGTGTCGGTTGTAAAAATATATTAGCGACTTTTTATTTGATATAATTTCTTGTGTTGTTATTTACTTAATGAGAAAAATGCAAAATATCAGTACCTGCTTTATTTCAAGCAATACGATTTATAAGAAATATAATACTTTTTCTTGCGGTGTTAACAACTGTTTAACGAATCCCTGTAAGAATGGCGGATCCTGCACTGATGGTATAAATACATACACATGTAATTGTGTTCAAGGCTTCACGGGGGTCAATTGTGAGGGCGACGGTAAGTACCGATTAAATCCGGTTCGGTCTAATAATCCAAACCATCCCAAACTTTTAAAAACTTCTAAAAATTTCATTCCATGAAACGCCATCTCAGCAGTTGTAAATGTGTAGGTTGCAAAATATTTTCGCAACTGTTTATTAGATAAAATAAATTCCATAGTTTCGAATTTGTCTGAGTGAGAAAAGGCATAATTAATATCATGTACTTGCTTTTAGTTCAGACTGTAAGTATTACTTAAAGAATATTTTTTCAGGTGGTGTTAATAACTGTATGCCGAATCCTTGTAAGAATGGCGGATCCTGCACAGATGGTGTAAATACCTACACATGTAATTGTGTTCAAGGCTTCACGGGGGTCAATTGTGAGGGCGACGGTAGGTAACGATTCAATATGCGTGTTGATTGTGTGAAGTGGATGTGTTTCTAAAAATCGCATATAATGATACGCCATCTCAGCAGTTGTAAATGTGTAGGTTGCAAAATATATACGCATCTGTTTAGTAGATAAAATAAATTCTATAGTTTCGATATTGTCTGAATGAGAAAAGGCATAATTTATATCAATACATGTACTTGCTTTTAGTTCAAACTGTAAGTTTACTAAAAGAATTTTTTTTTCAGGTGGTGTTAATAACTGTATGCCGAATCCTTGTAAGAATGGGGGATCCTGCACAGATGGTGTAAATGCCTACACATGTAATTGTGTTCAAGGCTTCACGGGGATCAATTGTGAGGGTGACGGTGGGTACCGATTTAATGTGCGTGTTGACTGTGTGGAGTGGATGTGTTTCTTAAAATAGCATTTCATGGATACGCTATCTCAGCAGTTGTAAATGTGTCGGTTGCAAAAATATATTAGCAACTGCTTTTTGGAAATATTTTCTTTTTTTATTATATTCTGAATGATAAAAATGCAAAACATCAATATTTGTTTTTGTTCAAATAATACATTGAATAAAGAATTTTATGATTTTTTAGGCGGTGTTGACAACTGTATAACGAATCCCTGTAAAAATGGCGGATCCTGCAAAGATGGTATAAATACCTACACATGTAATTGTGTTCAATGGCTTCACGGGGATCAATTGTGAGGGCGACGGTAGGTACCGATTTAATGTGCGTGTTGACTGTGTGGAGTGGATGTGTTTCTAAAAATCGCATATCATGATATTTCATCTCAGCAGTTGTAAATGTGTAGGTTGCCAAATATATACGCATCTGTTATTAAATTATGAGGGAGCGAAGTGTATAATGTTGAGAAAAGGCATAATTAATATCAACACATGTACTTGCTTTAGTTCAAACTGTAAGTTTACTTAAATAATATTTTTTTCAGGTGGTGTTAATAACTGTATGCCGAATCCTTGTAAGAATGGGGGATCCTGCACAGATGGTGTAAATTCCTACACATGCAATTGTGTCCAAGGCTTCACGGGGGTCAATTGTGAGGGTGACGGTAGGTACCGATTTAATCTTCGTGTTGACTGTGTGAAGTGGATGTGTTTCTCAAAATGGCATTTCGTGATACGCCATCTCAGCTGTTGTAAATGTGTCGGTTGCAAAAATATATTAGCGACTTTTTATTTGATATAATTTCTTGTTTTGTTATTTACTTAATGAGAAAAATGCATAATATCAATACTTGCTTTATTTCAAACAATACGATTTATAAGAAATATAATAATTTTTCAGGCGGTGTTAACAACTGTATGCCGAATCCCTGTAAGAATGGCGGATCCTGCACAGATGGCGTAAATTCCTACACATGTAATTGTGTTCAAGGCTTCACGGGGGTCAATTGTGAGGGAGACGGTAGGTACCGATTTAATCTGCGTGTTGACTGTGTGTAGTGGATGTGTTTCTGAAAATGGCTTTTCATGATATTCTTTCTCAGCAGTTGTAAATGTGTCGGTTGCAAAAATATTTTTATTTAGCGACTTTTTATGTGATATAATTTCTTGTTTTGTTATTTACTTAATGAGAAAAATGCATAATATCAATGCTTGCTTTATTTCAAACAATACGATTAATAAGAAAAATAATACTTTTTCAGGCGGTGTTAACAACTGTATAACGAATCCCTGTAAAAATGGCGGATCCTGCACAGATGGTGTAAATGCCTACACATGTAATTGTGTTCAAGGCTTCACGGGGGTCAATTGTGAGGGCGACGGTAGGTACCGATTTAATCTGCGTGTTGACTGTGTGGAGTGGATGTGTTTCTCAAAACGGCATTTCATCATACGCCATCTCAGCTGTTGTGAATGTGTCGGTTGTAAAAATATATTAGCGACTTTTTATTTGATATAATTTCTTGTGTTGTTATTTACTTAATGAGAAAAATGCAAAATATCAGTACCTGCTTTATTTCAAGCAATACGATTTATAAGAAATATAATACTTTTTCTTGCGGTGTTAACAACTGTTTAACGAATCCCTGTAAGAATGGCGGATCCTGCACTGATGGTATAAATACATACACATGTAATTGTGTTCAAGGCTTCACGGGGGTCAATTGTGAGGGCGACGGTAGGTACCGATTAAATCCGGTTCGGTCTAATAATCCAAACCATCCCAAACTTTTAAAAACTTCTAAAAATTTCATTCCATGAAACGCCATCTCAGCAGTTGTAAATGTGTAGGTTGCAAAATATTTTCGCAACTGTTTATTAGATAAAATAAATTCCATAGTTTCGAATTTGTCTGAGTGAGAAAAGGCATAATTAATATCATGTACTTGCTTTTAGTTCAGACTGTAAGTATTACTTAAAGAATATTTTTTCAGGTGGTGTTAATAACTGTATGCCGAATCCTTGTAAGAATGGCGGATCCTGCACAGATGGTGTAAATACCTACACATGTAATTGTGTTCAAGGCTTCACGGGTGTCAATTGTGAGGGCGACGGTAGGTAACGATTCAATATGCGTGTTGATTGTGTGAAGTGGATGTGTTTCTAAAAATCGCATATCATGATACGCCATCTCAGCAGTTGTAAATGTGTGGGTTGCAAAATACATACGCATCTGTTTATTAGATAAAATAAATTCCATAGTTTCGATATTGTCTGAATGAGAAAAGGCATAATTTATATCAATACATGTACTTGCTTTTAGTTCAAACTGTAAGTTAACTAAAAGAATTTTTTTTTCAGGTGGTATTAATAACTGTATGCCGAATCCTTGTAAGAATGGGGGATCCTGCACAGATGGTGTAAATGCCTACACATGTAATTGTGTTCAAGGCTTCAAGGGGATCAATTGTGAGGGTGACGGTGGGTACCGATTTAATCTGCGTGTTGACTGTGTGGAGTGGATGTGTTTCTTAAAATGGCATTTCATGGAAACGCTATCTCAGCAGTTGTAAATGTGTCGGTTGCAAAAATATATTAGCAACTGCTTTTTGGAAATATTTTCTTTTTTTATTATATTCTGAATGATAAAAATGCAAAACATCAATACTTGCTTTTGTTCAAATAATACATTGAATAAAGAATTTTATGATTTTTTAGGCGGTGTTGACAACTGTATAACGAATCCCTGTAAAAATGGCGGATCCTGCACAGATGGTATAAATACCTACACATGTAATTGTGTTCAAGGCTTCACGGGGATCAATTGTGAGGGCGACGGTAGGTACCGATTTAATGTGCGTGTTGACTGTGTGGAGTGGATGTGTTTCTGAAAATGGCTTTTCATGATATTCTTTCTCAACAGTTGTAAATGTGTCGGTTGCAAAATATATACGCATCTGTTTATTAGATAAAATTAATTCTATAGTTTCGATATTGTCTGAATGAGAAAAGGCATAATTAATATCAATACATGTACTTTAGTTCAAACTGTAAGTTTACTAAAAGAATATTTTTTCAGGTGGTGTTAATAACTGTATGCCGAATCCTTGTAAGAATGGCGGATCCTGCACAGATGGTGTAAATACCTACACATGTAATTGTGTTCAAGGCTTCACGGGGGTCAATTGTGAGGGTGACGGTAGGTAACGATTCAATATGCGTGTTGATTGTGTGAAGTGGATGTGTTTCTAAAAATCGCATATCATGATATGTCATCTCAGCAGTTGTAAATGTGTAGGTTGCAAAATTTTTACGCATCTGTTTATTAGATAAAATAAATTCCATAGTTTCGATATTGTCTGAATGAGAAAAGACATAATTTATATCAATACATGTACTTGCTTTTAGTTCAAACTGTAAGTTTACTAAAAGAATTTTTTTTCAGGTGGTGTTAATAACTGTATGCCGAATCCTTGTAAGAATGGGGGATCCTGCACAGATGGTGTAAATGCCTACACATGTAATTGTGTTCAAGGCTTCACGGGAATCAATTGTGAGGGTGACGGTGGGTACCGATTTAATCTGCGTGTTTACTGTGTGAAGTGGATGTGTTTCTGAAAATGGCTTTTCATGATATGCCTTCTCAGCAGTTGTAAATGTGTCGGTTGCAAACATATATTAGCAACTGCTTTTTGGAAGTAATTTCTTGTTTTATTATGTTCTGAATGAGAAAAATGCATAACATCAATACCTGCTTTTGTTCAAATAATACATTGAATAAAGAATTTTATGATTTTTATGTGGTGTTGACAACTGTATAACGAATCCCTGTAAAAATGGCGGATCCTGCACAGATGGTATAAATACCTACACATGTTATTGTGTTCAAGGCTTCACGTGGGTCAATAATATTATTGTGAGGGCGACGGTAGGTGTGTTGACTGTGTGGTGTTGATGTGTTTCGTAAAATGGCATTTCATGATACGCCATTTCAGCAGTTGTAAATGTGTTGGTTGCAAAGATAATTATATATGCGACTGTTTATTTAATAAAGTTCTTGTTTTCTTATTTACTGAATGAGAAAAATGCATAGCATCAATTTAGTTTAAAAAATACGTTTAATAAAGAATACAATGTTTTTTCAGGCGGTGTTGATAACTGTATGCAAAATCCCTGTAAGAATGGCGGATCCTGCACAGATGGTATAAATACCTACACATGTAATTGTGTTCAAGGCTTCATGGGGGTCAATTGTGAGGGCGATGGTAGGTACAGACCAATCTGCGTGTTGACTGTGTGGAGTGGATGTGTTTCCTAAGATGTCTTTTCCTGATACACCATCTCAGCGATGTTTATTTAATAAAATTCCTTTTTTTGTTATTGACTGATTGAGAAAATGCATAATTAATATCAATACGTGCTTAAGTTGAAATAATAAGTTTACTTTAGAGTATAATGACTATTTAAGGCGGTGTGGAGTGTATGTGTTTCTAAAAATGGCATTTCATGGTACTACTTTTTCCTTCTATTTTACAAAAAGTTTAAAACCTACTACTATTCCTGCTATCCGATCAAACTTTTTTCGGGGTTGTCCCAGTTAGCTCAATTGGTTGCATCAATTGCAGGGCTAGGCGCTGTCGCCGTGACGATGCAGGTTCGCTCTCTAGAGGCACTATTATTTAAAATGAAATATTTTAATTATAGTTTTTAGTGTTCAGATGTGGAGGATATGCCATGGGGAGCAAAGCAGTACTGCTTGAGTTATATGAGATATCATACACAGACGGCACTATATCCTCATACCCTGTAAAGAAACCAAATTACCATATGAGTCAGGACACTGCAGAATGATATTTAAAATTCATGTAACTTTTAATCAAAATTGAAAAAAAATGGACTGAGTTCAGTAATTTGTCTTCAGGAGGTTAAACTCAACTTTAACTTTTAAAAAATATTATTGCTTTGATGCTCTGTTACTATTTCTAGATTTACTGTGTTCAACAACTAAATTGCCCCTATAGCCTTTTGCAATGAATGTTGCAAGTGGCCTTGGATTTTTAGCTCACCTGTCATAGTGACAATATGAGCTTTTGTGATCGCAATTTGTCCAGCGTCCGTCCGTCCGTAAACTTAATTTAAACGACATCTCCTCTTAAACCCCTGGGCCAAAGTTGATGAAACTTGCCAGATGTTCCTTGCATGAAGCTCTTCCACAGGTTTTTCAAAGAAATCAATTCCATGCAGAACTCTGGTTGCCATGGTAACGTAAAGGAAAAACTTCAAAAATCTTCTTGTCTGACCCTTTAGCACGTTCTAGTGGAACTCTACAAAGATTGTTCAAATTATTTCCCTGTGGTCAAAGTTGTCACTTCATTTTACATAGACTTATATAGGAAATCTGAAAATCTACTTCTCACAAACCACAATGTGTACAGCTTAGATATTTGGTAAGTAGCATTGTCTAATGGATGTCTACTAAATTTATACCACAAGGCCTAGAGCCTCGATATTTGATAAACAGTATCATCTAGTGGTCCGCTACCAAACTTGTTCAAACTATCCCCCTGGGGTCAAAAATGGCTCCGCCCCAGGGGTCACTTGTTTTACATAGACTAATATAGGGAAAACTTAAAAAAATCTTCTTCTCTAAAACCACAAGGCCTAGAACCTTGGTATTTGGTATGTGTCATCATGTAGTAGACCTCTACAAAAGTTGTTCAAATTATTCTCCTGGGGTCAAAAATGGCTCCGCCCGGGGGGTCACTAGTTTTATTACATAGTGTTATATAGAAAATCTTTAAAAATCTTCTTCTCTGAAACCATAAGGCCTAGAGCTTAGATATTTGGTATAGACCATCATCTAGTAACATTTTCTCCACAATAGCAGCTTTTTTTAAAATTTGATTTCACTAAACTTGCACACATCTCTTGCAAACATTGAGCAGTTATTGACAGGTGAGCGACCCAGGGTCCTATGGACCCTCTTGTTTTGTTTCCCTCCTAAAAAAGGAATTTTCTTTTACCACTGGAACTCAGGGATGCAAATGTGTTTAGAAATGAGAGTTGTTCATGCTTTAATAATTGCAACTGTTCATTCAAAACCTTACTTTTGTTGAAATTAGAATTATGTGCGAAACTATTGTATCTCGGTTATGAGCATATTTTTCCGTTTTTAGTAAGAGCTAAACTTTTAACATTCTAACTTAATATTTGTCACCAGACCTGTGTAGTAAACACAAACTTAAGTTACAAGATTTTTGGCATAGAATTCAAAACAAGCAAGAGAGTTGCAATACTTAGAAATTATGACTATATCTTGGCACGTTTTGAACTTTTTGTTATAATATTAATAGTACTTGTATATAGACAGGAGAGAGTCTGGTTGAACACAAAAAACAAGTTTTGCCCAAAACGTCACTTACGTCACCGAGCCTGCAATATTTTCATATTTGTCGTGGTCGATGGTCTTCAAAGTTCCCTTTTCATCTATTTCAATATCACAGTAGCGTTGTTTGTGCGGTGTGGCGGCTGTAAAAAGTCTCCCCGTACATTCAATTAATGCTGTCATCAGTTACGTCCTTTGTAGGTCGTCGAACACGATATTTATGTACTATGTTAATAGTTCATCTAAATTCACTTTTTGTTTTGATATTTCGGCCAGTTTAAAGAAGGATCGTTTCAATATCCCAGCCATTATAAAATTGGATATTGTTCAATCACCTGGGGACCATACGCCGCTTACATGGAATGGTATTAATCTGAAAATACCGCATTGAAGGTTCCATGTTCACCGTCATATGAATACCATCGTTTGGGATGGATCAAAATTGTACTGTTTATTGGTGTTAATATTGAGTTGCGCTCAACCCGGGGCTAGGCGGCGTGGGCAATATAAGGCATATCCATTACTGCCCATGAACAGGCTCAATCAAACCGAGCCTGCAATATTTTCATATTTGTCGTGGTGGAGGGTCTTCAAAGTTCCCTTTTCATCTATTACAACAGTTTCGCTTATAAGTCAAATCATATTCTTAACAAAATGAAAGCAGGAGAAATTAAAGCTTATGATAAATAGATGACATAGCATAATGAATATCTGGTTGTTTTCTTGTTTTGACCTAGAGGAGTATTAGTTACTCCGCACAGTTTTAAGTCCGGTTTTTATTATAATAGAAGACTTTGTACCATAAAATTTACAATTTATGATTAAGGAACAAAATGTTTTGTTACATTTCGAATGAAACAATTGCAGCTAGGGGACATGTGAAATTGCTTCATGTGTATATAATTTCATTGGACAAAAGAGACAGAAATGGAAAACAAGATTTATTTTCTATTTAGATAATTGCTGTGCACAAAATAAATACAAAAAGTGATATTGTTTCAATGTAGTGGTATTGTATACAACAATTTCATCTTATATCCATATAACAAAAATACCTTATAAAAGGTCATACCCAGAATGAGGCTGATAGTATTCATGCTGCTGTTGAATCAGCCACAAAAAAAACCCAATCACTTTACACAACTCCACAGTAGGCAGCCACGGTAAGAGCAGCCAGAAGTGGGAATCATACTTTGTTAAAGAAATGAGTATTACTGATTTCAAATCTCTTTTCATTTTCTTAATTTCACTGTAAATAATGAGAAAGTGGACTGGCATGATTTAAAGAATATAACTATAACAGTAGAAACACTTTAAATGTTTTAATTCAATTACTGTGGGCCCATTAAAAGTCTTGATGTATGTCAGTGATTAAGATCTAAGGACAGTATAAAGGCAAATTTTTCTGCAGAAACTATGAAAGGAGCACATACCTCTGAACAAGGACAAATGATAGTGTCTCTAGCTGGGAGCGAATCCGCACCGTCACGGCGACAGCGCCTAGTCCTACAATTCCTGCGACGCAACCAATTGAGCTAACCGGGACAACCCCGAAAAAAGGTTGATCGGATAGCCCTGATATACGTAACTATCGTTGAATGACATCGGTACCGGGTTATTTTACTGAAAACAGTACTGACTATATGTACGGGGAGACTTTTTACGGCCGCCACACTGCACAAATACAGCTAAGCCTGCGATTCGGTTCCGTGTAAAATCGGTTTTGATCGGCGTGACACGCACGCAAAACGCTTCACGGTACACGCTAAGCGGTTTACGTTTCACGATGCACGCTTTAGCGCTTCACGGTTCGAACCGTGTGACCAATCAAATCACAGAGCGGTTTAACCGTGAACCGTGTGACCAATCAAATCGCAGACGGATTGTAACGAGGTTGAGATAACAGTGTCGCTATTATGCACCACACACGCACCTAGTACATCTAACCCTGTACGGTGAAATTTATATAAACCAGATCACGAAAACAATGTATAACTAAAGCGGTTCATAGCCTAGGAATTTTATTCTCCCTTGAAATAATTCTGACGGAAAGAAATTACCGGTAATAAAGTATTTAATAAAGTATATAAAATGGCCGCTTAAATATAAACCCTTGTGGTTCATAGTCAAATAATTTAATTTTCCTTTTGAAATAGTTCTGATTCGAAGAAATTACCCATCATAAACACTTACTTAATATTTTAAAGGGCTTAAAAATTGACCCTTGTCTTGGAGCGTCTTCTGTGTTTTATATTCTGTACTGAGTACAGACCACTGTACGCTGATCTGGGTTTTACTCATGCTCTACATGTAGAAAACGTGTGTAGAATATTTTGATGATCGGCGATAAATCAAACCTGATGGTGAGTATATATGTTGTATTTTACAATTAAAACACAGTCAAAAACTTGGAAAACGGTATAAACGGTTGCTGTCATGCCGGATAATTGGAAGTTTTGATTATTGTAATTAGATTTCGCAATCGTGTGTTCAACTGGCCGGTTGCACAGGCACCTGATTAGAGGTTCTTTTTTGGCCAGTATGTCAGATTTGGTTAATTTCATCTAATAAATGGGCTATTTGTATTATTAGATGGAACTACAATCACCCAGAACACAAAATTTCCGAAAAAAACAACAACAACAAATTGCTCGTTGTCCTAAATAACTACTGTAAAGATAACAAGAAAAACAGATCACAAAAAAATGCATAATCCCAGTTGCACATCGATTTTGAAGACAAAATCATAACTTACCAATCAAATGTTGATTATTAATCTTTCCTATGAAACCAGTAAGAAAACATGAATTTCTCTATTAGTAGAGAATATCCAAGTTTATTGTCAAATTTTATGGAAGTTTTCACTCTGAATCTTTTCTATTTCGATTACCGGTAAGCCAGGATTATTAAAAAAAAAACGAGTTGACTGTGCATCAGCCAGGTTCAAAAAATGTTAAAATTGGTGAAAACTTGAATGTTAGCAAAACGTCGGTATGTTTTTTTTGTACATACGGTGTGATTTTTAAATAAAAATCATGTAAATAGAATGTTGACAATCAAAACAAGTAACCTCATTACTTCTATTTCTGGAATAGAGCAGATTCCTCGGACAAGAATGTGAAAACCTCGGTGTATTTTGATAATAAATTTGGATTTTCTCTGCTAATTATGGACTTATGTTTAGTTTCTTATGTCATCGGAAAGATAAGAAAGATGTTTCCAGTCACAGGTCTCTAAAAATTTTGGGTCGGTAGGTCATTTTTTTTTTTTAACCACCAATATATGCAAAAATGGCAACAATTTAATTATTAATTTAATACAAATTAAGCTAATTGCCATCTGACGGATATAAGTATCTAGAATGTTCACCTAATATATGTGATAATGGCTATATCCCATAGAATAAATGGTTACATTTACCTGTTGATAACATGTCAATGAAATCTGGGAAAATTAGTACCCTAAAAATAATTATACAATCACAGTATTCTATTAGAAATTGCTTGCAGTACAGCAAATTTGAATTGAAGTAATTTATTGAAAAGTTTCAAGTTCCTTAACCTCTCTGAAGCTCAATGCTGCTTTGTTACCAAGAATTTAGAATGTTTAAGCTCATGTTTGAACTTTTTTTGAGACATGGACTGACAAGTGCATTTACACTGTAAATAAAAAGTAACATAAATCAAAAGTAAGGCACTTTTTGGTGGGTGCAAAACACATGGGAATCCTTTGTTGATTTCAGGTATCGGGGTGGGGGGGGCAGATTTTTTTCAGTGAAACAAATCAAAGAAATAGTTAATATTTCACAGTATGTGCAAAATTTAAGTACACATTTTAATAGTTAATTTTGCAGCATATTTAGAGGTGAAGTATCTGTAAAATAATGTTGGGTTTTTCTAATGCAAAATGACAAAGTTAAACGCAGTGTCAGGACTTACCCTAAAAATCTATTTATGATAAAACTGAAATCATCTTGAACATTTCTTATGTTTAGGTGTTGTTTTTTTTTTCAGAATATGTCACAGCTGAAAATGTCATTGAAACACCAACAAGGATTTTGATAATGTTTAAAACAATAATCTATTTACCGGTATGTAAACAGTTTTATAGTGTTTAAGTCATATATGCCTGATTGTTTCACTTTAATATAGAATAATTGCTTTCCTCCATATATAGGCATTTTTAGACTGTGTGAATGTACAGGCTGATCAGGATCTGCACTGGACACATTTTGGTCAGAAATAACTGAACAAATAAAAAAGCAAACTGCGTAGATCCTGTTCAGGTGGTAAGGATGTGTCGGCTGATCTGGATCTACACTGTTTGCCCATGCAATAAAGGTAATAATATATGGAAGAAATGGTTAAAATAATCCTAAATATCCCATCTGTTTTCTTTCAATGATTTCTTTTATATAAATTCTCCAAACTGACTAAGACTCTGTAATTTGATACAGGCCATTAAAGCATCACTGGGCAAATGAATGATTCCTGGGGTCAAGCATGATATTATAATTTCATGGATAAGAAATCCTGGAGATTTAGGGGAAGTTTAGACTTGTTTCTTGTACTGTAAAAAATCCCCCCCTAAAAAAAACAACAAAAAACAACAACAACAAAAATGGATTCTGAATGATATTGTCCTTTCCTGGGAGCAAACCCGCACCCAGAGGATAATAAATTATGCTGTACCATGATTAATTAAATTTACCACAAGACTCAGAAGTTCATGTAGTGGTTTTCAATTTAAAGCTGTGTTACACTTATTAGTTATTCAGATTTTCTTTTCAGCTTATTAATTTTAGTCATTAGGGTCTCATATTATTATTATTGGGGATTTAATGTGCTATTTAAATAAGTGTCCATGTGTTGTAAATAAAATTGGTCAGAATCTAAGACTTGGGGACTGAAAACAAAAATCAGTGTTGTAATTTAACGGAAAATTTAAGTACAACAAATAGATTAAATCATGAAATAGTTTCTGATTTAAGTTCTTTAAGTGCAACTTTCATATTTTCATAACTAAACTATTTTTTGAACTTTATTCATTGTTTGGGATGATAATATACCTAGTTTAAACACTCCCATCCAATTATTTTTTACCAGTCACTGTTCTTTTTTCACATAGTGCTTATTACTTAAAGATACTTGTGTTTTATGACCATGTTACATAATCTAATCAGCAAGACACTGATCTTATCAGTAGGTCAGCAGGGGGTGTCATAAATATCCTTTTGAAGAGAAGTAGTTTACTTTGTGAGAGATTAAAGATGTGCTAATTTAGTGTTGTTTTAAGAAACTGACTTGGGATTAATTATACTATTTCATGCTATCAGTGTAGTAAGAGACTATTAATTTATTTAATTTTCTGAACTGTAATAAGTGCAAGCTGTGTTTTTTTCAAGCCAGAGGAAAGTTGAAAACAAATTAAAAATTATATTATTTTCTAATGATTCAATTTAATTGTAAAAAAACTTCAAAAAGCAGATATCTAAAGATAAAACATTATTTCAATAGAACAATTAATTTTTTGTAACATCCTTGTGAAAAAGGCATCATTATGGCATTATTAAATGTTACTAAAAGAGTAAAAGTAATTGTTGTGATTACTGCATCATAGATAAATAAGTGCTTAAAACATAATAAAATGCTTCACATTAATGACCTTATGCATAATTATTTAATTTTAAAAATAAACCGATAATAGGAAATAAATGTATAATGATTTAACCCATTCCTCCATCTTTACGCATTTTTACGCATGAACCACCTGTATAGATCTAGATCAGCCGGCACAACTATGCAGTCTCATCAGGATCTGCACTGGTCGCATTTTGGTCAGAAATAACCTAACATATCTTAAAGCCAACAGTGCAGATCCTGGTCAGATGGCATGGATGTGCCGGCTGATCCGGATCTGCACTGTTCACCCACGCAATAAAGGTGTGTCTATGGAGGAAAGGGTTAAACAGAATGACAGAACAGTGAATGTAAAAAATCACATGCTTAATGGCCTAAAATGTGAATTACTGGTACATGTTTAATTTTTAATTAAATGCTTATGTTCGCATGGCATTTTCATCCCCAAAAGCAGCATTTAGGTCTGCCACCGTTTAAGTGGACCCCTCTTATTATTACATAATAAAAGTTTCAAGAGTTAAGAAATTTTATAGATTTAGTCTTTATAATATTTTCTATATGTTATTGGTAAAAATTTAAGTTTATCATACTTCTTTGTTTGACAATATTATTGTTCAGTGTATTTGGTTTATTTTTGACAGACTATGTAAATTATCTGTGGAACTTATTGCTATTAATATACAAAGAAATTTCCTTTTGTAACTTTTACGGTTTTATCAGCTTGGCTGCATAATGACAGGTATTTGATTAACTTAGTGTCAAGCCACAGACTGATTAGGGTTTTGGGGGTTTTATATTTGCATATTTGTTACATAGAATTTTATTGGTTATTTAAGAAAACCTTTATTTTTATATCTATAGAATAATTTTGTCTTAATAGAACATAAGTAGGAAAAACAACTTGGAAATTTGTAACTTCATTTTAAGTCTTCAGAATAACTTTTGAAATATTACTTGGACAATTATATTGGGATATATGGAATTTTGGAATGCTGGATACATAAAGAATAAGAACTATATGCTGTGTTGTATTATTTTGACATCATAAAGTAAATTTATGGAAAGTACTGCTGTTTCCCTCTGCTAAATAACTGGCAGAGTGGACCCCTGGACTGAGTGAATGTTATAGAGGTGTGTCTTTGCATGGGCATTGAGCTAATTAATTCCTCAAATCCCCGGTCAGCCTCTAATGCTGAAGTAGACCCAGTGTAGACCCCAAAGAAAAACAACAACAACAATCTCTCTCACTTCATTCCGGTCGCAGGTCCATTGTAGACTTTTGCATACATGCAGAGACAATGCAGAAGTTTTTTCTTGTATGTTTCTTATTTAATAAGTGAGCAGGTCCACATCTTCCCTTAAACTAGAAACTTCTCTCTGTTCTCACAACCTAAGCTATTCCCAGCTTACCTACTCCATGGAATAAGGTTGTTATCCATATGTGAACAATGTAGATCCAGAACAACCAGCACAGCTGTGCCATCTTGTCGGGATCTACACTTCACTCTTTGATTCAATAGATAATTTCTGACTAAGAAAAGTGTAGATCCAGATCAGATAGTGAGGATATGTTATATTTATTCATAGTACACCTTTTTATGCCCCCGCCATGAAATGGCTACGGCAATTAAGAGTTGCTCCTGTCCGTCCGTCCGATATTCTCGTGAACGCAACTTCTCCTACACTACTGGTGGGAATTTAATGAAACTTGACCACAATGTTTGGCCTGATATGTTGTTGTGCATGAAGGTGGGGTTTCCTCTTACATGTTCCGTTCAGAAGTTATGGCCCTTTGATACTTCCATTTACATTAGTTTTAATGGGAGTATATCTTGTGAACGCAACTCCTCCTACACTACTGGTGGGAATTTAATGAAACTTGACCACAATGCTTGGCCTGATATGTTGTTGTGCATAAAGGTGGGGTTTCGCTCTTACATGTTCCGTTCAGAAGTTATGGCCCTTTGATACTTCCATTTACATTAGTTTTAATAGGAGTATATCTCGTGAACGCAACTTCTCCTACACTACTGGTGGGAATTTAATGAAACTTGACCACAATGCTTGGCCTGATATGTTGTTGTGCATGAAGGTGGGGTTTCGCTCTTACATGTTCCGTTCAGAAGTTATGGCCCTTTGATACTTCCATTTACATTAGTTTTAATAGGAGTGTATCTCGTGAACGCAACTCCCCCTACACCTCTGCTGGGAATTTGATAAAACTTTACCACAATGCTTGGCCTGATATGTTGTTGTGCATAAAGGTGGGGTTTTGCTCTTTCATGTTCCGTTCAGAAGTTATGGCCCTTTGATACTTCCATTTACATTAGTTTTAATAGGAATATATCTTGTTTCCTTTATTTTGTGTTAAGCAAAATATGCATTTTGCCCATAACTTTAAAACTACTTGAGATACTGCCTTGAAACTTGAAATATAAGTTTACCATCAAAATCTACATCAAAACCAACAAGACCCATAAGCCTGCTTCCAATATTTTTCAAATTATGCCCCTTTTTCACTTACATGTTCTGTTTTGTGTTAAGAAAAATATACACTTTGCCCTTAACTTCATTTGGAATGGAGGGATTTCAAAATAACTTGGCACAAATGTTCACCATAACAAGGCGGTGTGTCATGACAATACCCATGCCTGTAGGTCCAAGGTCAAGGTCACTGTAACTAAAAATAGAATTTTCTTGCAAAATCTTGTCCGCTCTGTAACTTTGTTATTTCTTATTGGATTTTTGAATAACTTGGTATAATTGTTCACCATATCAAGACGGTATGTCACGTACATGCCCAAGCCTTTAGGTCGAAAGTCAAGGTCACTGTTACTGGAGGGTTTTCAAAATAACATGGCACAAATGTTCACTGTGACAAGGCGGTGTGTTGCGTACATTACCCATGCCTGTAAGCCCAAGGTCAAGGTCACAGCAGTTACTAAAACTTGAATTTACTTGTTCGGGCTATAACTTCTTTATGAAGGAAGGGATTTCAAAATAACTTGGCACAAATGTTCACTATGACATTGCATTGCATTACCACCAACTTCTTCACAGACTTTTCAGTAATGAGAAGACAACAGTGCCACAAATACAAATAATTTACTTGATCATCAAGTTTATGCATATTCTTATAATTACTCGAACATCACTGTCTTTGAAATGCTATTATTCCCATCGTTGCACTTAAGTATCTGAAAACAATGCATAGCGGGGGCATCCGTGTCCTATGGACACATTTCTAGTTTTATCATACATTATAAAGCATAGGCAAACATTTCAACTTTTGTTTCCAGCAGACAGCAAAATATAATTATATATTCATGCATCAACTTTGTCTTTTCACACTTTTTAAACACCTTACTTCTTTTTCAGGGCAACAAGAAAAAGAACTTGTAGTGTTTTATGAATGGATGTGGAAACTTCTATTTCGACACATCACTCAAAAAGAAATCCATTATGACTAAACATCTTGCAACTGTCTAGATGGACTGTGTTGTACAACAGATTTGATTATTATCAAAATATATAGTGAATGTCGCTATGCAGACTTATGATGTGGAAAGTATTTTGTTTGAATCTTGAGAAAGTGAAAGACATTGAAATTAACAATGCATTCTTGAAGATATTGGATAAAATATTAAAACTTTATGAAGTTGTCAAGAATATTTCCACAAGCCAGCAGCCAGTGGAGCCTTGTATGTCGAACAGTCTAAAGTGTTATTATTATGCAAACATCAAGGCATATTCCAGCAAGAAACTACTTAATGTAAGCTACTGATTGAAGACTGCTCTGAAGAATACTACTTCCCAAGCAGGACAGAAACCTCACAGTCTTTCATTGATACCTAGTTGCCAGCAAAAATAAAGCAAGAATTCTGTCTCAAGCAAAATTTATGTGTTTCACATGTCAGTCAGCACTTTCCTGTAATGTCTCCTCGCCAAAGCATCCAGCAGCCACAGAACTAAATAATTCAACCGTTGAGCCGGCATCCAGAGATCCAGATTTGCGAGTGAAGCAGCAAACAGCAAGTCTGCATCCAATGGCAACCAGCAGCTAATGAATCATCTTTAAAACATTTTAAAGACACTAAACTACATAGCTGATACACATAATTAATTTAACTCTAATTTATCTAATTTAATCTCATAAAGAAAACGGGGCTGCTCTTTTGCTGTTTACCCGTGTATTACATAAATATTAACATCCGTTATTTTGTCTCGAAATAGTTTGGGGGATCATCTAGTCATTGCCAAGAGTTGTTTTACTCTTTCCTCCATATATACGCATTTTTACGCATGTGCGACCAGTGTAGATCCAGATCAGCACATCTGTGTGCATCTTATCAGGATCTGCACTGGTCGCATTCTGGTCAGAAATAACCTAATGAATCAAAAAGCGAACAGTTTAGATCCTGATCAGACAGTACGGATGTGCTGGCTGATCTGGATCTAAACTGTTCGCCCAAGCAATAAAGGTGTATCTATGGAGGAAAGGGTTAACCCTGTGCATTTGCTTCATAGATACAGCTTTGTACTATGTACTTTCAATGTTTTTTAGCATGATTATTCAAAGAATAGGACTGTGACTCTCTAGGCAACCTGCAATGCTATAAGCAAGGTATTTCTGATATGATGACATGTACTTCTCTGTTGTTTTTGTGATATTAAAATATTTTTTTTCTAACTACTGTTTGTATTGTTATTTTCTATATCAAGATTGAATATGAAACAAATCTAAATCTATATATATGTAATCCTGATGTTTTTACATAAAAATGGGATTTAACATTTTACTCCATAGATTCGCCTTTGTTGCATGAACCAACACAGTAGATCACTATCAGCGAGCACATTTGATTCGGATCAACACTGTTCGCATTTCTTAGTTTATTTCTAATCAAGATGTGACCAGTGCAGATCCAGATCCGACCACATATATGTGCAGGCTGATCTGGATCATCACTGCAAACTCTTTTAAGCCTGTATACCAGTATGTGAAGTAAATGGTTAAACATAGTTGTGTAATGTATAATTTACAGTAAGACTGCATGATCTGGTCTTATTTAAAAAGGTTCTTTTTTTCCTTTTGCCAAAGACAAATAATGATAATGGGGATACCACGGTTAACATCATCTCACTTTGATCACTATTATTAGGTGCACCAGTGAATCTTTACAGCCTTAAAGCCAGAATATTTTTTAACTATTCCACTCACTTTGTCGTCTGCATTTTGCTCTAGTCAAAGACACAGATTCGCATCGCTCTTTAACTGATCTAGTAAATCTCATTTTGATATGTGGACTGGACGAGAATTACTTCACGTAACAAATCGCTATTTTCACTTGATATAATCCACCGTATTGTAGCTGATAATTACGTGTTGACTGGATTTTAATCATGTTTACATCACTTTTAATCGATCTTCATGTTATTATGTTATTTTGATATACTTCTTGAACACATTGACTAAATTATCACATCTTTTTAAGGCCCTTATGTGATCGGCATTTCAAATTTGTATGTTTGCTTTCTGCAGGCTAAGGCACTTTGAACGGTTACATGGTGCAATTTGGTGATTTTGATTGTTATATCAATAAGTAAATAGTGAACCTGAGTTTAATGATAAAGAATATGCATCTTTCTTTAAATTAATGCAAGTCACATTTGTATTTAACATTCATTAAAAAAGCTTTAATGATAGACAAAATTGATGAAGGCTTTCGGTATCAAAAATGGCGATCTTGTGATTCAAGATAACGCAGGCCGCGTGCATAGGCGAGAAAATGCGATGATGCATATCTACTTACATATAATATAGGTCTTTGCTGTAGTAAGTGTACATTAGATTTTTAAAATGAGCACTCTAAATATAATTATATAATAATAATAGACAGACGCCCATATGATCTGCTAAGGACGTCTTTAAATAAACACAAAAACACATACACACACACACACACACACACACTAGTAAGTGTAAAAAAAACAACCTTTCATTATTTATATTGAAAAGCCAATTCAGATGCAGCAAGTTTGTGCCCATCTTACATAAACCTGAACATAATTCAGGAAAGAAATAAAAACAAGGAAATAAAACATTATATCTAGTGGCCATCAGTGTAGATCCACATCAGCCTGCACATCTGTGAAGAATCCACACTGATTCATTCTTGGTCAGAAATAACCTTATGGGACGAGAAGCGACTAGTTTATATCCTAGCTGATAAACCACAGCGATCTGCGCTCCACAGATCCAGATCTGCCTGTACATTCGTGAAGTCAGGAAGTCTTAATGGTCAGTTATAAACTTATGAATGTAGACATGGCCTTGTCAAGAATAATCTTATAAATCTAGAAGCATTGAATGAAACCCCAATCAGACTCAATGATGTGATAGTGTAGATCTAGATTAGCATGCACATCCATGCCGACTGATAAGGATCCTCGTACTGTTCTATTTTTGGTCAAAAATAACCTTTGTGACAAGAAAGCGACTAGTTTATTTCCTAGCTCATCAAGCAACACAGATGGGAGTCCACTGTAGATCCAGGTCTGCCTGTGCTTTGTGCAGTCTGATCAGGATTTACACCATCCATTTATTGATTGGTCAGGAATAAAACTTTATAAATCTAGACAAATCTTGGTCAAGAATAATCTTGTGAATTTTTAAAAGCATCTAAAAAAGCCCCGATCAATCTCATTGCAGCTAGTGTAGATCCAGATCAGCATGCACATACATGCTGTCTGATAAGGATCCACATACTGCTCCATTTTGTTGGCTAGAAAAAACGCAATGAGATGAAATGCGACTATTGTGCATACCCTAGCTGACCAAGCTGCAAGGAAGTCAAAAACATGTCGTAGATCCAGATCATTCTGTACTTTAGTGCTGTCTGATCAGAATTTGCACCATCCACATTTAGTCAAGAATAACCTTTTTAAACTAGAGAGGGCTTGCATAGATCCTGATAAGACCGATGTGTTTGTTGTCTTGATCACTTTCAGGTCAAAATTAACCTTAATATATTGAGCGAATGGTGCAGGATGTGTCGAATCTCCGCAAAATTCATCCGATTTAAAAATGTCGGGTACCAATTAAGTTCGGTAAATTAAATCTTAACCTTCTTCTCCAGTATTAACTCATTTTCGGGGAATAGACTAATAATTATCATAAGGGATATAATCAACAAACTCATTTCAATCTTGAACTCTGTACGTTTCGGCCTACGACCTTTTCAAAACAAAATACAGATTGCCTTATATGCAAGTGTTATTTTCGTAGACTTGTTTCGGTTTTCATATTAGATATGACAAATAAACTGTAGACATTCATTGAGAAATAGCAATTGTTTGGATGTATTCGAGAAATGGCCATTATTAAGTTTTGTTTTGATGAATTAACGCTTCACGGTGCGCATGCGTATTGAGATCTCACGGTTTCACGGTGCGCATGCGCAATGACATGAGCGGTTTCACGGTGCGCATGCGCTGTAGTATCACGGTTCACGGTTCACGGTCCACGCTTCACGTTACACGCTGCGCGAGCGTTATCGTTCGTCGCAAGGTTTCTCACGCAAAATCGGGGAACCGAATCGCAGGCTTAGCTGTAGCACATGTATAGTGCGCACACCCGTCAACCGGCAGAGCCAGGAGCGGACGGCACATCCAGGCGCAGACACGGTAAGTTTTTTTCATAATTGACAGCGGTGTAAGAAATTATCATTTTTGCTAGTTTTGATTAACTCTTGAAAAGAAATATCGGCTGATTTTAAAAGCCAAATGAATTCTGCAAATGTTCGTTGAATTCTCAAGTGGTAGAAGGGATAATAAACATTTTATCGGAATTAAAATGCGGAAGTTTGTGATGAAATCTTGAAGTTTTGCGTTTTATAGCAAAATTCTCCATAGATCAGAAAAACTGCATAAATTTAATCATTCCACTGGCAATATGTGAAACATCAGCACAAACAGACTTTTAGCAAATTCGCAAGGGCTTAGTGAATAGAGCTGGGGTATAGAAATGGGCGGGTCCATGGAGCAGAAAGCGAATTTATTGGCGGGGACCAGGAGCAGATATAATCGAGTACGGAAAATCGTTTGATGTATTGTTTTGACACTATTCCACGTCATCAATAACAAAATTTCGTTAAGATACAATGAGAGTATTGTCCGTCCGTATGTCTGTTTATGTCATAAAGTATACAGAAATCATTTCTAGAGGAGTTATGTAAGCTTGTGATGCATGAACTATCATTAGTTAACTGAATTATCGCTATTTAATCAGTATAAGCCTTAGTATATGTTTGCAACTGGATCATTTTAACGGCTTCAAACTATGACGGCATTTTGAAATTGTGAACTTCATTAAACATTGAATTATTTACCGGTCTGTGTCCTTAAACATGGTAAGCCATCATTTCGTCATTGAGGGGAATGAGATCAAAACACGCTAGGGTATTACCAGCTTTAGTTGAAACATAAAAAATAAGCTCTGGACTTAATTTGGACTACCTCTGTACACTATATATCTTCCCACGGAAGAAAAAAACGTTCTTCATTGATTTCAAATAAAGATTTAATCATTAGTTATCGAACTTCTTCTGGGAATACTTTTCTTCTAATTTCCTGAGATTTTTTAACTTTTATAGAAACTATATATGTTATGTTCCGAAAACGAAAGTTGAATGGGTGACGACCAGATTACCTCAGGTAATGTTTCAACTTATTTCACCATCATTTCTTTATCGATTTATGTAAACAAACCAAAATTGATGACGCAAAATATGTTTTTAAAAGTATTTGATTTTTTCTGCACGTTGGGTAGTTTTTAGTGTTGGTTAAATTGCGATGAAGTGTAGCCTAGTTGTTGATATTTGCGAACTATGTTGAAAATTTCCAATAATGAAGCCCAAAACGCATTTTCTGTCTCTAAATCTGGATTTATAAAATATAGACTTTCTTCCACTTGTATTAAAACCGGCATTCACCAACTCGAGCAACTATAACACATTTAGAAACGCAACTTCAACTTCAGGAAGGTATATTTTATTAACTTTTTAAATTTTATTTCAAATTTTATTTTCTCCTTTTAACATTAACATTTGTTAACACTTTGCATGTGAAACCAATTTATTGACTTACAAATTATACCGAAGAATCAACTCCGAAACAGTGACGTCTTTATGAAGCCCTAACGAAATTGTCAATACCTGGTATGACCCCATTTGCTGCCATGGCAGCTCGAATACGCCTGTGCATGGAGTTGATGAGACCGTTTATTTCAGGAATTGAAATGTTGTTCCACTCCTCCCTCAATGCCTGGCTTAATTCATCATGTGTCGTCGGAGCTGGATGACGTTTCCGGATACGCCTGTCCAGCTTGTCCCAAAAATGTTCTATGGGTGAAAGATCGGGACTAAATGCAGGCCAAGGCAGAACCGACATTATTTGCATGAAGATAGTCGTTGCAGAACCTGGCGACATGAGGGCGTGCGTTGTCTTGTTGAAACGTCAAGCCATTACGTTCAACAAACGGAACAACAACCGGTTGAAGAATAGTGTCGCGGTATCTCTGTGCATTCAACGCCCCATCAATAAAATTTAGATCCGTTTTGTGTCCGTGAGCGATACCGGCTCACACCATTACAGATCCACCTCCGAATCGATCTACCTTCCATTACATACGCTTCTACGTAACGTTCGCCTCTACGTCGATACACACGTTGTCTTCTATCAGAACGAAACAACAGAAAACGAGACTCGTCCGAAAACAACACCCTCCTCCAGCGGGCCATAGAAAACACCCCGGGGCGATGGAGATGCAGCCAGTTCATACGACGTTGGCCTCGAGCTCTTGACAAAGGCAATCCTATGTACGGCTGACGCGCTCTTATATCAGCCTTACGAAGCCTGTTAGAAACTGTTCGCGCAGACAGTCTCTTGTTGTTGAGTCATCTTAGTGTTCTGGCAGTTTGTTTAGGTGTCTGGAACCTATGACGTGTGTCACCCTTTTGAAAGTGTCCTCCCGACGCGTCGTCACTCGGGGACGGCCAGGTCGAGGACTGTCGTTGGTGGTGCCAGTGGTACGTAAACGATCAAACAGCCTTGATATAGTGCACTCTGAAGTGACGGGCAACGTTATGCTGCGAACTTCCGTTCATCAACATCCTAACGGCAGCCCGACGTTGGTCTTCACTTAGACGAGGCATACTCAATTTTCATTAGATTGAGTTTTTATTTTGAAAATTTACTGACTACTTTACAGAGATGAACCGAGTAAAGTGACCGAACATGTACACTCTACAGGGTTTCCTGTTTACACACCAGACGGTGTTTGCAAGAAACCCGTGCCGCACGTGATTTGAGCGGTCACTCGAAGGCATTTATCGGTCGATAATAAAGTGTAAAGAACTGCAATAACGATTTGGCATACAGCAATATTTAGAAAGTATAGGATCATTTAAAGTTCTTGTTTAAAGAAGTTGCGTTTCTAATTTCTTTAATTATATAATACATTTGCGAAAAACGGCCATGCCTTGCGTACAGTGTCTAGCTAAGTTATGTACGCAGTGTAAATGAAAAATTGTTTGCGAGTGTACGGTGTAGAGTAGGTAACGAATCCATTTTCTGCCAAAATAAACTCCAGTACCCGAGCATACACATACACTGATTAAGGAATTGCGTTTAGTGTCGAAAGCAGTGAGCATGAAGTTGGGTATTACTATTTGTATTTTAAGTCCAAGCGTAAAGTAAAACATTTTAGTATTTTCAAAGGATAAACGTGTTTAATTTAACCATTCACATTATACGTGACATAAATAGTAATGTTAAAACGCCGTTTCCGTCCGTCTTTACTACTTTTGATACGTGACCATAACTTTAAACAATGTAAAACCTTAGTTAATTCCAAACTTTGTTTATCATTTTTATCCGGCCTAAGGACCATTTAAAAACAAACGTATGTAAATTATCTTTGGTAACATATTTGCCTTTACCAGTTAAGCACGAGTTTTCATTCTATGGAAAAGACTATATTACTGGCTTTTAAAGCTTGAGCATTTCTTTAACGAGATTTTTATGGTTTTTTTTGCACTTACGATAAACTAATATAAAATATTAAACAATAAAAAGATGTGAACATGGAAGAAATTCTATATGTTATAATTCCCAATTGATTTTGAGACAACAGATGCGTTTTTGAGCTTTATATAAGAAAATATTAACATAATTCGCAAATTTCGAGAACTTCAATTATCGCAAATTTAACAAAAACACAACGTGCTGAAAAAAGCAAATACTGCTTTAAAAAAGGTAAAGTTAGCTTCACAATTTCGTAAAGTTCAGAGAAATTGATAAAGTAATGACGGTGAAATAAGTTTAAACATTACCTGAGGTAAATTCTGAGAAAATCTAAAAATGAGAAGTGCACAGTTTCTTTTGCGTTTAAGTATATATTCACCACCAAGACCCATAATAATTATTTCAAATAATGCCCCCTTTTCACTTAAATTTTGCATTGATGTTTTTATGCACTTGGCCTAAAACTTTGAAACTATTAAAGATGTTATCTTCAAACTTTAACTTTAGATTTCAACCGTCTTAATGTACATCACGATACTTATGTACTATGTTAATAGTACTTCTAAGATTACTTTTGTTTTAATATTTCGGCCAGTTTCAATATCCCAGCTAATATAGATATATTGGATATTGTTAAATCACCCCAAGGATATACTGCTTTTTTTTCATTTTGCCTTTGGCGTTACATGTATCTGTGATATGCATGATTTATATTCCCCTGTCAAAATTCTATTTTGTTTAGATCCTTTTATCTGGGGACAATACGCCGCTGTTCATGGAATGGTATTAATCTAAATACCACATTGAAGGTTCCATGTCCACCGCCATGTCCACCGCCATATGCACATCGTTTGGGATGGTCAAAATTGTACTGTTTATTGGTGTAAATATTGAGTTGCGCTCAACCCGGGGCTAGGCGGCATGGGCAATAGTATGTATTTCCATTACTGTCCATGAACAGGCTCAATCAAAAAGTGGCCAATTTTGTAAAATACTCCTGACAGTGTACAATAATTATTGTATATGGAGAAAATAACCTAACATTGGCTACTTGTAATAAGGCTAATTGTTTCAGGCAATATTAATTTCTCCACTCTGCTTTATTTATAAAAACTGTCCGTTAATTCAAAAACAAAGTATACCAAATTTATATTCTACAGCGCTCTGCATGCAATGTGATTTACCCCATCTTCAGTTGATCGTCATGCTTACTGAAAACTCCCAGTGGCAACAGGTTTTATCACTGACCTATTCAAGGCGGTAACTCCTAGGGTTTCATTTTTGTTAATTGTTTGTGGTGACAATTTTGAAATTGATCATTTTATAAAGTCATAAAGTCACTTTTCCTCGCTGCTTTTCGGCTGTGTTGGTAGGATGTGGTCATTCCTGATACATGTATGCATATTTTACCTTATTAACAATTTTGCAATTCTGTTTCAAGTTTTTGTAATGATTAGGCAAACACACCTCAACAAAAGCATTAGCACTAGAGCAGACTTTCAAATCAAATAAAAGTGGCAATTTAGTCGAATTTTGAAATATACTAGTATGTAAAAGGAACACTGAAAGCAACCGAAAACGACAAAATTCAAAATATTGAAAGCTTGGTTTGATATAGCCAGATCATGAGCATTAATGGAAATGCATATTACTCACACCCTGGTACCGGCTCTCCCAAGTACAGGTGGCACTCCCACATACAGCTCACGGTAAAGAATTTTATACGAGAGGTGTTATAGGCATTTCGTTTGTGTCTCCAGGAACTCAAAACAGGGTAATGTAGACAGTAATGTCCAAGCGCAAAGCATTAATTTCACACGTTTAAATATAGGTGCTCAGCGGCCTTCGAATATCGTATCTGAGCGTCTCGGTGAAATCTGGCACACTGGCTATTTGGAGAAATGTGGACTTTATTAATAACAGAAATTCATTTATTGTCGGTCATCCTGATGACCGACATATTATAATCGACCAAACTTGAGATCTTTAGCCTGAACTCCGGTTAACAGTGACTCACGGTCCAGAACGGATAATTTAGACTATGCCACCTGTTCCGCACTTTGGACAAAGCCGCCCGTCTAAAGCTTGAGAATGCAATTCTGTTGCCCCTGTTTGCAAGAAAAGTCTTCTAAATATTGATAAAACAATATTTGAACATTGTAGTTACATCAAATCAGAAATTGAGCTGATCAATAACGACATGTTAAATTTTGTAAACATAAGTGTGTTGTATTTTCTACAGGGTATAGAAATAAGGTTATGCGTCTTTTTTTAGAAAGTCGCGTGATGCAAACATTTAAAGCAAAATATTAGTTGCATAAAAGTTGAACTGATACTTTATTTGAATCAAACAACTGTTCAGGATGATGCCATATCTGAAGAGATTCGTTCCGTTATCTTGAATTTGTTCGTCAAAAGCAAGACATCGCTTATGTTTTCTTAGAGACTAACGAATAATCGACTTTGGCGGGAAAGGCTGACTGTAAACAAAAGTTTACAAAAAGCTAGCCGGTCATTAGCATAACTTTTTAACCAAAAACACATGGCACTGAAGTTAAAACTTTAAGCCACTTTGAAATGAAAGCGCTTAATTTTTATTGGATATCATACAAACATTAGTTTATTTATATATCTTTTGTTTTGAAGGAATGTATTTATTAGCTGGTGATAAATCTTATCATGTTGCAAACACTATTAATAATTTACTTGACAGTACCATAATTGTTAGGTTTGTCAAACTCTACTACTTCGTCTAACACATTTTTTGTCAGAAAGTAAAGAGAAAGCAAGGACAATCAAGTTGTAATTGTATTCCAAAATCTAGAGTTTATGTTCAACAACAAAATTTTGTTACTGTCCTATGGCGGGGTGGGGGTGGGGGATGGGGTGAGAAGCATGACAGGAACTCAAAAATATTATACGGGGAAAGCAGCCGAAGGCGACCCGCTTCGCGGGTCGCCTTCGGGCTTTTCCCGCCTATAGACAATGCGTACATGTATAAAATAACAAAATCAAACAAAAATCAAATCTATTTCTGATGACTTACTCTATAGTCCATCAAGATTTGAAAGTTGTAAATTCTAGCGGCAAGGAGGCCGCCATTATTCCAGAATGGTTCTCTAAATTCTCTAAACTTCGCCGTCTGTTTTAAAATGAAAAACCAATAACCCGTCACAATTTAACCGAAGATCACCGAAACATTGATTTCAGTCTGAAAAGCGGTATCCGCACTATCGCGGTAGTCTGTTGAAAGATAGAACCAGGCACTGCGTTGGCAATACAAAAATAATTTTTACCTAATCGAGAATTCTCAAAAGCGTTACTCACAGTCATTTTCATGTGTAATTAGAAATTTTTGAATAAAATGAAATAAAAATATCCAGTTTTCCAATAAATTATAAATTAATTGGTTACTTATTCACAATTGAATGTTATTAGCCTAAAAATGATACATGTGTTGTTTTTTCATTTTCAACTTTTAATAGGTAACAAGAAATAGCCTGTTTAAGAAGTATTTATTTTAAGTTTTGTGTAAATCATTTAGAATACTTTTTAGTGTCAAAAGTTATTAAAAGCACTCACCATGCTTTTAACATTTCAAAGTATCATGTGCTTTGTTAAATGAACACAGTGACAGTCTGAATCAAAAACTTCAGTTAGGTTAAATTAAAATAATAAACATTCAAAAACAGAGAAAAATGCAGATATCATTTGTTCATTTGACCACACAACTGACCATTTACATTCAAAGATTGTAAAAAATCATTGTGCAGAAAGCAGTAAATGTGGAACTGTGTCAACAACAAGTCAACAACAAAAAATGTATTACTAATGAAACTCCCCATAATTACACAAAAGTTATTCCAGTTTGTGCGAACCACACACACAACACAAGAAATTATAATGAAAAAATGTGATTAACGGAATTAAATACAAACACTCTGCAATGTGTTAATACATTCTAATCTGCAACAAAATATACATAAGCAATATACCTAGAGACACACACTTACAAACACAACACAATAATGCAAACAAATCTCAAACAAAATAACAAAACAAAACAAATTGTAGCCAATCAGGTAATGTTTTTATTACTTGGAAAAATTTACAAATAGTTTTGGCACTGTTGATATAGCTGGCACTTATTACAAATCTTTGCATGTCCCTGGAGATGGCAGTTGTTTTTTTCAACTGCATTAGTTTTGCATTGAACATGTTTTATTTTCCAAAATCTACAATATGAAAAGGTACAGTGGTTTATGGACAATATGTCTCATTGTCGATATGCCCCAGACAACAGCTTAGAGAGGCAGACCTAAGATCTGGATTGGCGAAAGTTTCCGCCCAGAATGGTGGACAAGACTGCCCAGTGTTAAGACAATACAACCCACATTTAAAAAAGGTAGACTGTATATCTTTCACGAAAATGACAATGTTCAAAATCAAACATCATAAACTACAGTTAGTAGATGCTACATGAGCACTGTCTATTTTGCTTTTTTGATGAATTTGTAAATAAATAAAAAAAACATGCTACTAATTAAAAAAAGACAGTGTCTTTTCTTTCAAAAAGATCAAAGATTACACGAGGACCACTGTTCTTTGTTCTAAATGCTTGTGAAAATAAAGCCTGAATTGGTTTTATAAATTTGCAAGTATTCTCTATGGTTAATAGCTGTTGAAAAAAAAATGGTTTGATGGGCCATATACTGATAAAGTATTTCTTGTTTTGATTTCATACATCTGATACAGTCTCTACAGGGTCATGTTGTCCGCTGTCCTAGACCTAAACATCTGAAAATCCTGGGCTGCATTGCCTGGGCCGTATAGCTAATTGGTCATAATACCGTAATTTCGTACTTTTCAACACATCTTAGTTATATTTATTTTGTATGTTAGGTATTTAAAACTAGCTTTCCCCGTTATAGGTAGCACCTATTGTTATATTATTTACTATTCTGATCTTCAACAATTTTTTAGAACTTCAACATGCAATATATCGCTGGTTCTTGCACATTTTCTTGTTTTTGTTTGTTTGTTTTAATGATGTCAATTTCAGTGTATTCCATGTTAGATGACATAATGCGGGTTTCAAAAAAAACTCATGTCTATGCGTTCATTTTGAAAATTGATGAAAACTTCTATCCATGCTTTACCATTATTTTTGTCTTTCTTGTGGTATAAATCACCAAACATACGGTCGTGAAAAAAGTGGAGGCTTATAACATAAGAGAAGATGTTTTAAACAAGCATTTAGGACGAAACGAACACTCAGAACTGTGCCTAATTGTCAAAATACTGTCTTTAAAAGAAAAAGTTATTTTTGCGATTTCATCTGCAAATGTTGTAAATGTTCTCAAAAGTAACGGAAGTTTAGCGAATGTGAGATAAGAATTGTTAAATGTAAACATAGAAGATCAGCATGGGCAATATTTTTATCTTATATCATAAGCGTAGTCAATGGGGCGGCGGAACGCTAAAAGACAATCATCAATATGCTCAATTACCTGCAAACGACAGAGATTAACGACTAGGATGGCCACAGGAGATTAATTGCACTTTATGGTTACACGTTCAGAGTGCCAGGGTAGCATCAATAATAATTTTTTTATTGTATTTGTCTAATATCAATTTATAGGATAAATGGTGACATGTTACTTCAGTTTTGGTGTCCAATATTGACAAGTACTTACTTCGTTAGTCAAGTATGTTGAAAAATCATTTCAATCCATAATAAGTTGTTATCAGCTAATCAACCTCATAATTTTGCTTTTCCCGATCGCACTTTGGGAATGTTAAAACCCGAGCTGCAAGCGTTTAAACCTAGTTGGTTTAATGACTACCCATCTCTTCATTAGTTATTAGCTATGAACATTAGATTTGACCTTTTATTTGCAATTACTCATTCAGAGGGACATTTATATACAACGCTCTTTCTCAAAGATTTGCATAAAAGTGTTTAGTTTTGAGCTTGTTGCGCAAAAACTGCCTGTTTTTGAGATCTATCTATTTCTCTGTTCTTTTGATGTCCAAGTTGGAGCACTAATTACGATGAGGTATTTTATGTTTTTGAAATGCTTAAAAGTCTTTAACAGACTCAACCAAACCGAGCCTGCAATATTTTAATATTTGTCGTGTTTAGTGGTTTTCAAGGTGACCTTTTCATTTATTTTAAGAAAAAAAAAACGATTGTTTTAAAATTCAGACTTGGTAACCATTCTGTACGTGCATCTGTATTTTTATCATTTAAACTTTAACTATTTAATTTATGTTACAAATTTCCCGTCGCCCCAATATTCAAACCTTGCCCTTGAATATATGCATTTTCAAAGAAATACGAATTGATTTATTTTGATTCCCCGATTCCCTCTCAAAACCACATCTATCCATGCGTTCTCTTCTTGGGATCTATAGTGATCGGCTGGACTAGTCGCAATCCAAATTGAGTTTAACTTGTAAAAGCTTTCCGGGGATACCCCTGACCCCAATGTCTGCTTCCCCATACACATGCAATATAACGGATCTGGATTCGGTCTTTTGTCGATACTAAACAATAACATTATTTTGACAAGTACAGTTCGGCAGACAACACAAGCACTATCAGTTCTCTTGTTTATGTATTGTACATACAAAGAAATGTAAATGGAAAAAAAAACTAGAAACTTGAAACTTCACAAATGGTTTGTCAGATACAATCTACGTGGCATTAGACGACTGAAAACTGGACAAATCCTTGACTTCCATTGGTCCAAAAATAAATGACAGCACGAATAAATATTTATTCTATCTGCTAATGACCGACTAGCTTTTTGGAAAGCTAAAACTTGTTTACATATGCTTGATAGGGCGACCACTTTTGATAGAATAATAGATAGCAATCATGATGCTAATAATGGGTTAACCTGAACGCTCAGCTATTTAGAGGACCCAATGCAAACAGTTATTTATAGCCTATCATTTGCAAATGCATTTATAATTTCGTTGATTTATCCTTCGTTTACTCGTGGTGATGATATTCATAATGGAAATTATGTCATTTTGCATACTGCTTTTTAAAAACTCGATTACATGTTCTGCACAGTTGACTTAAAAAATCAAGCAATATATTTTCTTCATGCGAATGACTAGCAATGAAGAATAAAAGCAACTGGTCACAAAGTGTTTTATTAAACTTGAAAAATTACGATTACTATAACACCAACGACAACAACAACAACAATAACAACAACAACAACAACAACAACAATAATAATAATAATAATAATAATAATAATAATAATAATAATAATAATAATAATAATAATAATTATTATTATTATTATTATTATTATATGGTTTAGTAACTACCAAAGTGATATTCAAACAGTTTTTAATTAGGACGTCATATTTCAATTTCGTGATTGTGTTTATATTATATTCCTCAAAGTTAATGAAGTAAAAGCCGTTCACGATCGCATACTAGAAAGAAAATGCGTTCCTAATGTTTTTAATGGTTTGAAAATGCATATCGGTTATAAACCTAAATCTATTTTTATTTATCTATGCTGAGTGTTACTTAATATTACGCAATATATATGAAGTATTTTATTTGTTCTGTGCGGTTCATAGGCCTGAGTGAAATCATTTGAAACGACAATAGAAACTAGATTTCGACGTTTAAATTAGTTAAAGTATAGAGATGTGTACATGTAAAGACGGGGATAATTCTATATTTTAGACTCGTACATTTTCATGATAACGCATCTGAAAAGTTTTCAGGTCGAGGTTATCTCCACTTTTCTAAATAATGATGAAATTTTGAACATAAAAGTCTCAATTAAAGCACATTGATTCAAAGATATAAGATTTAGTTACTTAAACATGTTAAATATCCGTTTTGTTTTTCAAATAACACATTTACATAAAGAAAGAACAAACGTCAACGCTTAATTTTTCACAAACACGTTTTTCTTTTTTTAAACCGATAGATACTGGACCGAAAAACTTCCAAGATAAACACATCGGTGATCGAATTCCTCAAGATACTTGCATTCACTGGCAATATTTATGTAATTGACGTTTTCCATGTTACTTTTGTCAAGTTTTCATTTATTCTCAGTATAATTAAAAACATACAACAACAAATCATTATAAATGAATCAGTTGTTGAGCATTTTACAACAAAATGCTTTGTAAATCTCATAATATTCAATAATCTGTAAGCACTGTTTGTGCAGTGTGGCGGCCGTAAAAAGTCTCCCCGTCCATATAGTTAGTACTGTTATCAGTAAATAACCCGTTACCGATGTCATACAGTGATTGTTACGTATATCAGGGCTAACCGATCAACCTTTTTTGGGGTTGTCCCGGTTAGCTCAGTTGGTTGCGTCGCAGGAATTGCAGGGTTAGGCGCTGTACCGTGACGGTGCGGGTTTCGCACCCAGCTAGAGGAACTATCATTGGAAAGTTCATCCTTCCCCTGGCAGCATGTGAAATATAAGCAGAATGATCAATGATTCATTAACCTACCTTGTCTCATGAATCTTTTGTCCGTTCATGGATCTGTCTGTTGACTGGTGTGTTCACGTATACTGGCAGATATTTCTGCTTTCAAATTAATATTCATTGCAACGTTTAAAAAGAGTCATATTTTTATACGAACAATAGGTAAACGCAGCGAGCGCCGTCCTTGACTCGCTGTGCAAAAAACAACATTCCAACCAAGCTTACGACAATGCTACCCCCTTTCTTTTAACCACAAGTTCCCGTGTCTAAATTCGAGCTTTGGTAGAAAGGCAGTAACCAGCAGTAGCGTCATATAAAATTTCTTTGTAGTCGTGGTTTCGCATTGATACTTTTCTATGAAATTGCAAGGTTTTCACATTCAGCAATAAAACTTAGTTTTACTGCTGTTACTGATAGCAGTATTACTGCTGTTACTGATAGAAGTATTACTGCTGTTACGGCTGTTACTGCCAGCAGTATTACTGCTGTAACGGCTGTTACTGCCAGCAGTATTACTGATGTTACTGCTGTTACTGCTAGCAGTATTACTGCTGTTTCTGCCGTACTGCTAACTTCGTGGTAATGAAACTCTCTCCTTGTTGCCGACTATTCCGTTGGAATTGGATATTCGATTCGAAAGAACAGTTTAAGGTAATGAACACCGATGATAAACTTGTAACATTGTTTCAAATGATGTCGAGTGTTAATCCCTTATCAGAAAGGCTAAATACAGTGGAAGGCACATTATTCACTGTGATAACCGAAAACCAAGAAACAGTCGTGCGGCTTAAGACACTAGAATATAAAAGCATTGACCAAGAGGCAAGAAGCCGCAGAAATAATTTAATATTCAGAGGTTTCCCAGAAGTAGGCTTGAACGAAACTATGAAGACACGTTGGCTTTATTTGTAGAAGACTACCTAGAACTCGATACCTCGAATATTTATGTCCAAGCGGCTCACCGCATTGGCGCGCAACAAAGACAGGCCAATTATATGCAACTTTGTAAACAGAAAAGATGTGGACCTTATCTTATCAAAAGCAAATAAATTAAAAGGTACTAATTACGGGACCAACAGAGACTATCCCCAAGAAATTGTGCAGGCGCGATCTAGAATATGGCCGCTTTATAAGAAACTCAAAGCAAAATACAAGAAAGGCGACGTGTTCATAGGGTACCCAGCAAAATATTAATCGTTAAAAAGAAGATATACAGAGATGAATTTCCTGACTGAGGAGAAATCATGCAAAAACAGCGCGCATAGGGTAAAATATTTAACACACCCACTAACACTAGTGGACGCAATAATCCATCAAGGAACACACCAGACGTAGACTTTCGCTCTCAGAACAGATTCGATATTCTAATGGAAGCCGATCGCTCTGAGTCGGAGGACTCCGTTTCTACAGTGGACGAGGGCGATACCGAGAGTAGCGACGGAGCGGACCAATACAGCCAGGTAATGAGAAAGTATGCGGCACGATCGCGAAGTCCCCGATACAACACAAGACAGAATAGTGACGACGCACCGTTAAACCTCACTACAAGAAACAAATAACCGCACATGAGTAACGCGAATAACAAACATTCCACTCTTAGTACACTAAGACCCAGCGGAGCATCCGGCGGTCCTGCGGATTTAATTAGGAATGTCACTCATAAATAGGTGCTACGGGGATATGAAACAGACTATAACACGTCATGCTCTTCCCAAGAGACAGACTATAACACTACGGCGGATTCACATGAAACAGACTATAGTTTACAAGAAACGGAC
Source organism: Corbicula japonica (assembly GCA_038501625.1). Taxonomy (NCBI): domain Eukaryota; kingdom Metazoa; phylum Mollusca; class Bivalvia; order Venerida; family Cyrenidae; genus Corbicula; species Corbicula japonica. Next base: position 2,178,675 of record JAZAYU010000100.1, on the reverse strand, counting down.
TATAGCGAGAATACACTGAAAGTGTCTACACTGAACGTCTGTGGATTACAGCGACGAGTTCATTATCCTGAATTTCTATCAATTGTAAAAAGTTATTATATTTTCGGTGTTGTTGAAACTAAACTTGATCAATATGACGTGTTTTCCATTGATGGCTATGACTTTATTAGTAAACCGCGAAAACAAAACTATAAGAGAAAATCTGGAAGAATAGGAGTTTTTGTTCAAACCCATATCTATTATGTATAAAGCCATATAGAAGTAATAACTAATCAATATGAGTATGTTATGTGGTTCAAAATGAAAAAAAAAATCTTTCACTAACCTAAAACAAGATCTGATTTTTGGAATTGTCAATGTACCACTGATACAATCTAGATTCTTTAATTTAGATGAACTCGACATATTTGAGTCGGAAATCAGCCATTATTGTAACTCTTTCGACTATGTCTGTGTAAAGGATAGACAATGAGTGGAGTGGTCTATGAAAAATAGACGCGAGCGCAGCGAGCGTCTATTTTTCATAGCCACTCCACGAGGTGTCTATCCGATTTAGACCACATGACTGCAAAACCCCGGAATTCTCGTGCACAAAGCATCGATCCCCCACACTTTACAAGCCGTCACACAAACTTCTGTCATTCACAATTCGTGTATAATAGGAGCCACATGCATTTAGTGAGTAAATTTGTAATTTTGTTGTAAGTTTAGTCAGAAATTTAATCACATTAAAAAAACTTAAGTAGTTTTAAAGTAAGTTTTATATTTTTGTCATTCATTGTATGTGTGTTTTAAAGAATTACTTCATAAGCTCATCATCATCATCATCATCATCATCATCATCATTATCATCATCATTATTATCATCATCATCATCATCATCATCAACAACAACAACAACAATAAAAGTATTGATAATATCTGTAAATGTATTAAATTTTGAAGACGTAAACTGCTAAATATTGACCGTTAACTTGTCATGAAATAGTGAAAGACAAAGAAAATTTAGTGTATAATTTTCTATAAAATTGCATTGTTAAAACTTGTTAATATATATATATTGCAATCTTGTTACCATGTTTTAAAAATGAAACCAAACACTCGGTGTACGTTTATTTAGTTTGTATACTCAAGGTTCTGTGGCAGTTGTCATTGCACCATCATTGATAAAAAAGAATATTATCCAAATCTTTATAACGGCAAAATGCAGTTCAAAAAAACTTAGCACAAATCATTGTTATTTGTGAATGTTTATTTTACATACGTTAAGAGAAGTTAGAACAGTAAAGAAAAATAGTTAGACCAAAAAATCTCTAAAACTGGATATGCAAAAAACAACACAAAAACGAAGCAACACTTAATATCAATTTAAGTGCCTTCATGAGTAATGAGCTACTTACAACAATATCTAAGAGCCTCTTTTCTAACAAATGTATAGAATACAGGTTATTTGTTAATGTGTTTATGACATTTCCTGGTCGCGAAAATGGATGACAAAAATAAAAATGCTGATTTCTCTCTTCATAATTGAGAGTTCTTTCAAGGCCCTTGGATATTGTTGTCAGAATAATTTGACGCATGTGCGCATTTGAATTGCTGTTTTGTGTTGCTACGTTTTAATGATTTATTGCAAATAGAATTTTAAGATTTTTTTAGGTCTAACTATTTTCTTTACTGTTCTTAACAAACATAATCATACACCAATAACATTGCTTTATGCAAAGTTTGATGGAACTGCGTTTTGTCGTTTTAGAGATTTTGATATTTTTCTTTGTTGTCTATGACAAAGTAATTACAATTATCACAAAAATGTATCGATAGCACAGTATGACACTAAGATATCGACCGTCCACTTGTTAATATGAGATAGTACACGAGATGCACGTGCTTCACGAACCTTCGTAGACAACGCCAAAGAGTTGTCTACGGGATTTAGACAACGGTAAGACTGGCCACTGATTGGCCAGTGGACGGTAGCTGTGGTCTAAATCATGGTGATTTTAATGCTCAAACCGCTGACCTTCCAGACTATACAGAAAATGATAATTTCTTGTCAGACTTTTTCGAAAAAGATCTAGATTCAGAAACCATAATATACTACATTGATAAAAACAAACATCAATGCAAAATCTAAATATACCTATTAAAAGAATTTCACAGGATAAAAAAGAAAAACAATCATGGCTATAGACTGATTGAGCTTCTTAAGAACCTCAATCTTAACATAGTCAATGGAAGGTCAACCAATGATAGAACAGGAAAAATATTTCTGTGATTGACTATTTGATAGTTTCCTTACAAACATACCCTCTGATATCAGAAAGTCAGGTAATAGATGTTGACTCTTATTTTTCAGATGGACACTCATTGTTAGATTTATTGCTTAATATAAAGACGCAAGTTAAAGCCGAGGAAAAAGTTGTCTTTCATAAAAACCAAAATGGAACGAAGAAACCAAATTTAAATTTAATCAGAATATTGAAAATGAAGAAATCTATAGAATATTAGAACATATTGGTTCAATTCAAGTTTTAGTAGATCAAACTCTCATGGATAATCTTGCTAACAAGTTGTCAACATGTTTTATAGATAGTTCCTTTAAGAGTTTTCCACAAAGACAAACTTTTACCAGGAATAATAACAAGCATATGCATAAACCTTGGTATGGGACAGAATGTAAAAAAGCAAAATAAAAAAAAAACATATTCAAAAGCAAGAAAGAAATTTAATAAATACCCATCAGAATTAAATAGATCAATATATAAATATGCATGCAATAAATACAAAACTACAATGAATAAATATATAAATATGTACAATAAAACTAATGAGTCAAAACTTAGACATATGCAAAGTAAACTACCAAAAGATTATTGGAAAATTTTAAATAGAATTAAAAACAATAATAAAAATGTTAACCAAGCCAGCCTTGATAGCCTGTATGACTATTTTAAGGATGCAAACAACAACCTAGAACATGACACTGATGACACCAATATCCTTAGAAATATTGATCTGACAGATGGAAATAATTTGTTAAACTATAAATAAGTTAAAAAACAATAAATCCCCAGGAATTGACAATGTCATAAATGAATATATTAAAATATCAAAAAATAAAATGGTAAAGATATATGAAACACTTTTTAATCTTATACTAGAAACTGGAATAATACCAACATACTGGTCTGAAGGAATTATCATACCTATTTATAAAAACAAAGGAAGCCAAACTGAACCTCAAAACTATAGACCAATTACATTACTGAGCTGTGTAAGTAAACTATTTACATCAATTCTTAATGAATAACTAAATAATTTTGTGGAAACTAATCGAATTCTATCTGAATACCAAGCAGGATTCAGGAAAAACTACTCAACAAGTGACCATATTTTTACATTAAACTCGCTTATTGAACTACTTAAATATTACAAGAAAAGACTTTTCTGCATTTTTATTGATTTTAGCCAAGCGTTCGATTCGGTATGGAGGGTAGGTCTTTGGACTTAAATATTAGAATTAAATATAAACGGAAATTTCTTTAGAGTCATAAAAAATATGTACGCAAACATCAAATCATGCATCTCCCAAAATGACAAAACTTCTAATTTTTTCTAAAGCAATTGCGGGGTGAGACAAGGAGATAACATGTCCCCGGTGCTCTTTTCACTCTTCCTTAATGACCTTAAAAATTATTTAGAAACTAAGGGAAACTCTGGTATTCAGTTCAATAACATAGATCCTGAAATAGATATGTTTTTGAAAATAATTGTGTTACTTTATGCTGATGACACTATTTTGGTTTCCGATGACTATTTTGGTTTCCGATGACTCCCAGAAACTTCAGTCATGCCTAAATGATTTTGTAGAATATTGCAGTACATGGCATCTAAGCATTAACATTAGTAAAACAAAAGCAAATGTTTTTGGCATAAGAAATGACAGAAACTCTTCATTTAAAATAAACAATACCCCAATTGAAATCGTAAAATCATATAAATATCTAGGAACACAATTTTCAAAATCTGGTAGTTTTTTAACTACAAGAACTCACCTGGTTCAACAAGCTAAGAAGGCTATGAATTTGCTTTACAAAAGAATAAATAACATAAGTCTGCCAATAGACTTAATCTTAAAATTATTCGATCATACAATTACACCAATTTTATTATACTCATCTAAGATTTGGGGTATGAAGATAACACAATTATCGAAATAATTCTTACAGAATTTTTAAGAAAACTTGGAAATTTGCGAACAAAATCAACACCCCTTTATTGTCTATATGCAGAGTTTGGAAAATCTATAGAAATCTACTTTCGGTTTGAACCAGGAAGTAAGTTTTCCTTGAATTTCTTGAAAACCCTAACATTATTCAGACGAATTAGCACTAAACATTGTAGAGCAGCATATAATTATTTCAGATATAAGTTGGTTTGGTATATTGTCCGTGAATTTCAGAGTTCTCATGCAAACGGTTTTTCTTTTGTTTTAGTATGTGCTTGGCAATTACAACATGAATTACACTAAATTGAGCTTGCAAACATTAACTACATCCATGGCTAAATACATGTCTTTACTATAATCTAGGCGGCAATAAGTATTTCCCCCAAAATTCATTTTTGAAATTTTAGCCAGTTTTCGCCATTTACAATGTTTGCGACCTCTTATATAATAATATAAATATAAAATTCTCTTCCATAAATATCACTCGGTTGTTTAAATTATATAGTTTTTAGGTTTTGTATATTACTAAGAGACAGACGCACAGAACTGTTTTGTAAACTACGTATTTGTACTTTTAAGCATGAGACTCCAGTTTTAAGTTTAAAACATTTTTGTCTTTTGTACAAACAGAATTCAGGAACATGTATAAGCAGCATTTAAATATAGATAGCTATTATTTCAAGTAAAACGAGAGTGACCTTAACATTCTTTAAAAAAGCTTCATCATTATAGTTCGCATTCATGAAAAGCAAAGACATGTGCACAAAAAGCATAGTTTTTTATATCAAAGAAATATACAAGGAATAAAAAGAATAAATGTTGAATTAAACAAAAATACAAAGGTATACTTATAATAATAGCATTTACAAATTATAAAACTATATATACCCTTTGAAAAAACGATGTGTGCAAAAATAAAATGCGTCTTTTTGAGGAGAAGTTAGACAGTCTTTTGGACTTATATTTGAATCATATTCGGCGATAACTTTTCGATATAATTTTTTTTATTTTTATAAGGTAGTTTGAATCGACATCAGATGCTTCAGAAATAATAGCGTTTCTATATTTTTATATTTATTTAATAATTATTTTAAAAATCAAGTGATTTCATATTTTGGGGCCAAGGGTAGTCAGAAGTTTGCAGAACGTACTAACTTACTTTCCAATTTTTTTTTAACAATCGTTTATATGTTTTAGTGAGCATAAAACAAAAAAAGTAAATAAAATACGGTGCATCGAGTAATACTGATGCATCCACAGTTTTATTATGTTTTATTATGAACTATGCCGCCCCTCTCCAGGCGAAGATAAAAATTTTTGCTTAAAACGTATTTATTTTCCAAAAAGCATGTTACAAGAAAACAAATATTGTAGAAATAAGGTATCACGGTGTTAAGGGTATACATACCGCCGATATTGTATCATCTTGAGTGTGATCACAGTATCATGATTGTAGAGAAAATAAACTGTCAAAAAGTCCATCAATGATGAAAAGCGTCGATAAGGCACACCTCTTAAGTAAGTGTATTAACAAAGGTATGCCTACGGAATATTATGATCATTGAAGTTTAGGTTTTTACCCAGATTTTATCCTAGACTTGTAGGATTTCCAGTGCTTCCTTTGAACATTTGACCTGTGGTCCTTATTTGGATTACGTTTTTTTTTCGAAAAAAAAGTTAAAAAATATTCGCATTTTGAACACAAATTGTCAAATGTATAAAAGTGTTTTTCATTAGTTTCTTTCAAGTTGTAACAGAAAAAAATTGTTGCAAATTGTGTTGGACACAAAGATGAAATATTCAAAACTTCCGGGATGTAGGCAAAATCAAAATTACATTACTGTACATGTAATTAAATTGACATTTTTTCGCCTTTCAGAACAAACCTCTTGCCTTTTCCCCAAAAATGCGTAAGAATGATAAGATGATGAGACCAGAATGATAAGTTGATTTCTAAAGGCCCTAAATACTCGCCGTCAGTTATAGTTAGAATACGAATTAACATCATTATTTCAGTTATTATAATTTTTGGCAGTTTTTCAACTAAATAAAAGAATAGCTGCGCACTTGCAATTTAATGAGCACTTATAAAATAAAAAGCGGACATGTTTCAGCTTCAATTTGACATCAACATATCGAAATTTGATACGAAACAGAATGCTATGGAAAGCCGGAGTACACCCCCGTAAGTATTAATAATTTCCTATGCAATTCAGTTGACTCCAATACTTAACGCAAAAATGATGATTCCCGCTATTTATAAATTATATCGCCCGAACTTAATAATTTTTCATCTAAAAACCCGCTAATAGTAACAACGGCTTTTAGTAGTTTATTAACTACGGGATTTATTAACTCCTATGGAAAGCCGGAGTACACCCCCGTAAGTATTAATAATTTCCTATGCAATTCAGTTGACTCCAATACTTACGCAAAAATGATGATTCCCGCTATTTATAAATTATATCGCCCGAACTTAATAATTTTTCATCTAAAAACCCGCTAATAGTAACAACGGCTTTTAGTAGTTTATAAACTACGGGATTTATTAACTCCGGAGAAATTTCACCCCGCTAATAGTAACAAACCCGCTATTTGTAACAACGGCTTTTAGTAGTATTTACTAATACCGGGATTTACTAACTCCGGAGATAAATCTACCCCGCTAGTTGTAGTAATAGTAGGCCAAATAGCGGTGATTTTTAAACCAATCAGATGATTATCCGAAGTTAATTAAGACCAATCAGGTTCGTCTTTACATCTATGTTTACGTGGCTAGCGCAGGCATCTGTTTGATACAGATTTGGTAAAAAGCCTTCGACACTTCGAGGAAAATTGAATCTACAGACAAAGGTATAAATTGATTCAGACCTGTAATATGATTACATGGGTTAAATGACACCTTTGTAACGTGCACCAGACCCACCCATAAACACCAAGGCTTTTGGCAGTTTATCCTGGAGGCTATTGTCTTCTTACGATGATAGTGCCTAGCGGATGCAAACGCGATTGTCCTGACCCATGGCCTTATGATTATCTACAGAATAACGTTGGTGGACTATATGATAGGTTACAATTTATTGTTATATCCAGGGGCGTAGCCAGCGTTTTACAAGTTGTGGGCACATATAAGGGGTTCCTAGTGGCGTTGCCCCTTGCATGAGGTCTGGGGTGCGAAGCCCCCCCCCCCCCCCCCCTTCCTACGTAAAAGCAGTGAACAAGTGGAGATTAAATGTAGCAGACTGCAAATAAAGTGTGACAACACAGAGAACAGGAACGCATTTACATCTGGCCATGAAAATAATCAAAATAATTATTTTCCCAGAAGCAAAAGACAAATTTGATTTGACAAAAACGACTTAAACCAGCTACCATACCGCCCCGTTCTGCTTTAATTGTATTATTGGGAGTTTTGAAAACGTCATTTTTCTATACAACTTGTAGGCCCGGGCCTATATGGTCTTATAGTAGCTACGCCACTGATATATAAAATGTTTTACAAATGATTTCCCTATGTTTTATGTTTTTCCCGATAAGCTCTGTATTTATCGTTAGCGCTCCCCCCACCCCACCCATCCCTCATAACCGTAATGCAATATGTACTGGAAAACTGGTTTGAGTTGTAATTTAAAAATCAAGTATAATAGACCCCACTCCCAAATAAGGTGAATATAAACACTGGTCTTGCACCACCATATAATGTTTCTGGAGGCACCTCGCAGGGGCAATAATCTGTTACGCAAGGAGATTTATGTAGACGACTTAAGTATCTGTTTGTACATTATGTACAATTCAGGATGCGTGAGGTCTGTCGGTTGTGTATGTAAATGCATTAAGTGTTTTTAATGAAGGCTCGGCTTGATCAGCTTCAGCGTCACAGTTCTGGTAGCAGTAACACAAATATACAAAATAAATATTGCAAATGTAGCTATACGTGCTTCAGGTGGCAATAGCTCAGTAGGTAGTGCTTCTGTCTTGGAAGCCAGAAGTCAGATATTGGAATCCTTGCCAAGGAATCTTTTTCCATCACAACTCTGCAACTGGCCTTTTATTAATGTAACTGAAATAAAATTATTGCAATGATTTTTTTGAAAAAGGATAAATTAACTGAAACTTTATTGATTCAAGTTTTGGTATTTTTAATTAAATATTGATAAACAGATCATTTAGAAATATGCGACCAGAATTGTGTTTGTTGTTTGTCTGTCTGTGCAGTCTACATAGGGTCTACTTCAACATTAGAGCTGATCGGGCTATTGGGGAATTATAAGCTTGATGCACTTGTGTAGCCACATTTTAACACCCAATTGGTCCAGGGGTCCTCTCTCCCAGTGTCTTAGCAGATTGTAACAGCAGTACTTTCTTTACTTTAACCCTTTACTCCATAAACACACCTTTAATGCATTGGCCAACCGTGTAGATCCAGATCAGCAGGCACATCCATGCCATCTGATCAGGATCTACACTGTTTGCATTTTGATTTGCTAGGTTATTTCAGACCAATGACCAGTGCAGATCCTGATCCAGCGCTTTTTTAGTTGATTTTATAGCCGTTATTCGGTCATGTTCCCAATGGCAAAACATATACTTTTTTCCCAATTTGAGAAGAAAAATTTCCAATTGAATCAAAACAAACATTTTTGATGAAAAACAACAGCATCAGCACTGCATCTTTTGCTCTTTAAGCCAGGAATTACTGACAATATTAAATATGGATGGCAATGATTAAAAAAACAGCAGATAACAGTAACACTTCTTATTCCCCAATGATGCTAAAAAAATTACTAGTTTCTGGCAATACAACGATAAATTTCCCAATTCCAGGGGTATGGGTCATATTCCCAATATGGTGAAAAAAAGCCCTGCAGCCTGATCAGATGGCACAAGTGTGCCAGCTGATCTGGCTCTTCACTGGTCGCACAGGCATAAAAATGGAGGAAAGGATATCAAACATAACACAGCAAATAGTTCTTATTATTTATGTATCCGAAATCCGTATAACCCAAATGTCCAAGTACAATGTAATATTTCAAACAAATTTCAATTATTCTGAAGACTTTTAAAATGGAGTTCTAGTTTCCAAATTCCTTTCCCTACTAATGTTCTATCCAGATTGTCCAAATAATACTACATGCACATAAAAAATTAAGGTTCTTTTTAACAACCAAAAAAATAAAGAAAAGAAATTAGTTTACCAATTAAATTCTTTGTTACAAATATGCAAATTATAAAACCATAATCAGTCTTTGGCATGACACCTGCCAAAAATTTATCTTATTTCTTGTTGTTCTGTCATTTTTGAGCCAAGCTGATAATATCATAAAAGTGTCTAAAAGAAAATTTCTTTCTCTATTTATATAAGTAAATTCCAGATGGCACAGATGTGCCAGCTGATCTGGATCTACACTGTTCGCCAATGCCTTATATGCATATATATGGAGATAAAGGTTTATCATTTCTTGTTTATGTTTCTTTTTCAGTTGTGGAGAAGGCTGCTCACATGTTGCTGGCCTGTTGTTTGCTCTTGAGGGGGCCCGGTTAAGGAAACAGCTAATGATTTGGCAGATCTACCCTGCACATCAAAACCCTGTGAATGGAACCGCGCCAAAAAAAAAAAAAAAAAGAAATCAGGACTATACAGGACATCAGCTTCAAATGAATTAAATTATATGAACATACATTAAAAGAAAAGAAAAAGAAAGTTGCATCATATAAAGTGGACAACTCATTTAGGAACACATTATGTGCTTAACTTGGAAATAGAGCAGCATTATTTGATATTCTTCCACCCTCACATGAAAACATTTTTGAAGTAGAAATTGACTTGAATGTTTCACATTTTGAAGAAATTGAAAGAAGTAGGCATATCCATTACTCATCAGACAATTTCATTTATTCACTTTCTACATTTGCAAAGGAAATAATGTCCCAGTCTGATTTATCCGGGTTTTTATCTTCATGTAACAAGGAGATAGTTGATGAAATAGATGCAAGAACTAAAGGCCAGCATGACAATCCATTGTGGGTATCAGCTCGCACAGCTCGCCTTACTGCATCACTTTTTCATGACATCAAAACAAGGAAGGATACAACAAGGCCAGAAAATACTATATCAAAGGTTTTAGGTCAGAATGATTCTTTTGACAACAATCCTGTAGCATGGGGTAGAAAAAAATGAACCAATTGCTAAAAAACGATATATAGCATACAAAGGGTAAATATATTAAGAGTGTGGCTTAGTTTTAAGCTGTGAAGAAACATATATTAGAGCAAGTCCAGATAGATGTGGTGCTGACAATGACAAATACTTAATTGAAGTAAAATGCTCTTACAAGTGGAGAAATAAAACTGTTTTACAAGCATGCAAGGACAAAAAATTCTGTTGTTATGTTGACACAAAGAATAATATTCAGTTAAAAAGAATCACTTGTATTATACACAAGTCCAAGGGCAAATGAGTGTGTGCAAAAAAACAAAAGTGTGCTTTTGTGATATTCATTGAGAAAGATTTTGTCATCATCTAGGTTGAGTTCGATAAGTCGTTTTGGAACTGTCTGCTTCAACAGTTTAATTTTATTTCATTGAAATCATGCCCAAGTTGTGTTTTTAGAAAAACTGTAGAATAATGGGCAGTGATCTTTGAAACTTGTTTTAGTCATAACTGTTTAATTTTCAGTTGAGTGTTGACTAATATAGTCATATAGGTATGACTTCATAAATGTAAAAAGCATTTCGGCATCAACATTTTGCTTTGAAAAATTAGAAATATAGAGTTGTTGAGGAAATAACTAATAAATTTGTTTTGTATTAGTTTCAATGTTTAATTTTAAGGCCAAAAGAAAAAACATTCCTGGTTCTGGTGACATGTATCCAAGAAACTGTGTCGGTAGATTGTATTCTTTTATTAAATTTCTTTGGCCAGAGGGTGGTAGGACTGTGCTTCATGTATAATTTGATGTTGTTTTTTTTCAAAGCTATAACTTCCTAAAATAGTTACTAGTTTGCACTTGAACTGTTACAATATCTTTAGGGTCAGGGTAAACTTAGGATTGGTCAGGTCACTTGAATCAGATATATAAAGAGAATCTTTCATTGGTATTCGGCAATGATCAAGGTATCTCAACCCTAGGGTAAAAGTTTCCAGACAGAAACGAGTCTGTGCCTAGTTTCCATCTAAAAAGCATTGCCCGATGGTTGGGATACCGTGATGTTGGCCGAATACCAATGATTGATTATTTTTCTCATGTTTAAAGATTCAAACAAAATTCTTGAAAATAAAAAAATGCAACAATTTTGGAGAACTATTTCTTTCGCGTAACTTCTAGTAAGAACAGTTAGTCAGACACGAATACACAGTCCTGTCAAGGTTTAACACCCTTAACATGTACAACAATATTGTTACAAGTTGAAGAAAGGAAAAATAATCTTTCTTTTATGGAATGAATGGGCAGCTGGTTCATCCGTTAATAACAGATCTGCGATTTTAAGGTTTTCCGTGATTTCGTCACACTTCAAAATTCAAATAGATTGTACATACCAGTTGAAATATTCTGATTAACAAGAGCTGTCAGAGGCGATAGCGGGCTTGACTAATAGAATCATTTGAAACAAATGCAATAGAAGATTAAAACAATAACAACTATGGCCATACATTCATGTGCAATCAGGAAAAATATTAACAAGTGAATGGAAAGGGAGAAATTCATTTCAAATAACAGAAATAATTCCTTAATGTACCATAAATATTAAATTGAATAGGGGAACCACTAATTAGCATCATGACATAGTCTAAATCAATAATGAAAGTGCTCAATTAATATGCTGTGCAATAATACTAAAGTATGCGAGCACACAGAGTTAAAGATAAGGCCATGAAGGATAAGAAAAATCTCACACTAAAAATAGAGATTTTTCTGTCTAGTAAGAGAAAAATTTTAATTTAGCCTAATTGACTGCTTTTCTAATATCTATGGATCATGTTGTCATTAAAAGTCTCACAAGCCTAGCTTATAATCTTCAAACTATAATGACCATGGAAATAACATTTTTCAGTCTTCCTGAAGTAATAAGTGTCTACTGCGCTTTAAAACAGCTTGTATTACTATTATTACGCTTCAATTCCTTAACCCTTTCCTCCATACATAAGCAGATATTACATGGTTGAATAGTGTAGATCCAGATCAGACAGCTGTTACAGAATCTACACCTTTCACTTTTCTATTTATTAGGTTATTTGTGACCAAAAAGCGTACAGATCCTGATCAAACTGCACAGATATGACGGCTTATCTGAATCTACACTGTTTGCTCATGTGATAAAAGGAATATATAAATTATGATGTACAGGATTAATAAATATAAGCATGGTTCCAGAGAAAATGGCGTTAGAAAGCTGTTGTTGTTGTTGTTGTTTAGTTGCTACCTAGATTAGAAATTTTTTCTTAAACTATTAGTTTATTTGTTGTGTTTGAGTAACCAAAAATGAGCACAAGTTACATGCCTTGCCTTGGTTTTTGATCATACATGCAACTCCTGGATTGGCCGCTGCCCTAACTGGTCTTAGAGGCGCAAAATGTAATTGATCTTATAAATTAATTCATTTCAATAGTTATCTTCTTAATCAATTTTAATCCACTGAAAATCTAAAATTAATAACAACAACAATTTTAGTTATTTGTTTATACGTACATGTAAAAATACAAAGTATAATTTTTAAAACAAACAGTTACTAATTGAAACAAATATAATTATAGAATCAAATAATAACATATTCAACAAAGTTTTCTTTTACGCCAGTGGGGTTAAAAAGTACCAATTGTACAAATTTAGGCCAACACAGTTCGACCAACATATAGATGATATTTGTTTTTATCAACAAGATAGAAAATATACAGGGTTGGGCGGTAAATACCACCCCCGGTATTTACCAGTGGTATTTACCGGTATTTACCGCCCTGGAAAATACTCCCTAAAGTGGCAAATACTGGAAAATACTGGCAAATACTACACTGATGAGTTTTTTGCCTTAAAATTACTGCAGAAATCTTAACTTAGTTGAATGTTATTAATGTTTTATCATAATAATAATTTAATTAATTAGATATTTTAATTAAATTTCATATCAGGTGATCACTTTAAGCACTTAAAGTAAAAATAAATCTTAAAGAACTGTATTTCTTTTACTTAGAACCTAACAATACAGCAGGTGAGAAATTAATGCTGGTCCACCTGTGCACCTGGCCATTGACATATAACAAGCAAGGCCATAAGGTCTAGACTATTAAAACAACATGTTTCATACAAGGGGCTGTAATAGCCAGGGGCAACACAGGCAACAGTGTCATAAGTAAATATATACAATTTGTCTAGGTGCAATTTAACAATTGTGTATTGGTGTGACTCCAGAAAGCTGCCAAATTGGTGTTCTGTTACAGATACTTTAAGGGGAAAGAAGAGATTGCCTGGTAGACAGAAACTTCTTTGTATCTAACCTTATGTGTATCTGTATTCATGTATATTTATTGTAAGTTGTGTACATAACTTGTTTACAATTAAAATTAATCCTCTAAAAAGCTGACTCCATTATTGTTAATAATTAAAATTTGAAGTTATCCACATGCTGACTATAAGGGATACATTGTATTGTATAAATTCCATGGGTGGTCAATTCACTTTTTCAGTACTTAAATATTTTTTTATTATGAATAAAGTGATAAAAGTGTGACAATTGATGGGTAAACTTGAAATTATCTATATGAATGATGATGATAGGTAATAAAGTATAAATTCCAGCCTGGTCAATTCAATCGACCAGTATTTGCCAGTAAATGCCAGTATTTGCCGGTAAATACCAGTAATTACCGCCGGCATGGAAAATACTCATATTTGCCGGCATTTTGCCAACCCTGAAAATATATGTCACAGAGTGATCTTCGGAATTATTATTTTCACGAGTATAAATACATGATTCCTGAGTTCACAAGTGTAATTTATTTTTATATTTCACTGGTAAAAACTACTTTATTTCAATGCTGTTTGGGCAAAATTTGCTTTATATACTTGCAGTAAATCATTTAAATGGCACCAAAACGGTTTAGTTATAATGTTACATCATGAAGTCATATTATAACCAGATTTAAATACATTTTCCAAACATTATTTTTCAGACTTAAATGCCTGCTTGGGTACCAAAGCAGGGCTTTTTCAGCTAGTCCTATGGGGCCGATAATGCCAAATAGGGGCCATTTTTCCCAATTTCAAGAAAAAAAATCCTGATTTCAAGAAAAAAAATCCCATTTCAACATAAATAACTTATTTTGCCTATCAAATAGAAACAAACAAGAGAAACTATGTTATCAAGGGATTTTTCAAAGTTTTTCAGAGCTTTTAAAGTATTATGGGACTTGTAACTTGAATATGTAAGTGACTTAATTGTTTTCAAGAGATGATGGACTTATATTTTAGTGCAATCAAGATTACTCTGGTATTAGAAAACTGTTTAAAACACTTTGGGATATGCATCTACAGATCTTTAAGCTTAGCTAATAAAACGATGGAACGTAGACAGACTGACATAAATAATATCCAGGCATAAAAGATTTTTTATACTGAACTTGCTGAAGTCTTAAATCAATATTCTAAATCCTTCACTAACAAACCAAGACGAAGTCCCATCAAAACCAGTAAAAATTCATCAATATGTCTCATTTTTCTTTTGCATCCCAGATTTAGAGTGTTCAATTCATCAATGCTTTCAGTAGAAAGTTTGTCAGCACCATGTTCTATTAGTGTCCCAAAAAGGGCATGAAAAGTTTTACTGTCTGGAAGACCCGTATAAAACATATTAATCAGCTCAATAGAGTGGCTAATGCTTTCTTTGACCAGCTCTATCATCAAAGTTTCTGTGCCAACATCTGTCAGGGATAGGGGACATGATGATGTCTGTGTGGCCTAAGGTGTCATCCCACTGCTACTTGTGCTGGCAGTCACCAAACCATCATCTGTTGTAGTAGATGGCTAAACTAGTGCATAGCTGAAACATAATTTAACCTCTATTAAGGTATTTGCTGTGGATATCACTTTGTGTGCTGTCAAAATTATACATACATTGATTGACTTCAAATATATCTAAAAATGCAGTCATATTTTTATATCATAAATTAATTAAAAAAATCTTGTAATTTGTATTATTCTGAAAAGGATATTGATAAGTACATGTATAAACATAATAATTTGTTACTTTTAAACTACTTAAAAATTATATCGACTAACCCGGTTAATTATAATTACCATTATAGGTGAAAAAAATGAATAAGGGCACTATATATAATAATACGGCACTATATTAAATAAAAAGTTTGTGACCCCTACTAGCATGTAGCTGCCTATATCAGTGTATACTGTCGAATTGACATGATTCACATCAAAATGCCCAGAAACTATGCACTATTGTTATAAAAACATTTTGGGTATGGTGGCACATCCCCAATCCACCCTCTATCAGCAAATTAATGAATCCGTATGAATAGGGGGCTAGCTACACCCCAGGGATTTTCATCCTTATATAACAGAGGCCTATAAAAGGCCTTTTCCCAATCCAAAAATATAGTATTTTTTCCCAATTGTGACAGAAATTCTTCCCAAAATGCTAGGTAAGTTGTCCAAAAATGGATAAAACTCCTGGGAGGAGTGTTTGAAAATTGAAGTCTGGAAAATTAAGTGCATAAGAAATTAGACTTAAGTTAAAAATACCTATTACTATTCAATTTCATAAAGTAGAACCCATCTTTCAATTAATTTTGTTTTCCCAAAATTAACAATTATTGAGCATAAATTTCCCAACTGGAAAGGCCAGTGCCTCTTCCCAATTTTCTGATGAAAAGCCCTGCACCCCTGATATAAGAAGCTAAATTTCTACTTTTACAGTTAATTATTATCATCATTATAATTATTATTTAACAGCAAACTTCAATTTTATGATAATAGCACACAGCAACAGACCCATTTCAAACGTGACGGAATCTACAAGAAAGCAAGCTTAACTTACAAGTGGATATTCATGACATTGATTGATTTTTTGTCTGGAGGCTGGGGCTCTGACGGTTCACGAGGGCTGCTTCTCAGACTTTTCGCTGCTCCAATTGCTTAAGGAAGATTTTCTGTCAGAATCTTGCTTCTGTTGGCTTAGTTTGGGCCAACACCGCCGACGAAATGATCAGAGCACACACGTGTGTAGGAAGGTTTCCTACGAATGTTTTCTGCCTATAGCACGAATCCATGCTCTTCTCACGTACTGTTTTTTAGAGAGTTTGTGCAAAGTCACTTAATGTCCAAATTTTCCTATCCTTCCACTGAAATTGTGGCTATCAAAAGCCGAGCAATAATCTTTTCCCATTGTATTCGATTCGAATGAAATTATTACAACCTTGCACATGAAATGAATAACTTGGCAGCTTCTCCCTCGATTTGGAAAATTTATCCCGTCCAAATTCCTGAGGAAAACTGAAAATTATGTTCTGACTGTATGCCGTTGTGTTGTTGTTGTTGTTGTTGACATCGATCAGTGTCAACTCGACGCTCAATATTTATGAAAAGTAAAACCCATTCCTATTGGCCGGTAACATTAGCGGGTTTTTACGATTAGTAACTTTCTTTTCACGAAGTTAATAATAACGGGACAAAAATTTTCTATATAGTAGCGAACTTATTATTAGCGGGTAAAACTTATTATTAGCGGATAAAAATTCTACATCAACCCGGAGATAGTAAAAATAATTATTATAAGCGGGATAAATTATTGTAAGGGCGCAATTGCTATTGTAGCAGTTGTTAATATTAGCGGGGTTTTAGATGAATATTTATTATTAACTACGGGCGATCTTATTTATTAATAGCGGAATCGTCATTTTAACGTTAGTATTGGAGTCAACTGAATTGTATAGGAAATTATTAATACTTACGGGGGTGTACTCCGGCTTTCCATAAACTCCGGAGAAATTTCACCCCGCTAATAGTAACAAACCCGCTATTTGTAACAACGGCTTTTAGTAGTATTTACTAATACCGGGATTTACTAACTCCGGAGATAAATCTACCCCGCTATTTGTAGTAATAGTAGGCCAAATAGCGGTGATTTTTAAACCAATCAGATGATTATCCGAAGTTAATTAAGACCAATCAGGTTCGTCTTTACATCTATGTTTACGTGGCTAGCGCAGGCATCTGTTTGATACAGAATTGGTAAAAAGCCTTCGACACTTCGAGGAAAATTGAATCTACAGACAAAGGTATAAATTGATTCAGACCTGTAATATGATTACATTGGTTAAATGACACCTTTGTAACGTGCACCAGACCCACCCATAAACACCAAGGCTTTTGGCAGTTTATCCTGGAGGCTATTGTCTTCTTACGATGATAGTGCCTAGTGGATGCAAACGCGATTGTCCTGACCCATGGCCTTATGATTATCTACAGAATAACGTTGGTGGACTATATGATAGGTTACAATTTATTGTTATATCCAGGGGCGTAGCCAGCGTTTTACAAGTTGTGGGCACATATAAGGGGTTCCTAGTGGCGTTGCCCCTTGCATGAGGTCTGGGGTGCGAAGCCCCCCCCCCCTTCCTACGTAAAAGCAGTGAACAAGTGGAGATTAAATGTAGCAGACTGCAAATAAAGTGTGACAACACAGAGAACAGGAACGCATTTACATCTGGCCATGAAAATAATCAAAATAATTATTTTCCCAGAAGCAAAAGACAAATTTGATTTGACAAAAACAACTTGAACCAGCTACCATACCGCCCCGTTCTGCTTTAATTGTATTATTGGGAGTTTTGAAAACGTCATTTTTCTATACAACTTGTAGGCCCGGGCCTAAATGGTCTTATAGTAGCTACGCCACTGATATATAAAATGTTTTACAAATGATTTCCCTATGTTTTATGTTTTTCCCGATAAGCTCTGTATTTATTGTTAGCAATCCCCCCACCCCACCCATCCCTCATAACCGTATTTCAATATGTACTGGAAAACTGGTTTGAGTTGTAATTTAAAAATCAAGTATAATAGACCCCACTCCCAAATAAGGTGAATATAAACACTGGTCTTGCACCACCATATAATGTTTCTGGAGGCACCTCGCAGGGGCAATAATCTGTTACGCAAGGAGATTTATGTAGACGACTTAAGTATCTGTTTGTACATTATGTACAATTCAGGATGCGTGAGGTCTGTCGGTTGTGTATGTCAATGCATTAAGTGTTTTTAATGAAGGCTCGGCTTGATCAGCTTCAGCGTCACAGTTCTGGTAGCAGTAACACAAATACAATCGAGTCGCGATTTTACGAATCGCGATTTTACGAAATAACGGTATACTACGAATTGGGCGGCCGGTCCCGTCCGAATTCCTTCTTTATTCAATATAAAAAATATGCGATCTAACAAAAACGCGATTTAACGAAAAATGCGATATAACGAATAATTATGACAGTCCCTTAAGCTTATTTACAGTGTAATAAACATGCAATTTAACGAATTTCGGTCCGACAAGTGATTTTCACACCTTTTCAAGCGATATCCGTGTTTTGTATTGTTGAGCAATTATCGACCCAAGCAGTTCTGACACGATATGCTCTGTAAGCAATCAGCTTAACGACATTCCACTGAGCCGCATGGCATCACTAGGTGATGGAGCTAACTTAGTAGCATACGTTAATTACAGAGAAGAACTGCCGACATCAGCCGCCGCCACTGATGAGGACATCGTCACTGAAATCCTCGACACTCGAGCACCATCCTCCAACTCTTCTAACAGCGATGACGATATCAAAAATGCGATACTACGAAAAATGCGATTTTACGAATAATCGGCTTGGTCCGATGCCTATTCGTTAAATCGCGACTGGACTGTATACAAAATAAATATTGCAAATGTAGCTATACGTGCTTCAGGTGGCAATAGGTCAGTGGGTAATGCTT
The DNA here is from genome assembly GCA_038501625.1 of Corbicula japonica. Classification (NCBI taxonomy): domain Eukaryota; kingdom Metazoa; phylum Mollusca; class Bivalvia; order Venerida; family Cyrenidae; genus Corbicula; species Corbicula japonica. Next base: position 2,159,466 of record JAZAYU010000100.1, on the reverse strand, counting down.
CTGTCTTGGAAGCCAGAAGTCAGATATTGGAATCCTTGCCAAGGAATCTTTTTCCATCACAACTCTGCAACTGGCCTTTTATTAATGTAACTGAAATAAAATTATTGCAATGATTTTTTTGAAAAAGGATAAATTAACTGAAACTTTATTGATTCAAGTTTTGGTATTTTTAATTAAATATTGATAAACAGATCATTTAGAAATATGCGACCAGAATTGTGTTTGTTGTTTGTCTGTCTGTGCAGTCTACATAGGGTCTACTTCAACATTAGAGTTGATCGGGGTATTGGGGAATTATAAGCTTGATGCACTTGTGTAGCCACATTTTAACACCCAATTGGTCCAGGGGTCCTCTCTCCCAGTGTCTTAGCAGATTGTAACAGCAGTACTTTCTTTACTTTAACCCTTTACTCCATAAACACACCTTTAATGCATTGGCCAACCGTGTAGATCCAGATCAGCAGGCACATCCATGCCATCTGATCAGGATCTACACTGTTTGCATTTTGATTTGCTAGGTTATTTCAGACCAATGACCAGTGCAGATCCTGATCCAGCGCTTTTTTAGTTGATTTTATAGCCGTTATTCGGTCATGTTCCCAATGGCAAAACATATACTTTTTTCCCAATTTGAGAAGAAAAATTTCCAATTGAATCAAAACAAACATTTCTGATGAAAAACAACAGCATCAGCACTGCATCTTTTGCTCTTTAAGCCAGGAATTACTGAAAATATTAAATATGGATGGCAATGATTAAAAAAAACAGCAGATAACAGTAACACTTCTTATTCCCCAATGATGCTAAAAAAAATTACTAGTTTCTGGCAATACAACGATAAATTTCCCAATTCCAGGGGTATGGGTCATATTCCCAATATGGTGAAAAAAAGCCCTGCAGCCTGATCAGATGGCACAAGTGTGCCAGCTGATCTGGCTCTTCACTGGTCGCACAGGCATAAAAATGGAGGAAAGGATATCAAACATAACACAGCAAATAGTTCTTATTATTTATGTATCCGAAATCCGTATAACCCAAATGTCCAAGTACAATGTAATATTTCAAACAAATTTCAATTATTCTGAAGACTTTTAAAATGGAGTTCTAGTTTCCAAATTCCTTTCCCTACTAATGTTCTATCCAGATTGTCCAAATAATACTACATGCACATAAAAAATTAAGGTTCTTTTTAACAACCAAAAAAATAAAGAAAAGAAATTAGTTTACCAATTAAATTCTTTGTTACAAATATGCAAATTATAAAACCATAATCAGTCTTTGGCATGACACCTGCCAAAAATTTATCTTATTTCTTGTTGTTCTGTCATTTTTGAGCCAAGCTGATAATATCATAAAAGTGTCTAAAAGAAAATTTCTTTCTCTATTTATATAAGTAAATTCCAGATGGCACAGATGTGCCAGCTGATCTGGATCTACACTGTTCGCCAATGCCTTATATGCATATATATGGAGATAAAGGTTTATCATTTCTTGTTTATGTTTCTTTTTCAGTTGTGGAGAAGGCTGCTCACATGTTGCTGGCCTGTTGTTTGCTCTTGAGGGGGCCCGGTTAAGGAAACAGCTAATGATTTGGCAGATCTACCCTGCACATCAAAACCCTGTGAATGGAACCGCGCCAAAAACAAAAAAAGAAATCAGGACTATACAGGACATCAGCTTCAAATGAATTAAATTATATGAACATACATTAAAAGAAAAGAAAAAGAAAGTTGCATCATATAAAGTGGACAACTCATTTAGGAACACATTATGTGCTTAACTTGGAAATAGAGCAGCATTATTTGATATTCTTCCACCCTCACATGAAAACATTTTTGAAGTAGAAATTGACTTGAATGTTACACATTTTGAAGAAATTGAAAGAAGTAGGCATATCCATTACTCATCAGACAATTTCATTTATTCACTTTCTACATTTGCAAAGGAAATAATGTCCCAGTCTGATTTATCAGGGTTTTTATCTTCATGTAACAAGGAGATAGTTGATGAAATAGATGCAAGAACTAAAGGCCAGCATGACAATCCATTGTGGGTATCAGCTCGCACAGCTCGCCTTACTGCATCACTTTTTCATGACATCAAAACAAGGAAGGATACAACAAGGCCAGAAAATACTATATCAAAGGTTTTAGGTCAGAATGATTCTTTTGACAACAATGCTGTAGCATGGGGTAGAAAAAATGAACCAATTGCTAAAAAACGATATATAGCATACAAAGGGTAAATATATGAAGAGTGTGGCTTAGTTTTAAGCTGTGAAGAAAAATATATTAGAGCAAGTCCATATAGATGTGGTGCTGACAATGACAAATACTTAATTGAAGTAAAATGCTCTTACAAGTGGAGAAATAAAACTGTTTTACAAGCATGCAAGGACAAAAAGTTCTGTTGTTATGTTGACACAAAGAATAATATTCAGTTAAAAAGAATCACTTGTATTATACACAAGTCCAAGGGCAAATGAGTGTGTGCAAAAAAACAAAAGTGTGCTTTTGTGATATTCATTGAGAAAGATTTTGTCATCATCTAGGTTGAGTTCGATAAGTCGTTTTGGAACTGTCTGCTTCAACAGTTTAATTTTATTTCATTGAAATCATGCCCAAGTTGTGTTTTTAGAAAAACTGTAGAATAATGGGCAGTGATCTTTGAAACTTGTTTTAGTCATAACTGTTTAATTTTCAGTTGAGTGTTGACTAATATAGTCATATAGGTATGACTTCATAAATGTAAAAAGCATTTCGGCATCAACATTTGGCTTTGAAAAATTAGAAATATAGAGTTGTTGAGGAAATAACTAATAAATTTGTTTTGTATTAGTTTCAATGTTTAATTTTAAGGCCAAAAGAAAAAACATTCACAAGTTCTGGTGACATGTATCCAAGAAACTGTGTCAGTAGATTGTATTCTTTTATTAAATTTCTTTGGCCAGAGGGTGGTAGGATTGTGCTTCATGTATAATTTGATGTTGTTTTTTTTTCAAAGCTATAACTTCCTAAAATAGTTACTAGTTTGCACTTGAACTGTTACAATATCTTTAGGGTCAGGGTAAACTTAGGATTGGTCAGGTCACTTGAATCAGATATATAAAGAGAATCTTTCATTGGTATTCGGCCATGATCAAGGTATCTCAACCCTAGGGTAAAAGTTTCCAGACAGAAACGAGTCTGTGCCCAGTTTCCATCTAAAAAGCATTGCCCGAGGGTTGGGATACCGTGATGTTGGCCGAATACCAATGATTGATTATTTTTCTCATGTTTAAAGATTCAAACAAAATTCTTGAAAATAAAAAAATGCAACAATTTTGGAGAACTATTTTTTCGCGTAACTTCTAGTAAGAACAGTTAGTCAGACACGAATACACAGTCCTGTCAAGGTTTAACACCCTTAACATGTACAACAATATTGTTACAAGTTGAAGAAAGGAAAAATAATCTTTCTTTTATGGAATGAATGGGCAGCTGGTTCATCCGTTAATAACAGATCTGCGATTTTAAGGTTTTCCGTGATTTCGTCACACTTCAAAATTCAAATAGATTGTACATACCAGTTGAAATATTCTGATTAACAAGAGCTGTCAGAGGTGATAGCGGGCTTGACTATAAGAATCATTTGAAACAAATGCAATAGAAGATTAAAACAATAACAACTATGGCCATACATTCATGTGCAATCAGGGAAAATATTAACAAGTGAATGGAAAGGGAGAAATTCATTTCAAATAACAGAAATAATTCCTTAATGTACCATAAACATTAAATTGAATAGGGGAACCACTAATTAGCATCACGACATAGTCTAAATCAATAATGAAAGTGCTCAATTAATATGCTGTGCAATAATACTAAAGTATGCGAGCACACAGAGTTAAAGATAAGGCCATGAAGGATAAGAAAAATCTCACACTAAAAATAGAGATTTTTCTGTCTAGTAAGAGAAAAATTTTAATTTAGCCTAATTGACTGCTTTTCTAATATCTATGGATCATGTTGTCATTAAATGTCTCACAAGCCTAGCTTATAATCTTCAAACTATAGTGACCATGGAAATAACATTTTTCAGTCTTCCTGAAGTAATAAGTGTCTACTGCGCTTTAAAACAGCTTGTATTACTATTATTACGCTTCAATTCCTTAACCCTTTCCTCCATACATAAGCAGATATGACATGGTTGAATAGTGTAGATCCAGATCAGACAGCTGTTACAGAATCTACACCTTTCACTTTTCTATTTATTAGGTTATTTGTGACCAAAAAGCGTACAGATCCTGATCAAACTGCACAGATATGACAGCTTATCTGAATCTACACTGTTTGCTCATGTGATAAAAGGAATATATAAATTATGATGTACAGGATTAATAAATATAAGCATGGTTCCAGAGAAAATGGCCTTGGAAAGCTGTTGTTGTTGTTTAGTTGCTACCTAGATTAGAAATTTTTTCTTAAACTATTAGTTTATTTGTTGTGTTTGAGTAACCAAAAATGAGCACAAGTTACATGCCTTGCCTTGGTTTTTGATCATACATGCAACTCCTGGATTGGCCGCTGCCCTAACTGGTCTTAGAGGCGCAAAATGTAATTGATCTTATAAATTAATTCATTTCAATAGTTATCTTCTTAATCAATTTTAATCCACTGAAAATCTAAAATTAATAACAACAACAATTTTAGTTATTTGTTTATACGTACATGTAAAAATACAAAGTATAATTTTTAAAACAAACAGTTACTAATTGAAACAAATATAATTATAGAATCAAATAATAACATATTCAACAAAGTTTTCTTTTACGCCAGTGGGGTTAAAAAGTACCAATTGTACAAATTTAGGCCAACACAGTTCGACCAACATATAGATGATATTTGTTTTTATCAACAAGATAGAAAATATACAGGGTTGGGCGGTAAATACCACCCCCGGTATTTACCAGTGGTTTTTACCGGTATTTACCGCCCTGGAAAATACTCCCTAAAGTGGCAAATACTGGAAAATACTGGCAAATACTACACTGATGAGTTTTTTGCCTTAAAATTACTGCAGAAATCTTAACTTAGTTGAATGTTATTAATGTTTTATCATAATAATAATTTAATTAATTAGATATTTTAATTAAATTTCGTATCAGGTGATCACTTTAAGCACTTAAAGTAAAAATAAATCTTAAAGAACTGTATTTCTTTTACTTAGAACCTAACAATACAGCAGGTGAGAAATTAATGCTGGTCCACCTGTGCACCTGGCCATTGACATATAACAAGCAAGGCCATAAGGTCTAGGCTATTAAAACAACATGTTTCATACAAGGGGCTGTAATAGCCAGGGGCAACACAGGCAACAGTGTCATAAGTAAATATATACAATTTGTCTAGGTGCAATTTAACAATTGTGTATTGGTGTGACTCCAGAAAGCTGCCAAATTGGTGTTCTGTTACAGATACTTTAAGGGGAAAGAAGAGATTGCCTGGTAGACAGAAACTTCTTTGTATCTAACCTTATGTGTATCTGTATTCATGTATATTTATTGTAAGTTGTGTACATAACTTGTTTACAATTAAAATTAATCCTCTAAAAAGCTGACTCCATTATTGTTAATAATTAAAATTTGAAGTTATCCACATGCTGACTATAAGGGATACATTGTATTGTATAAATTCCATGGGTGGTCAATTCACTTTTTCAGTACTTAAATATTTTTTTATTATGAATAAAGTGATAAAAGTGTGACAATTGATGGGTAAACTTGAAATTATCTATATGAATGATGATGATAGGTAATAAAGTATAAATTCCAGCCTGGTCAATTCAATCGACCAGTATTTGCCAGTAAATGCCAGTATTTGCCGGTAAATACCAGTAATTACCGCCGGCATGGAAAATACTCATATTTGCCGGCATTTTGCCAACCCTGAAAATATATGTCACAGAGTGATCTTCGGAATTATTATTTTCACGAGTATAAATACATGATTCCTGAGTTCACAAGTGTAATTTATTTTTATATTTCACTGGTAAAAACTACTTTATTTCAATGCTGTTTGGGCAAAATTTGCTTTATATACTTGCAGTAAATCATTTAAATGGCACCAAAACGGTTTAGTTATAATGTTACATCATGAAGTCATATTATAACCAGATTTAAATCCATTTTCCAAACATTATTTTTCAGACTTAAATGCCTGCTTGGGTACCAAAGCAGGGCTTTTTCAGCTAGTCCTATGGGGCCGATAATGTCAAATAGGGGCCATTTTTTCCCAATTTCAAGAAAAAAAATCCTGATTTCAAGAAAAAAAATCCCATTTCAACAGAAATAACTTATTTTGCCTATCAAATAGAAACAAACAAGAGAAACTATGTTATCAAGGGATTTTTCAAAGTTTTTCAGAGCTTTTAAAGTATTATGGGACTTGTAACTTGAATATGTAAGTGACTTAATTGTTTTCAAGAGATGATGGACTTATATTTTAGTGCAATCAAGATTACTCTGGTATTAGAAAACTGTTTAAAACACTTTGGGATATGCATCTACAGATCTTTAAGCTTAGCTAATAAAACGATGGAACGTAGACAGACTGACATAAATAATATCCAGGCATAAAAGATTTTTTATACTGAACTTGCTGAAGTCTTAAATCAATATTCTAAATCCTTCACTAACAAACCAAGACGAAGTCCCATCAAAACCAGTAAAAATTCATCAATATGTCTCATTTTTCTTTTGCATCCCAGATTTAGAGTGTTCAATTCATCAATGCTTTCAGTAGAAAGTTTGTCAGCACCATGTTCTATTTGTGTCCCAAAAAGGGCATGAAAAGTTTTACTGTCTGGAAGACCCGTATAAAACATATTAATCAGCTCAATAGAGTGGCTAATGCTTTCTTTGACCAGCTCTATCATCAAAGTTTCTGTGCCAACATCTGTCAGGGATAGGGGACATGATGATGTCTGTGTGGCCTAAGGTGTCATCCCACTGCTACTTGTGCTGGCAGTCACCAAACCATCATCTGTTGTAGTAGATGGCTAAACTAGTGCATAGCTGAAACATAATTTAACCTCTATTAAGGTATTTGCTGTGGATATCACTTTGTGCACTGTCAAAATTATACATACATTGATTGACTTCAAATATATCTAAAAATGCAGTCATATTTTTATATCATAAATTAATTAAAAAAATCTTGTAATTTGTATTATTCTGAAAAGGATATTGATAAGTACATGTATAAACATAATAATTTGTTACTTTTAAACTACTTAAAAATTATATCGACTAACCCGGTTAATTATAATTACCATTATAGGTGAAAAAAAAAATGAATAAGGGCACTATATATAATAATACGGCACTATATTAAATAAAAAGTTTGTGACCCCTACTAGCATGTAGCTGCCTATATCAGTGTATACTGTCGAATTGACATGATTCACATCAAAATGCCCAGAAACTATGCACTATTGTTATAAAAACATTTTGGGTATGGTGGCACATCCCCAATCCACCCTCTATCAGCAAATTAATGAATCCGTATGAATAGGGGGCTAGCTACACCCCAGGGATTTTCATCCTTATATAACAGAGGCCTATAAAAGGCCTTTTCCCAATCCAAAAATATAGTATTTTTTCCCAATTGTGACAGAAATTCTTCCCAAAATGCTAGGTAAGTTGTCCAAAAATGGATAAAACTCCTGGGAGGAGTGTTTGAAAATTGAAGTCTGGAAAATTAAGTGCATAAGAAATTAGACTTAAGTTAAAAATACCTATTACTATTCAATTTCATAAAGTAGAACCCATCTTTCAATTAATTTTGTTTTCCCAAAATAAACAATTATTGAGCATAAATTTCCCAACTGGAAAGGCCAGTGCCTCTTCCCAATTTTCTGATGAAAAGCCCTGCACCCCTGATATAAGAAGCTAAATTTCTACTTTTACAGTTAATTATTATTATTATCATCATTATAATTATTATTTAACAGCAAACTTCAATTTTATGATAATAGCACACAGCAACAGACCCATTTCAAACGTGACGGAATCTACAAGAAAGCAAGCTTAACTTACAAGTGGATATTCATGACATTGATTGATGTTTTGTCTGGAGGCTGGGGCTCTGACAGTTCACGAGGGCTGCTACTCAGACTTTTCGCTGCTCCAATTGCTTAAGGAAGATTTTCTGTCAGAATCTTGCTTCTGTTGGCTTAGTTTGGGCCAACACCGCCGACGAAATGATCAGAGCACACACGTGTGTAGGAAGGTTTCCTACGAATGTTTTCTGCCTATAGCACGAATCCATGCTCTTCTCACGTACTGTTTTTTAGAGAGTTTGTGCAAAGTCACTTAATGTCCAAATTTTCCTATCCTTCCACTGAAATTGTGGCTATCAAAAGCCGAGCAATAATCTTTTCCCATTGTATTCGATTCGAATGAAATTATTACAACCTTGCACATGAAATGAATAACTTGGCAGCTTCTCCCTCGATTTCGAAATTTTATCCCGTCCAAATTCCTGAGGAAAACTGAAAATTATGTTCTGACTGTATGCCGTTGTGTTGTTGTTGTTGTTGTTGACATCGATCAGTGTCAACTCGACGCTCAATATTTATGAAAAGTAAAACCCATTCCTATTGGCCGGTAACATTAGCGGGTTTTACGATTAGTAACTTTCTTTTCACGAAGTTAATAATAACGGGACAAACATTTTCTATATAGTAGCGAACTTATTATTAGCGGGTAAAACTTATTATTAGCGGATAAAAATTCTACATCAACCCGGAGATAGTAAAAATAATTATTATAAGCGGGATAAATTATTGTAAGGGCGCAATTGCTATTGTAGCAGTTGTTAATATTAGCGGGGTTTTAGATGAATATTTATTATTAACTACGGGCGATCTTATTTATTAATAGCGGAATCGTCATTTTAACGTTAGTATTGGAGTCAACTGAATTGTATAGGAAATTATTAATACTTACGGGGGTGTACTCCGGCTTTCCATAGAATGCACTAGTGTGATTCTCACGCGGTATTTAAACCGTGTGAATATTACGCCCAGAGAAATAAAGTTATTACTCATTAAATATAGGCTTCTTCTACACACTTGTATGCTCGAGATGTGTTTAAATCCTATTTTAAAAAAATAAGAAAAGATTATTGGAATTCAATATAGTTATGATTATTACCATTTCTGTTATAACACTTTAATTCGATGTAACCGACGTTCGTATTTTCCTAATTGAGACCGTTTTTTAACAAAATAGAAATAGCTACGCACATGCAATGTTAAAAGTGCATGCAAGGATGATAGCGGGCTTGTTAAAGGTTCATTTTGACACCCAAAAATCGATGTTTAACAACAAACTTAATGCAACAGTGTGATTCTCACGCCGTATTGAAACCTGTATGAAAATAATATATTTCTTATTTTTGGCAGTTTTTCAACTAAATAAAAGAATAGCTAAGCACTTGCAATATAAATGGCATTTATACCATTAAAAGCGGACATGTTTAAGGTTCAATTTGACACCAATATATCAAATTTTGATACAAAACTGAATGCACAAGTGTGATTCTCACGCAGTGTATCAACCGCGTGAATATTACGGCCCAGAAAAATAAAGTTATTACTCATCAAATATAGGCTTCTTGTACACACTTGTATGCTTTAGATATCTTAAAATCCTATTAAAAATAAGAAAAGATGATTGGAATTCAATATTGTTATCATTGCTACCATTTCTGTTATAACACTTTAATTCGATGTAACCGACTTCGTATTTTCCTTATTAAGACCGTTTTTTGAACAAAAAAATAGCTACGCACCTGCAATGCTAAAAGTGCAAGCATGGATGATAGCGGACTTGTTAAAGCTTCATTTTGACACCCACAAATCGATGTTTAACAACAAACTCAATGCATCAGTGTGATTCTCTCGCCGTATTAAAACCGTGTGAAAATAAAATATTTCCTTATTTTTTGGCAGTTTTTTTTTCAACTAAATAAAAGAATAGCTAAGCACTTGCAATATAATGAGCACTTATAAAATATAAAATGGACTTGTTTAAGCTTCAATTTGACATCAACATATCGAATTTTGATACGAAACTGAATGCACTAGTGTGATTCTTACGCGGTATGTAAACCGTGTGAATATTACTGCCCAAAGAAATAAAGTTATCACTCATCAAATATTTTCTAATTCTACACACTTACATGCTTGAGATATGTTTAAATCCAATTAAAAAAAAATGGAATTCAATATAGTTATGATTGCTACCATTTCTGTTATAACACTTTAACTCGATGTAACCGACGTTCGTATTTTCCTTATTAAGGTCTTTTTTTGAACAAAATAGAAAAAGCTACGCACCTGCAATGTTTAAAATGCATGCATGGTTGATAGCGGGCTTGTTAAAGCTTCATTTTGACACCAAAAAATCGATGTTTAACAACAAACTTTATGCGCCAGTGTGATTCTCACGCGGCATTTAAACCGTGTGAAAATAATATATTTTCCTTATTTTTGGCTGTTTTGCAACTAAAAAAAAAGATAGCTACGCACTTGCAATATTAATGTCATTTGTACCATTAAAAGCGGACATGTTTAAGCTTCAATTTGACACCAATATATCGAACTTTGATACAAAACTGAATACACAAGTGTGATTCTCACGCAGTGTATCAACTGTGTGAATATTACGGCACCCGCGTAATAATACGCGTGGTAATATTACCACGCGTGTGAAAATTACGCGACACCGGCTCTGCCAACCTTATCTCTGTTAATCTATCGCTCAATCGCATTTGTACAGTTTTACACAACTAAAGTCAAAAGTGTGAGCTGTTAAATTAAAATATTCGGCATACGTACTAAGTGCTACTATTTAAAGCAGGAAATTAATGTTTGAAATTTGTTGTTGTTCTTATTTTCATTGTTGTTGCTGTTGACAGATGATGACGATGGCAGTTGTGAACAAGCTGAGAAAGAAGGAGAAGAAGATGATGATGTTACTGATGATGATGATGAAGAATTCTACGCCAATAGAACCCCTATGAGGTAAATACCGCTACATGAGCTAATATAGTGTACGACTTTAAAATGATATTCTTCAAATAACTTCGAGAAATTTCAAGTAAATGGTTTATGACGGTCTTTGAAATGAGATAAAAATACAAAAGCGTATGATTTTCATTCTTTGACTAATTTGTTTAAATTACAGGACATGTTTACAAGACGGGTTATACAATCACCATTCCCGTATAATTGGTGAGTAGTCTATTCAGCAATATTCTATACAAAAACGGGCTTCCTTTATTTGCGAAACTTGTATGTGTAAATAAGAAACTGGCAACAGCTTAATATCACATTAAACCAGTCCAACAACCTTAATACTAAGTGATATAAAATAAAAACACTACGTTATCTAATCTATGAAATCAATTTAATTCTGGTGCAACTGCCAACCTTGCACCAGTTTCATGTTGTAAATCAAAGCAGTCTGCATTTTTTAAAGATATCTATCAGGCATGTGTTTGAAGGATTCAATTATTTTGTAAATATCGTATGTAAAAAATCAAAATCATTTTGTAAATATCTTATGTCAAAAAGTGCGCTGGGAAAATGTGAATTTTCAGACTTGGATCAACAAAATATTAATCATGACCAGAAGTCCTACTGTAATATCATTACATTTCAAAAGAGTTTTATTTTGACGTATTTGGCCTAGGTAAAATGCGCAAAATTTTACCCTAGCAACATTTTAGCACTAAATAAATGACATAAAATAATAAAATTTATGTACGCGCGAATACGTCCTTTTGGGGTCTGCGCGAAAATTTGGCCCTAAAAATTGATGATATGTCCAACTTACATTTCATTTTGTCAGACGATGCAAGTAAAATAACTATACCCATATTCATGTATATGGTACGTACTTGGAAAACTTCTTATAAACAGAGGACTTCTTCGTGAAATTCCGTTAACAAACCTGATCGCATGATCATAATATACTGAGTGCCAATGAAAACGCAACACTTTTTTTGGAACATGTTTAATGTGTGTAAAAGTTAAATAAATTGGCAAAGGTATATGTGTTTTAAAATCAAAAAGTAACCAATCGATACATTTATTGTCCACTGATTTTTTAAAACTTTATCTCCTACAGTTACCCCGTACAAAAGTACGAAAGTTTCGTTTTGGAATGTACACCGAGTCCAATCGTTCACTTTAGGTCCCAGGAGAACGCAGGTAGATAGGAGGGAATAGGATACTGTGGTCAGTAAATCACGGTATGTACCCGGATAATGGGAATCGCGGATAATGCTAGATTGTGAGAATAATTGTAGATCGCCAGATCGGGAAAACACCATGGAGAGGTTAGTTATTGTATGAATTTCATGTTATTGTGATCTAATACTTATATTTTGCGATAGATAACAATCAAGCGATGTCCTAGCCTTCCTCTCATACCCATACATTTGGAATCGGCCTTCAGATAAAGTAAACAAAGGAAAATGATCACGCAACATTCCAGATTTCTACAAATAAACTACGTATTATGCCTTTTTAAAATAAATTTAAACATGCTTTTTGAAAACGACACTGATGTTATCAAAGCCCAAACATCGACAATCAATATGCCACCTAGCTTGAGCCGGTATTATGAGCATATTCCTTAACAAACATCTTTTTTCTGAGGCACCTGAAGCAAATTGGATAATGGGGATTCTCTCGGTTGATAATGGGAAATTCAAATATTCATGAAATGGATAATTGTGGAGTTTTAGTGTTTCTCCTAATTGAAATGTTCAGATAAAATTATTTTATTTAATTACTCTTGTATAAATTCCCTTTTTCGCTATTCATTGTGATCAATACAAAACATATGCATCTTTTCATTGTATTTATGACGTTTTTGGTCGAAGCTTTAAAATCGAATTAAAACGTTACAATGACAAATCGTATTGTACGGTGATCCGATGAGGCCATCGTCGTTTAGTACTGTCGCTGTCGACATCTTCGTCGAGAACACGAAACAACGATGCGAGATCACGAAAAGACGATACGCGGTCGCGAAAGTACGATGCGCGAACGCGATATTTCAATCGGATCTTGACAGCTTACTTTCGCGACTAAGCATCGATTTATCGCGTTCTCGCCTCCTTTTCCACGTTTTTGATGTCCAGCCCTTAGGCCGTCAAGACCACGAAATCACGCTATTGTATATTATCATCGCGTCCTCGTACTTTCGAGACCTCGAATCGTATTTTCGCGACCACGCATCGCCAAAGCGATTTAGCATCGTTGATTCGTGATCTCGCTCAAGAGGTCGAAAGGAGAAACAACGATGTCCCGAATCGGATATCGAAGTATCTCGCGATTAAATATCTAAAATATATATAATTTATCTTTACTTTCATGAATAGATCTTTAGACTCTAGCAGGTGATGTGGTTTTTATCTCGGGCGTTGCTTTTGTTACCACCAACACTAGCCAAATCATTTTCCTGCTCGGTGCTATTTTAACTAAACACTGACAAACAAGTAATTTATGCATGCATAAAATTGACTATTTCTTTACCTTTTCAGGTAAAGACTGAAGATGAAAAGATTCAAGTGTTATAGATGTGATGCAGAGTGGAATTCGTTGACTGAACTGATAGCGCATGCCGTGATTTATCACGAGGATTTGTGTAATAAATATCGAGAATTACTGCTGGACGAAACCTCGGGAAAATGTGGTTACAGGACAAAAATACTACCCGACTTGATTCCAAAATCATTAAAATTAAAAATGAGAAAATAACGGTTAGGGACGAGGTCATTTTTATTACGAATAGTAATGACAATGTCACCCAAGTAAGAACTCCTATGAAAACAAAAGACTTTCAAACAACAGAACCAGCCACGTACTTATTATACTAAAATTTCTACGAATTTCGCTCTTTTTCAGTCAATTATAGGCTTTACTTTTGCATATTGGCACAAAAAATATAAACCCCAAGTAAATCATGCTTCTTAATACAGTAGGCCTAACTCTTTGGGTTAGTTCTTAGTTGTTGCCTTCGGGACAGAAAGAAATTATGCTATGTCATTTATCTTGTCACTAGAGCTGGTGGTATTGTTTCATAATGATAGCAGTTTGCGAAAAAGGATGGAACATGCAATAAAAGAATAGAATAAATAGTATTAATGTTGAATTAAGGGAAACTATACAATTATCCAGTCAAGAATTACCATTATCCATTCACTTTTTCTAGGCGAATCCCAATTATCCAATTTGCTTCAGGTGCCTCAGAAAAAAGATGTTAATTAAGGAATATACTCATAATACTGGCTCAAGCTGGGTGGCATTTTGATTGTCGATGTTTGGGCTTTAATAACATCAGTGTCGTTTTCAAAAATCATGTTTAAATTTATTTTAAAAAGGCACAATACATAGTTTATTTGTAGAAATCTGGAATGTTGCGTGATCATTTTCCTTTGTTTACTTTATCTGAAGGCCGATTCCAAATGTATGGGTATGAGAGGAAGGCTAGGACATCGCTTGATTGTTATCTATCGCAAAAGATAAGTATTATATCACAATAACATGAAATTCATACAATAACTAACCTCTCCATTGTGTTTTCCCGATCTGGCGATCTACAATTATTCTCACAATATAGCATTATCCGCGATTCTCATTATCCGGGTACATACCGTGGTAAATCGTCTCGCATTTCTTTGAAATGCGTTTATCATATAAAGATATCGCCTATGATGATCTCCTATATTTACTTTAATTAAACGACATTCATCTCAAATCTGCCAAAGATTCGGTAACTTCTGTGAACATTCTCAACAACTGCACTAGAAAATCGCAAAAAAATGACAAAATCGTTCTTTAAAGTAAATATTTTGACAATTGAGCAAAATCTTGAGCATGTGTTTCGTCCTAAAGGTCTGTTTAAAACTTGTCTTCATATGCCATAAGCCTCCACTATTTCACGGCCGTATTTTTTGGATTTAGATCACAAGTTAGAAAATATTAAAAATGAACGCTTAATTGTGTAGAAGATTTTATCAATTTTCAAAATGAACGAGTGGGCAGGAGTTGGTTTTTGAGTCCAATCGGTCACTATAGGGCCCAGGAGGAGAAGGGAGCAATATACTTGTTCCGGCGTTCAATATTGTTCTACTGGTTTAGTACAAGAGCTCTTTGTGGCTCAATTGAGCAATATACTCGTACGTGTTCCGGTGTTCAATATTATTCCACTGGTTTAGTACAAGATCTGTTTGTGGCTCAAGGGAGCAATATACATGTTCCGGCGTTCAATATTATTCCAATGTTTTAATATAAGATCTGTTTGTGGCTCAAGGGAGCAATATACGTGTTCCGGTGTTTAATATTATTCCAATGTTTTAGTATAAGATCTGTTCGTGGCTCAAGGGAGCAATATACGTGTTCCGGTGTTCAATATAATTCCAATGTTTAAGTATAAGATCTGTTTGTGGCTCAAGGGAGCAATATTCGTGTTCCGGTGTTCAATATTATTCCACTGGTTTAGTACAAGACCTGTTTGTGGCTCAAGGGAGCAATATACGTGTTCCGGTGTTCAATATTATTCCACTGGTTTAGTACAAGATCTGTTTGTGGCTCAAGGGAGCAATATACGTGTTCCGGTGTTCAATATTATTCCACTGGTTTAGTACAAGATCTGTTTGTGGCTCAAGGGAGCAATATACGTGTTCCGGTGTTCAATATTATTTTACTGGTTTAGTATAAGATCTGTTTGTGGCTCAAGGGAGCAATGTACGTGTTCAGGTGTTCAATATTTTTCTTACTGGTTTAGTACAAGATCTGTTTGTGGCTCAAGGGAGCAATATACGTGTTCCGGTGTTCAATATTATTCCACTAGTTTAGTATAAGATCTGTTTGTGGCTCAAGGGAGCAATATACGTGTTCCGGTGTTCAATATTATTCCTCTGGTTTAGTACAAGATCTGTTTGTGGCTCAAGGGAGCAATATACATGTTCCGGCGTTCAATATTATTCCAATGTTTTAGTATAAGATCTGTTTGTGGCTCAAGGGAGCAATATACGTGTTCCGGTGTTCAATATTATTCCACTGGTTTTGTACAAGATCTGTTTGTGGCTCAAGGGAGCAATATACGTGTTCCGGTGTTCAATATTATTCCAATGTTTTAGAATAAGATCTGTTTGTGGCTCAAGGGAGCAATATACATGTTCCGGTGTTCAATATTATTCTAATGTTTTAATATAAGATCTGTTTGTGGCTCAAGGGAGCATTATACGTGTTCCAGTGTTCATTATTATTCCAATGTTTTAGTATAAGATCTGTTTGTGGCTCAAGGGAGCAATATACGTGTTCCGGTGTCCAATATTATTCCACTGGTTTAGTATAAGATCTGTTTGTGGCTCAAGGGAGCAATATACGTGTTCCGGTGTTTAATATTATTCCATTGGTTTAGTACAACATCTGTTTGTGGCTCAAGGGAGCAATATACGTGTTCCGGTGTTCAATATTATTCCACTGGTTTAGTACAAGATCTGTTTGTGGCTCAAGGGAGCAATATACGTGTTCAGGTGTTCAATATTATTCTAATGTTTTAGTATAAGATCTGTTTGTGGCTCAAGGGAGCAATATACGTGTTCCGGTGTTCAATATTATTCCACTGGTTTAGTACAAGATCTGTTTGTGGCTCAAGTGAGCAATATACGTGTTCAGGTGTTCAATAATTTTCTTACTGGTTTAGTACAAGAGCTGTTTGTGGTTCGAGGGAGCAATATACGTGTTCCGGTGTTTTATATTATTCCACTGGTTTAGAAGGAAGAAATTTACATGTTCAACTTCATTTAAAGATTGTTCCAAGGCGGTAACCTCAAGGGTTCTCTTTTACGTTAATTGTTTGTTGCGTCTTATTCGAATTAATATTCTTATAACAAATACTTTCTTTCCTCTCTTCTTTATCGCTGCGTGTAGAGGCTGTATTTTATGAGTGTGGCGATATGAATATTTCACTTTCTTATTTTATATTGTATCATGTGTTTGTTCTGGATATGCTTGCGTCTTACAGGGAGAAAAGTTTATGTTTCAGTTATGTATTTACCATTATGTCAGATCTAGAATGTGTTTTTGTTTTGCAGGGAGGAATGTACTTGTTCCAGTTGTTTGATTACTACAGTGCCAGTGGTTTGGTGCTACTATGGATTTGTTTCTTTGAAGCTGTAACGTGGGGTGGTTTTTTGGTAACTACTAGTAACCTTTAAATATTTATCATGGATCAATGCCTTTTTTTAAACGTAATAGTTACAACTGTTTTTCGTTTTAATAATTAAGAAAGTTTGATTCAAATTTAAAGTAGCGATTCGTTTTTGTCTAAAATGAAAATGTTCAAATAAATCAGGCATGGCCTGTTCAAGACTGTTATGGGATCTAAATTTTTAATGATTTTTTAAAAATATATTTAACTAAAAATCCTCTAGCTGGGAGCGAACCCGCACCGTCACGTCGACAGCGCAAAGCCCTGCAATTCCCGCGTCGCAACCAACTGAGCAAACCGGGACAAACCCAAATAATGTTGAACGGTTAGCCCTGATATACGTAACGATCACTGCATGACATCGGTAACGGGTTATGTTACTGATAACAGTACTGACTATATGTACGGGGAGAGTTTTTACGGCCGCCACACTGCACAAATAGCGCTACTGTGAATTTCAAATGATAGTGCCTCTATTCTGGGAGCGAACCCGTACCGTCACGGCAAAAAGCAAAAAGTGGATGTATCGATAACAAACACACATGCTCACACGCATGAATGAACGGATAGACGAACATAAACTTAAGCCTTGCCGTAAGCACGCATTTTCGCAAACAAATATTAACTCGCCATAGAAAATTCTTTATGTTGGGCTAAGTCGCTTCATATATCTTAATGAAAAACGCAAACATGTACGTGTACTAGATTTTTAATATTCCCAGGGATTGAACGATTTCAAGCGGCCGTTGAACTGATGATTGGAAGAAGAATGCCATGCTGGTTAGCATTCTGCTGGAAATATATATCTCCATTTATTACAATGGTAAAATGACAGTGCTTTTTATTTACAGTCATTAAATCTGGAATTATGGCCCCTTATGTATTTCAGTAAGTTATACCAGCGGATAGTTCCGCAGTTCTGACTTGAGGCAATTTATTCACTCGATAAATCTTTGGTTATCATGTTACAAACATTTGACTTGAAATCATGAAGAAAATATTTAAAATGGGTTATTACTGATTAAAATACCAACTCGTCATTAAATCATTTCTGCCTTAATAAATGAATGAAAGTTAACTATTTTATAGAATATATATATAAACTTAAAATTGTTATCTATTTTGTTAAAACAGGCAATATTTTTGTTCATGCTGGTATCATTCACACCCTTACTTACGGGAGTTACGTGTATCCTCGTTGGGCTCAGGCAATAGGACTGTGTATGACTTTAGTTTCCATGAGCTGTAACCCTGCTGTATTTATCTAACAGCTGTGTACTTCTAAAGGAGAGACATGGCGGAAGGTAAGTGTAGCACTGCTGTATCCCTGCTGCATTTATCTACCAACTGTGTACTACTTAAGGAAAGACATGGCGGAAGGTAAGTGTAACACTGCTGTATTTCCTGCTGTATTTATCTTCCCACTGTGTACTTCTAAAGGGGAGACATTGCAGGAAGGTAAGTGTATTCATAAGTTGTATTCCTACTGTATTTATAAACCAACTGTGTACTTCTAAAGGGAGACATGGCGGAAGGTATGTGTAGCACCTTTCTGGCTAATACAGTCTAATGTTTACTCTTTATATGTGTCTCTTATCATATTTTGTCAGGTAGTTTAACATGTGCAGATATACAGTATCAATGTATATTGAATTTATAACGCCCTTTAATAAACTTTTCAAATATCAAATTTGGCTCAATTTGGACATTAATATTTTCTTCCATTACTGCCGATAATCATTCCAAAATCAAACATAGCCTGCAATTTGAGACTGCGTTATTTTCATATTTATCGTGTTATGTGGCTGTTGACGTGTCTTTCAATTTTCTTGAATTCCAAATAATCGACGAGATATTTCAATGAATGAATTCAACTAGCTGCATATGAATAACGTCTCAAATAAAAAACCGTCTGGATTATGTTTTCAGCAGGAATATATATATCAAAAGCAATACATTATAATATTAATAACTTGTATTCAGACTTAAAGTTTACCTTAATACTTTGCTTGTCCGCTAAAGCGGTCATGATAATAAATACATGGTTACACATTTCAGAAATGGCAAACTATCTGTGAACCTTTGCTGCAGCCTCATCAAATTTCAGGAGGATCTTTGACTATGAAAGCACAGAATGCTGAAACACCTGCGTAACTCAAGATTTAATTTTTTTTCCGTTTTCTTTTATCTTAAATGTTTAATCTCAAGACATACACGCATATATCAGGCTTCAATAAGAAGTAGGTTTTATGCATAAAAGTGTGTAATAAACACATGCAAATTTCGTATTAGTTAAACGTGTATTAAGCTTGTATTTTTAAAACAAAGTGGTCAAATCATAATTATTAGGTATACATATATACATGATTGATATTTATACATGTATGAGCTTATAAGCTTATAATTATTATGATATTATGTGGATATTTCAACAAATAATCGATAAATCATTTAAAGGTGTCTCTGTATCAAAACAATTTGTTTGTACTAACATAAAGTGAAGGTATACTTATTTTTGACAACTACATGTACAGAGCTGGTACATGCACACCGGATAAAGTGAATGGTTACATGTACACCACATTTGCTTTTTATTTTCCGGTGATAACAATACGGTACATATATGGTTTTAGAGTTTAAACAGTTTCATTCATTGATTTTCCCACAAAATTTTGCAAAAATATCTATGTTTTTGCGTATTTTTTTACAGCAAACTCGTACACTTGAAATAAAATTTGCGTTTATAATGTAATGACTTTGAAAAAAGTAAACAAGTTTTTTTTTCCTTTTATTTTCAAACGGAGCACATTTTTTTGAAAAATGTTTGTTAGCTTAGATAATGAGAGAAAAACGCAAATACCCGTTCCTCTCCGTATAATCAAAGTGTATGTTCATCTAATATATGGGCAGACCAAATGTATTCGTAATTGCAAATTATCAATGGCTACATCCTCTTTGAGCCATTAGTTTTATGTAAATATCCATGACTCTACCCACGACACCTTTATCATCCTTTTCCTCTATAATCAAGGTAGTTCCCATCAATGGATATCTGTACCTGAAATAGCCACAGACAATTGTATTTTATAGCATGATTGATATAAAATAATAGTACAATTTATTCTCCCTTTATTTTTTTAGAGGAACCAAATAATTGTTTTATTATACTGCACATACTTTTTTCAGTCAAAATTTGTTAGAAAACGTCGATTTTTCATTTATTTCGCTTATTTAATGCCGAACGGCTTAATTCCCCTGAGAACCTCAACAATTACATAGATGAAAAGGGAACTTTGAAAGCCACCGAACACGACAAATATGAAAATACTGCAGGCTCGGTTTGATTGAGCCTGTTCATGGGCAGTAATGGGAATGCTTATTACTGCCCAAGCCGCCTAGCCCCGGGTTGAGCGCAACTCAGTAATTACACCATTAAATAGTACAATTTCGATCCATCCCAAACGATACCAGTATGCACATGGCGGTGAACATGGAACCTTCAATGAGGTATTTTCAGAGTAATACCATTCCATGTTCAGCGGCGTATGGTCCCTAGATAAAAGAATGGGTTTGCCCTAAACGAGAAAACAATGGGCGGAACTAAACTGAATAGAATTTTGACAGGGGATCTTAGAATTTAAATCCTGCATATCACAGACTACGCCAAAGGCAAAATTTAAAAACCAGGAAGTATATTCTTGGGGGTGATTGGACAATATCCAAATCTATATTGGCTGGGATATTGAAACCACCTATCTATAATCTGGCCGAAATATTAAAACAAAAGGAATTTTAGAAGTACCATAAACATAGTACATAAGTATCGTGCTCAGCCGGCTTTCACAGGACGTAACTGATAACAGCACTGATAGAATGTACGGGGAGACTTTTTACAGCCGCCACACGGCACAAACAACGCTACTGTGATATTTAAATAGATGAAAAGGGAACATGTCTGACGTCATTAATTTACCTGTATGACGTCACTTCTATGGAAATTGAATGGACTATCGATTTGATCGATTTACAAAATTTGAGAATAATCTGATCGTTTTCAACGTTAAAAACATAACACAAATATTTTCTGCAACAATTTTAGTAATTCCTACTCATACCGCCTAATAATTTACAAGATCGGCTTCAAATTATGCATTTTTTACGGAAATCCAAAACAAAATGGCGTACGACAACAAACGGTGGGAGGCCAGAGAGGGAAATTAAGGCACGTGCGTATCTACGGCTGATCCGTAAATACGGATATACATCAACGGCAAATTATCCAATCAAATTCGAGCAAATTTCCTTGAAGTATAATAATATGAACTGATGAGTCCAAATTACAAAGATCAACATGTTTATCAGAAAAAGTAGAAATGTAGTAATAAATAACAAAATAGATTTTCTACTTATACTAAAATTTTCAATATTTTAAAGTTATTTTATGCAATAAATAAAATGAAGGCAAACACTGAATTTATCTACATTTCACAGAAAAATGACAATTTAATCGAATTTAAAAAATAAAGACTGAAAATTAAATCTTCTGGGTCAATAAACGTTTTTTTTTTAAAAAAAAACAACAAACAAACTTAATTTACATGTTAAACAATAAACGAAAGAAAGACCACGAGGGATTGCTGCGTTCGAATGGGCATTGGTTAAACCTATTTGACAGACATTTTATTTAATTGATATGTGGTCCGTGATAGGTATAAATACTATAGACGTGTTATTTAATTCAAAGACGTGTATTGTTTGTATTCATTGCTAAAATGGTACTTTGAAGGCCATTTTCCAAGACAAATATCGAGCCAGTTCATGGGCAGTAATGTGAATGCATACGACTGTCTACGCTGCTTAAGCCCGGGTTGAGGGCAACTCTATATTTACACAGATATATGCTTCGTGCTCAACGACTTTCATAGAATGCAATTGCCAACAGCACAGGGATAAATTTGGCAAACCCCACATAGGATAAACAACGCTACTGCTTTATCTAATCAGACGAAAAAGAAACTTTGAAAGCCACTGAATACGACAAATAATCAAAAAATTGCAGGCTCGGTTTGATTGAGCCTGTTCATGTGAAGTGATTTTAAATTCTAATAAATGATAAAGGCACAATACATGAAACTCATTAGAACTAAAACCATTTGTCTGCATAATTGTCTATTAGGAAGGAAAGATTTAACATAAAAGGGTATGAGTCATGCGTTTATTTAATGAGTAAGAAGAATAATCTATTTTCAATTCAAAGTCATCTGATTGTTTAAATCTTAAAATGAAATGCTTTAATTGTTTATTATATAATGACAAAACGAAAATACGAGAAAAAACGACGGATCAGGATAAGAATTTTTTGTTTGACTTTTAAAATAACTAAAAACGTTAAAGGTTTGTATCAAAGAGATTTAGCCATTTTCGGAAAAAATGAAAGAGGATTAAAACATTAAAAAAGTAAACTACAGTATTCTCGCACTACTATTAAGACAAGAGATATCTAGAACATGTGTTTAATAATGCCAATTTTAAAAAAAAAGTGAATATTATAATTGACAATTTGCAATATTCATATACTTGTATAAAGAATCGCTACACTCGCAAAACAAAGCCTCCCTACCCAGCGGAAAAGGGAGTGTAAGTGTGTTTAAACTGCAGCTGTTTTGACTTAATATTATATAGTTATTTGGTTTCTTGACAGGGTGTGTAAGGATAAATTGCCGTAGGCGAGGGATATTATGACACCCAGACCAGCAATATATCCTCACACACCCTTTCAAGAAACCAAATAATTGTTTTATTATACTGCAAAGCCTTTTTCAAGCAAGAGAAAATTAGAGAACATTTTTTTTTTCAATTTATTTCGCTTATTTATTTCCGAACGGCATATTTCCCCGCTGAAAACCTCAATATTTACCTGTTTGACGTCATTGATTTACCTGCATGACGTCACTACCAAAGTTTCGGCATACTATCGGTTCGATATTTTTTGAAAAAAGTATGAATGATCTGATAGTTTTCAACATTAAAAACGCGACAAAAGTATTTTCTAGTGTAATTTAAGTAATCCATATGCATACCTCTTAATAAATAAGGACATAAGCTTAACACTCACAAAATTCACAACAAAATGGTGGACGACAATAGAAGGTTGGAGGTCAGAGAGGGAAATTAAGGCACGTGCATTCATATCTACGGCCGAGCCGTAAAAACGGATATACATCAACGGCAAATTATCCAATCAAATTCAAGGAAATTTCTTTGCAGTTTAATAAAGTAACTAGCGAACTAATAGAATATAATTTTTCTTAATTAACAATAATAATAGACCCATGAAACCAAAGTTGACTTCTATACAAAAAGCGTTGTCATTGAAATTTTTGACATTTTCATAAGCTGTAGAAGATCAGGTACCGATATGATTTAGTAGCGAACAAATAAGAGAAGCGATTGTATTTGATGTAAAAGCACTGCATTTATTTAACAGTCTTAAACGATCATAACTTTCAAAGTATTACTGTTAGACAACTACATTGGATTACCCTTTAAGTGTACGAATGAAGTTAACTTCTACAAATAACAAAGTTTTGAGTAATTTATGCAGTATTTGCAAAACAACCGTTAGTTAGAAACTTTTTGATATTTGGATGCAAATACGTCTCCTCATTTTCTCAGAAATGCATTTCCCAAAAGGGTTCTGATGATTATCTATATTAAATGACATCTGTAGTTACCACACAACAGCTTTGAATAAAAATTGCTGATGTGATTTAAACATAAAATATTCAAGGCTATTGGTATTTAAGACTTTTAGCGTCTCTCAAACACAATCAAAGAGTACAACAAACTGTCCGATGCAATTATGTCTTTGTTAAATCATTTCTTACATCACATGTTAATAACCATATTAAGAAGAATAATATAAAACTCATACTCTTGATTTTTCCCAGTGTTAAACATGTAACCATCTTTGCCAATGATGTAGTACTTTTTTCCTCTAACTAATTCAACCTGCGAGCAGTGAAATTTCCAAAAGAACGCCATTTCCTCACCTCTGATCAAGTCTCGAATTCCTATCAAGATAAAACAAAACAAATCTGTTCTGTATTAACAAACTTGTACTAATTACAAGAATCGGGGGGGGGGGGGGGCTGATGACGGGGTGAAGAACGGTTCTATATTAAAATAAAGATAAAATATGATCTTTAAGTCAAAATAGTCACATAGTTACCTTTATTTTTAAGAGTTAATACAACATTTTATAGCGGATAATTTATTTAAAGTAAAACAGTCTAAAATTTCTGTTTCGCTGTATGTTATGACAGTTACACATCCCACCAATTACTTCCACCATTTTAAAGTTGTTTTTGAGGTAGATCTACGTTGGTTTAAACATCAAAATGAACATTTGTCGTCTGTAAAATGTTATATATCTCGTTTCTATTTGATAAGTATTTGAAGTGCAATGTAAGTCTCGCAATAACTTAAAACGCTTAAAATACATTTTTCGCGTTTTTTGTTGACTTTTTGTTAGTTGTCTTATTGCTGATTCATGAATCATGTTCTCTAATACCAGAATGGTCATGGGGTACATGCAGTTTTAATAGAGCTACTTTTCGTCTTTTTGTTATATTCTTGTGCTTGCAACATTGTTAAGCAGGTTAGTGGGATGAAGTTGATGGTTCACTGTATTGCAAGTTTTAACAAGTCAAAAACAGGGCGCATATCTGTACATTTTATTTCATATATTTTATTTTAAACAGTTACATTTACCGGTATGTATGCTTGCGATAACAATTCCTCTCGCTATCACCTCTTTTGTATCGACATCATGTCTTACATCTTCTATTTGTACTAATACCGCTGCAATCATACACAAATTAGTAAATTAAATGAATAGGGTTCTAGACAAAACCCATTATAAGCTTGAATGATAGGTCATTTAGAGCTGCAATTTAAGCTGAAGATCAGCATTTGTGTGAAGAGAAACAATGTATTTATTGTGAAATCGCGAAAAATATTAATCAAATAGAAATTGAAAATGATTAAGATATGGCACAAACTTATGTTTGGCATCGGTTATTATATGGGGCGCGTCTTGGGAAAAGGTACCTTCGGACAGCTGACGTCAATTATTGAAATTACTTCACAAATATTTGCGAAGATATTGCTCGATACGCATTTTGCGATAAAATTATAAAATAAAATCACATATTAATTAAGATGAAAAAAAATAGATTATTGTGATTTCTTTCCAAATATAATAACAACTGAAATGTCGCAAAATATCGCCGAAGGTACCTTTTCCCGTGGCGTGCCCCATATAAACATATTACTTGTGTAAAGTAGTAAAGTATACACTAGTCAAATTATTGAAAAAAAATGATATGATATAAAAAGCATTCTCATTGTCTTGAGCTTTTGTTGAATTATGTTCATGTACATGCAACAGATAAACCAATAGACAAACGGTGTAATGTGCTCTTCGTGAACAATACTTGAAAACTACTGATAAACCCCGCCTTCCGCTCTGTCTCTCTCGTACTGAACCATGTTGTAAACTTCTAGTGAGAATAGATTAAGTAGAGACATAAAGGTGATATTTCTTAATCAGTCCCAAAATCTTTACTGACGGACAAGCAAGTAGCCAGCCAAATTGACTGAGAGACGATTATTTTTACAGTACCGTATAATGGAATTATGTTTCCCCTCACACGTGACATGTATGTAGATCAAAAATGTATTAAGCTACTGGCAAAAAACTGGATGATTGTACTAACTGCTTAACATTCCCATATATTTACAAACTGATCAATTTGTTATATTCAATGTTTTATTTAGTAGTCATTTATCCCAGGTCTTTCAATTCGCGCGATGTGTAGTGCTATTTCGATTTTCTCGAAAAGGAATTATTCACTGGTCAAGGAATAGTTGAAAAAATGTGTATCGTGATACACTGTGTTTAAAGAAATTCTGGATCCTAGTAAGCTTCATTTAAGTTGTAATTGAAACTCCCAAAAAGAGGTTATTATTTAAAAGTAAGTATTTATTTTGTTTCTATAAAATGTTTTTATTTAAAACAAATAATGATAATTTAACATGCTTTCTAATAATCAGATCGAGTGCTTCAAGTGCACATAATGAGTACATTGTACTTTAAACATGTATTAAAACTAAGTATTTTCCTTTAAAAGGAAAAAGGAAAAAAAGGAAAACGAAAAACCACTTCAAAACAAAAACAAAAACAATTAATATGACAGAAATCAATTTTTCTTGTTGATCAGTTTGCAATTCAATTCATTTTAAATGCTAGCATCATTTACCCATTTATTATAATAATTTAATATAATATGGAGATCATACCGTAATCAGCTTTGTCTGGGTTGCATGTATAAGTAATAAGTTTTAACGCTGGTTGTTCCCTGTTACGAACTAACCTCTCAATCTTATCAATCACAGGTTGCGCACATTGATCTAAAACAAATCACCAATCATGCATTTAGATGCATATTTGTTTTAAGACAAATTATTTCAACAAAACAATCAATCAAAACGTTGGCTTGTTATCACAAAGAACCCGGTATTCCATACATGTATGCTTTTTGTTTTAAATTGTTGAATTGAATTACTGATAATGAAGTTTAAACAATAACAAAACATAACACGTGTTTTGTTGTTTTTCATGACTTCGATTTCCTTGTAGCCTATATGTACAATTTACGCATCGTAAAATTCCGAAACTTTTTCTGCACATCACATTAAAAATATAATGCATTATAAATGCATAACCAAAAGAATTGCCCCAAACCCTTAATTTCACCGACTGAACATTAAATAAAATCGAAACTTAATGATTCCTTTGGTAATATCTGTTCAGAAAAGAGTTGATTCTATTACGCTAAGTCACGTTGTTTAAAGTCAAACATAATATTGCTCCTGAATACTTAAAGGAACATTTTATTCCAGCTGATTCTGTTCATTCATACAGTACACGAGTTAGAGAAACTAGCTGTTACAGTATTCCCAAAGTTAAAGGATTTGGCATGAAATCATTTTCATATAATGGATGCAAACTCTGGAACACTCTACCTACTTCTGTCAAAAATATAAACAAACTTGCAGGTTAAATTAGCTGTTATGAAACATATGTTTACAGAGTTTTAATGTAATGTATTTTAAATACTACATATTCTTTTATATTAGAGCCATGTGATATGTACACTGTGATAAAAATAACAAATTGTATATTGCTAGAACTTTCTGCAAATTTTTAGACTTAAATATTTACCCATGCTCAATTTACTCCAGTTTTTATAAATCAGTGTTACATCCTCTCTATGACTGCAAACTTCTGTCTCTGTCTGTCTGTCTGTCTGTCTGTCTGTCTAATCAACCTACCTACCTATCAGATGCAAGCCGTTTTAAGGATTTGAAGTATGGTCTATCCTCTAACGACGCTATCTTTAAACAGCATTAAACGATAAGGCATAAACGATAAGACACCAACCAAGAAGATGTGTTAGTGGCATAAGCTTTAGTATGAACATTTGTTTCAGATAAAATATATTGAAATAGAGTATTAAAGCAACAAATTATCTCTGAAATATGTTAAAGTTAACTATGTTAAATACCTTTCGTAGGTATGTAAGTAGGTAGTTAGATAGATATATTTTGATTCCATTTTTGTGTAACATTTATCTCTAACATGTTGTGTAACATTTATCTGTGACATGTTGTATTTTTGGAAGGGTTGTCGCTGGACTGTTCGTGGATTTAAGCTCGCGAAACATTATTTTTTAACTATCATTTTATACAATTTTATATTTGTACCAAAGTTTACTGCAAAAACTGTATATAGTACATAGATGTTTTTTTATCTCTTTAGAGCCAAGAAAGGTACAAAGTTAAAAAACATAAATAATGTGAAACAATGTGTAAACAGTACGTCAACATGTGTTTTATTAACATAAACTGATCTGATCTCATCAAGTTACAATGTCAACTATAAACTCTGTATAGTTAGTTTTTCACCTTCATTGTCCAAGATATCTCACACATATCAAACTCAGTGTTTCATTACAACTGACAGAATTAGGATTAAACTTTCAGAAGCCTCTTTTTTTCTTCGGCCCAAGTGCTGACTGCCTTATTATAATCAAACTTCAGTATATCAGGACCTTCCATGGATATCATTAACAATGAATTTAATGTTGAATTGTTAAGCCTGCTTCCAAGCTTTTATTTCACTCTTGATAAGGTGGAAAAACCCCCCTCACAATCTGAAATTAAATTAATTTACGATACCAGTAACCATATAGACAGCTTCACATATATAAAAATAATATCATAATAGGTATTCAGTTCACACAAGCAGGTATAATAAATTATGTAGTGCACCCCTAGAACCTGGTTTAAACCCCTAGTAGCAAATTATTTGCTACTGACTGTTCCAAGAATATCAAGAGTCAACAGAGCCAAAATACGATCGAACGACACCGACAGACTTGTGAATTCACCACGTGGAGAGGCGGAGTTATCCAGCTGATAGTAAAGAAATCGATTGTGATTGGTCAAATCGCCCATTGCTTAACCTTGAATGAGGTGTGTATTGAAAAGCGACCTGAGTTTACAATGCAAGAAACAGAAAAGTATGGCATGTCGATTTGAATAAACGGATGTCGGCGAATTTAACACTTGTTGGAAATAGATCAAAGCTTGTTAACGGTTGTCTGGGGAGAACACTAGTACTGGGACCCGGCCCGGTCCTTGTTAGCCGAGCAAAATCTCGATCCACAACTACTCCAACCTAACCAAAATGGCAACCCACGCTATCGCCCGCTTGTCACGTGATTGATTTGTTTTAATCGTTCTTTTAATATCCTTTCATAGTTGTTCGAACAACAACATTAAATTGTTTTCTTGTTTTTATATGTAGCATTATCTTTCAAAGTTCGCATTCCTTCTCGAAATATTTGTATTTTCTTAAAATGCACTACTTTTTATGCCACACAACTACGAAATCTTTCAGGCGTAACTAAACTTCTCATTCATATCCAGTTGCTTGTTCTCTGCCGTAGCTGGTCATGATTTCAAACTACATTTGTTCGATGGAATTTTGGGCATGGATGCTCCAAAATTGCACGGAAACTTACTATCAATCGCTCAGAATTCGTGGAATGGTGTGCTGCATTGTGCTTCACACCTGTGCAGAACATTTCGGCCTGCTCTCGCGGTGATCACTTACTTGATACGCTCTCGTGGTCGCAATGATGTGCTTCACACCTGTGCAGAACATTTCGGCCTGCTCTCGCGGTGATCACTTACTTGATACGCTCTCGTGGTCGCAATGATTTACCCGAAGTTAAGGACTGCGCGTCGCAGAGTTCACAGCATCGTTAGGTAAGACTGGCGCATGCGCGCCAGTCAAAAATGACATGATGTTTGGGACAGTGAGAAAGCGTAAGGGATGTTTTTCTAACATCAGACTGGTCTTAAAGTTGGAAGACTTACTTTGTACACATCGACATTGTTCTCTGTTCCCATCGGCACACACAAAGTTTAAACATTGCACTTTATTTGGTTCACTATTATAAGTCCTAATACATTGCTGATCTGAAATATATAAAACGAAAAATAAATAAAGCGAAAAATTGTTGTTGTTGCATTTTATCAGCCAGACGATAACATAAATGTGCATGTTAAGTATGTGTATTTTAGTCAATAACATACAATTAAATTTAATGAAATTAGATTACAAACATAAAATACTGAACTAATTATGCAAAGAGTTGAATTGTTAAGATTTCGTTATATAATACATTCCACACATAAAATTAGCGCCGTTCCTCTGAAAAAATCAGCAAGTGTTTTCATATTACTAACACTTCCGTTGTCATCGTGTCGTGTCAACTTTTAACCATGCATCAAAAAGAAAAACAATACGTAAATAAATAACTAGCAATAGAACGCATGCGATGAACCTTTTTATCAGTAGTTGTGTGAAATTCCTGTTAATATTTAAAACTTATTTTAAACTTTTCACAAAAGGTAAACATATTATTATTTATAGTCTTAGAGTATATCATTTTGATAATAATCACAAAGTTCTGTTAACTAGTTATTCTTTTACTAAGAATTGTGACGATGATCTTCTTATCTTACCTTGATTATTGTAATCGTAAACCTTGATGTACGATGGCTGTCGAGTGTCGATATTCCCCTCAAAATTATCTCTCAGTCGGAAAACAAATTTGGTTTCCATAGGAGTAATCTGAAAACAAACGAAATGTAAAATGGTCAGTACAACTTAAACAGTGTGTGGGTATTGTTAAATAAGCCGTTCGGAATTAAACAAGCGAAACAAATAAAAACATGTTTTCTAATTATCTTTAATTCGAAAAGACTTTGCATGTATGTGAGGATGTATTGCCTACTGCTCGTGTAATAGGACACCCAGACCGCCAATATATAACACACGCTTTTAACATATAACTATATATTATCAAATATAATTAATTAATTAATTAATAAATTAATTTCATGTAAAATGCCCTAGACTGAAATGAACCATTAACAGTTATGCTTACTCCCTTTCTGGTCGTTTGATCAAACTTACAAAGGCACAGTACAAAAAATAACATTTACTACTACAGCTCGAAAGTCAATATATTCTCAGGAGTCAGAAACCGTTTTGGAGCGAGATAGTCATTGTATGCATGACGCAATATGCCTTTGAACTCTGACATTCTAAATTCCACTTCGTAATGTTTTTTTTATTTGCCCCTGACATTCATAAAACAGTTACTGTAATAATATATACCTGATTCAAGTAGAATAAAATAAACCCACTTCCACTGGAAGGTAACTCATACCAAACTATGTTCGGATTGTCCCGCCTTAGCTGAAATATATAACAATACAGAACCTGACTTTTTACTAATTCGCCTTCATACTTCATTGTTCTCGCCATACCTCTGCTCTATATATAATTTTAATATTATTAAAATACAAAAACATATTCTGTCGCAATTAAAAGATAGTCTAGGACAACAAAAAAAGAAACAAAAACAAAAACAACTACTATAACAGGAGAGGCGATGAACCTTAAGTTCTATATTTCATTTACTTGTTTCGTCAGAAAAACACAACCTCCCCTGATCGCCAAGAAGGAGCAAGGAAAGATAGTCGAATATTCGAATGCCGACGGGACATTCGAATACTTTTTTAATATTCGAATATTAAATTTTGTAAAATTAAATATAAAGAAAATCAAACAAATTTGTTTTATTTTGTGCAATGACTTTTTGTTTTCCCACTAAACATGCTAAATTCGATGTGCAGTTGACAGAACACCTGGTGTTATTATAAGACGTGTCATAGTCAATATATTGGCCCCCAATAAACAGCATTTGGCAGTTTGAGTGACCTGTTAACGTCAATTATCGGCGATTCTGGAGAACAATACCGATCGGCATTTCATAAAGAATTCTGCACAAGTTTGCGAAATGAATAACGCGCGTGCATATTTTAATTAAAATAGAAATCAATTATCATTGGATGAAGCAAAAATACGCCGATTCTTGAGATTTTCATAATAAAGATAATTTGCATAATCGCTATCACGCGCATCCAATCACGACTGCTATTGCAGTCACATGCAAACTCAAACTTGAGTCAATTGCTGTTGAAACTAGGAAGAAACCTATATCACACCATAGAGCTTACGTAAGAAGTAATAATATGAAATAATTAAAATAAAATTAAAATGATTAACAATGTGTGTAATATTTAGACGATCGGCGTTAAGACCGTGACGACAACGATTTTATCATAAAATTACTCTGTCCCGGAAATACACGTACAAAGAAAACGAAAGTAGACTGACCTCTTCTATAGTAACTTGATGGTATTAATCTGCAAGCGGCATCACATGAACATTAAACGTTAGAAAATGAGATTTTGTCCTAATTTTAGCTTGACCTGATGACAACTTTGAGCGTTATTTCTAATTGGAATGCCGTTATACAACCGGAAGTGCCTGTTTACTAACTTGTACGGCGAACTCCATGATACTATTACTATGTTCAAAGAGATCGCAAATAAACATAATAACTATCGAATATTCGAATATTCGAATACTTTCACAACCGAATATTCGAATGCCAATTTTGCCATTCTTTGCCATCCCTAAAAAAACGATCGGGGTTTAAGTCCTCGTACAAAATTTTTCATGCACATTAATAAACCATAACCCCCACCCCATGTACCAACGTTGGTTTTGTCAATGTTTCTAAAAATTATACTTAAAGAACTTGTCAGAATGTTAATCTAATCACTCTCTTTCCGTACTGAATGAATTCGCTTTCTCAAAAATTTGACCAAAATGTATACTGACTAAATGAATTGAATATCTATCAACGCTATAATTACCGTAAAATTATTGACAGAAAATTATGCGGAATGAGGAATGGACAGGACTTTCTCAATAATATTTCACAGGCAATACATGTGTACACCCATATAATTTTTTAAAAATCGGTGACGTTATAATATGGTATATTAGGACTATTTTGATTCAGGCGGCAATCGTTGTGTCAAAATCGCTATAGAAGAAAGTTTCTCAAAATAATTCTACGAATCGCACTAGGTCACTTCGTTACTTTCAACCAAGGTTTGCGCTTTGAAGCTAGTGATCAACTAGGGGATCAGCCTTGCACAAATCGTTCCCCGAGGCAAAAAGACTTCCACCAAATATCAAGTTATATTCTCCAACAATTATACTCGTGCATGTATTAGCTGTAGGAAGAGTCGAATCATACAGTATATTCTTTATTTATTATTTTCTCTTCTCTTTTTTTTCTTTTGTTTTCTTTTATCTTCGTTTCTTCTTTTTCCTATTTGTTTTCTCCATCAGTTAATTATTATTTTGGTTTATTAGCTTATGTTTGTGCTGGTATAGCTAGTGATTGTCAACATAAATAAAATAAATGATTGCTTTTCAAGCAGTAAACCATGCCCATAGAGATGGAAGAACCGTTTTAAAAGAAAGGTAGTCGTTTATTCAAACCACGAGAAAAACAACTGATATATGTTCTAATGATAACTTAGTAATTTATGTACCTTGTTCAGATCTTCTTGCACTACTTCTACATCAGTTTCCAGACCGAAGTCAACGATTGACATTCCATGTACTTTATTCGTTTTTGACCTAAATGAAACCATACAAAACGAATCATCGCGTGCAACGATAAACATTAGAAATAAATATAAATATATGATGGTCAAAACAAGCGTGTTTGTTTTGTAAGAAATTGTTTAAAACCTTGTCAAACCTTATAAATATGTTGTTATTCATAAACGATAAAGTCTCAGTCTGGGAATCCAACACGCCCCTCTTAGACGAAAGCGTCTTGCCTTATAAGTCTATGAAAATTATGCTAACAAGAAATATCTTGACTTAACTGGTTAGTTAAATCGTAAATATGTTTTTCCTCCAATACAACACCCACTAACAACCAATCGAATTAATCTATCTGATTTTTCCGCATAATAATAAAAATCCCACTGGATACCTCTCCACCCTGCTAGATGCCAATAAGTACCAATCGAAATAGTTTATTTCATTTCCCCTCTGCATAATTAGAGAATACGAGTAGTATTTACAACATTTCATTGGTCGAAAAACTAGGTCAAAAGTGAGCTTAGACAGCTAACGCCGAAAAATACGTGAGAATCATTGTTTGACACTGATAACTTTGGTGGCTGATTTCTGCTATTTCGTGAGTTCGTGTCGGCGATTAGAAATGTCGAACTGACGAAAATACGTAAGGTCGAAATACGTCATATCTGTTTGTGTCGGCGGGTCGAAAAGTAGAAGACACAATTAAAACTGCTTATTTGTCTGGTTCTCACCATTTGATTGACGCGAATACAGGAAGTAACGAATAACGAAATATTGAAGCCGAAATGACGAATTTTATAGGTGAACATACGAACTTTTGTATAAATCACTTTTCCTGTCGGTTGGTATCACATCTTTGCGTCGTCGCCCTCATTTTGTTGTTTCTTTGGGTATTCGCTTCGAAACTCAAAAGGCGAACACACGATAAATAAGCAGTTGGCATTTTGTTTCTTTGACCCGCCGACGCGAACGAACGAAAATTATTTTGCGTCTTAATATTACTATCCTCTATAGTCGGCGTATAGGTTCATCAAGAATGGCATAGGCTCAATCACACCGAGCTTGAAATATTTTATATTTCTCATATTCAACAACTTTCAAATGTAACTTAATGCATGTATCTGTTTTGTTTTGCGTTTTGAATTCTTTATATTAAAAATCATGGATTATTTTACTGGTAAAGGGAATGTCTCAATAACGATAACTCGCCAGGGGCATATATTTTATGAACTTACGTTACACTGAATCTTATGCATGTTAAAGAAGAAAACTTTCGTCCCCGTCTATTTGATTGTCGTTTCTCAAATGCGTCAAATACATCGTAGAATTCTGGCCGGTCACATTTGCCACAAACATCACAGTTTCTATAAGATAAATCCGAATAAATTAATGATACCCGAACGTTTCAAAACACATGTGTAACAACGGTAAAAGACGAGTTATCATAAAAGGTCAAAAGTGATACCGTAAAATGAGTAATTTTCGCGAGCATAATATTTACACTATTTTCGCGATCGTCGTGAATTCGCTAAAAATAATAATCGCCAAAAATTCCCAACTTTATTTTCGAGAAGTGCGCTATATTGCAAGACTTATGGTACGCTTGATAGAAAACTGTAAAGGATTATAAGAAATATAGCAATACGAGTATGAATGCACTGGAAATGTAAAAACGCGAAAATTTATTTTTGCGGTCGTAAATTCGCGAAAAGTTTAATAATTGCAAAATCGCGAAATTTTCGGTCGTGAAAATATCATTAAAGGGTATTTCAAACCTGTTCTTTCAAATGATAGAAAATATATCAATTTGTTTATCTTACCGATCTTTTTTATAATTTAACAGATTGTATAATTTGAACATCAACAGTCTTTTTTTTTGTAAATATGTCTATTGTAATATTAATCTTCAAAATAAATACCTCCAAGGTATAACATTAAGTTATTTTATGGAAACGTTAACAATCCCATATTGTCTTGTATTGTGTTGTCGACATTCGGCTTAAGGTCAATCAGATTGTTAGAAAATTTGAGATGGAGCTTGCTGGCCTAGAGAATGAACAAATAGCATGTCCCAAGAGACAACAACAATCCCCGCTTTATCTGCGTCATTACAAGTGCTCACAAAGCAAACTAAGTCTAATACATTACGTGTACCTGTGAACATTCACAGAGAAATTAAAACTTTTTATGCTTAACTTTTCGATGCTGTTCGTACTAATTATAATATCTCCAATTTAAAATTATCAAAAGCGCGCTATCCGAAGCAGTTTAAGTGCATAGTAAACTTATTAATAAAGAACGATATTAATAACGATTTCGATATTATACAATACACTGCACATGAGCTTTTCGATTGCGAGCAGTACCTTTGAGCAAAATACATTTCTAATGTACATGCAATAACCCATGAGGGGCATTACGGTGTGTCACGGCCTGAGAATTCAATATGACAAGTTACAGATTCTATTAATTCGCTGCAACGAACATACGTTTGTATTGAAAAAAAATTATCTTCTATTCGAGATTTCTTAAATTTTATCCATTACATCAAAACATTTGTATCCATCTTCTGTTGTAAGAGTAAATAAGCAAAGTCACGGTGTTTTTGTATCTTGTATGGAAGGAACTAACCAGCAACTTTGTTAATTTTTGCTCATAAGACTAATGACTTTACATAAAATGCAAATACGCTGTTTATGGTCTGATGTCCGCTTCAAGACAGAACAGTAGTTAAACATTGCGCGTCTTAAATGTCATTTAATAACCGGTTTATTACGTTTAAACTACCTTAAGTGGTCAATATTCGAATCAAAAGTTGGAACGTCTGCATTACTAGCTTCAATGTCAGTGATATGGAAAGGGCATATTTCATCGTCCATTGCCGGTCGATTATAACGAAGGTCTATCATCATCGTGCCGTAACCGCAACCCTTTACCTTCACCGTAAGTCGGTTGTCATCGCGTTCTACTGGTAACTAGAATAATAACAATTCATAATAAGAACATTGCCCGTAACACAACTGAATTCAACTCATTCAATGATGGCGAATAATTAAATCGCGATGGTTAATAATTTTATTTTAGTTCTTATAACATTTATAAGACTCTCACAGTGTTGTTACGATTGTTACTGCTGAATGTTTTCATGAGCATGTACACCATGCAAATGAAACAACTACTGAAAATCATGGACGGTGCAAACGATTTCTAAAGACTTTAGTGAATGTATTCACTGTTGATTCGCTGTATCAACTTTTTGATGAAATAGAACAGATAGTTGATATTTTTATTCGATAACTCGGGTATTTATAAAAGAAACATATGAACATGTCTTTATATGTTTTTATATGACAATGATTTGGCCTTTACCATTCTTAAGTATAAAGTATTCTTATGCGTTTGTATTAGTGATTTTACCTGGAATTATAAATAAATGAAGTTGAATCGGGCTCCTAAAAACCATGGTATAGTTTAAAACAACAAACAAAACTGAAGGTAAAAGTATCGTAACATCATTTAGAAATGATCCATATAAACCGATGGCTCGTTTGTCTTTGTGTTATGTTGGATTGGTTTGAAGTTCAACCGCTGCATAGAATTCATACAAGGTTTTAGAACAGTTTTGGCATTGTTAAGGAAACACATTAAAAGCAATATGTTTTTGTTATTTAAATATGAGTAAAAAATAGGCTGATTGGGCACGTTGAAACGTTTCACTCCTAGTTGCCTACATTTGTTCGACCCTAACCGATTTAATGCTCTTCTATACCCTAATTGTTTTTTTTTATTTCGTACAATGCACCCCTGTCGTCCGTGCTGTAAATTGTCGGTCAATGCTGTAACCTTTTAACATTTTTAATATTACTATTGTCCTGCTGATCGAAGTGGATAGGTGTATAGGTTTGTAATTATATACGTGCAACTCTTAAGGTAAGACCTGTGTAATTGGAACTATTAAGAAACCAAGATCTGATTATATTTTCATCAACTGCTTCATACCACTGACTTGTATGCAAAATTTTAATGATTTTCACCGTGTAGTTTTTGAGGTTTTTAGCTTTTTTTATTTAAAAAAGTGAGAAAAAACGTGAAAGTATCCAAATTCTTTAATCGGTGACAAAATTTTTGTTATTGATAAATTCAACCTTAATTTTTTACAGTTTATCCAAAATATGTTATATTTTACTTAACCAATTTAAGATATAATTTATAAATACAGAATTTATCTTAAAATGACATTATTTGACCAAATAAATTTAAAAAATGCATTTTTTATATTTCACGAGATTAAATTAATGAAAATTGTGCAAAATCCTGATTGGTGCAATATACCAAACTTTACCATTTTTTAACTATATACCTTAAACAAAATTTAAACAAAATTTCAGAGAAGTTTACCGTCCAGTTTTAGAAATTTTCAAATTGATGACTTGAATAAACACTATTCTGATAGCGAAAACCCCTTTAATCTTGATTATTTTGCTTATTTTAGTTTAAATCATGAGAATTTTATATTCAATGACAGAATTACACAGGAAAAAAAGAAATATGCATATTATTTAAGCTCTAGGCTTACAACAAAATAGCCTTCAGTGGGATTTGAACCCTGGTCCTCTTGCATGACAGAAATCTACCCTAATTTACTACTATAGTTACCTCCCTTGGATACTCTTCTGGATATAGGTATTCATTACACAGGTCTTACCTTAAATATTTTCACTTTTTACTAGTTGATTTAAACTTAATAAATTTTCGATACACATAATATTGTCAAAAATACCGGTTGTAAAATATATCTATCATGCAAGACTTAGGAGTCAACTTACGTTCTCAGCAATTTGCAACACATCAAAAGTTTCATTTGTTACTGTGAATCTTCCTCCGACCCAGTCATAGCCATATAAGGAAATAAGGAGGTCCACGTCATTGTCTTTGGGAGCTGTCATTTTCATGTAAGTTGATAAAGCTTGGAGAGTTACAACAATTTCCTTAAAGTTCAAAACTTATACAATTAAATATTTTTATTGCAACATGTCAAACGAAATAGAGTAAATAACTGAAATCATTTACATTAAACAAATAGTATATATCATAAACGAACAATAGTTAAATAAAACCTGTAATAACAGCTAGCGTAAGGCCATAAATAGTATTGCAGCATTTGGTGTTTCAGTAGTTTATACACTTCTCATTTAATCACTAGCTTCCAAGGAGGTAATCCCTAGGGTTTTCTTTTGGTCGCGTCTGTTTGAAATTGCATTTCTTATAAACACATGCTCTCTTTCGCTCTCTTCTTATTTCGCTACGTGGGAAGGCTGGGTAGTGTGTTTTCCTAGTGTGGCGATTCCTGATCGGCTTATTTCACTTTTTAGTAAAGCCATCTCTTGTCACATCTTATTGAACTGCCAGAATCGTGTCTATGAGAGGTACTTTACAGCCAACACCTATCTCTTTCCTCAGATATGGCAAACTTACGTTCATAAAAGGGTACCAACAATAATCTCGCCTCTGTTTTAGTAAAGAAACGTTTTCATGAAGAGTATAAAAAATAAATAAGACAGCACAGGTCCTCAGTACAGAAATGTTCGCTGTGATGTAGGGGCTATGTAGCTGACACTATTGCTAAAGTACCGATTTATCCATTTGTTACGAAGAGTAACTTAAATTTAACAGTCAACGAGTGTTACAGTACTGTCTGACATTATGGACATATCGAGACCAAATAGATTCGCTAACTTTAGTTCTTGTTTATCATTTATGTTTGATTTGTCAACAAGAAATAGGCATCCCAATGGGTACTTATTGTGCACCCCTTATTGTTCATCTGCTTTATACTGTTTGAAAGAGACTTTATTCTATTTCTTTCTACCGAACATCAAGATGATTTTATTGCAGCTTTTAACAACACTTCAAGGTATCTTGATGATTAAATCGATAAAGATAATAGCCATTTGCCGTCACTTATTAATAGAATGTATTCTAGTAAACAACAGATTAATAAAGCGAACATATCGGAAAAGCAAGCAAAGTTTCATGATCTAAGTCTTTCTATTGGAAAAAGTAACGTCACTTCAAACATTTATCATAAAAGAGATGATTTTCCTCGTGCAACATCTTACGGCGTTTATATTTCACTGCTTGTTCACTTTTTTAGAGCTTGAAGCGATATTAAAGAGTTCAATGAACGTTCTCTGTGCATAACACAAAACCTTTTAAAACAAGGTTATCGGTATCATAAATTTAGGAAAAGCCTTTTGCAAGTTTTACAGCCGATGTCATTCAAAATTACAGTATCTGTTGCAGTTTAAAACCACTATTGAAACAAAGCATTCCAAAGCTAGTTTTTAATTTTAAGATTTAATTTATAAACTGAAGAAAATTGAGGGCAATACTTATTTATTTGCGTTATTCGTAAAAATTATCTGCAAATTCAAAAATAACAGTAACCAACATGATACTCTACTGCGCTCTGCATGCCTGGTGATAAACCCATCTAAAATTGATCGTTATGCTGATCTCTTTGGTTTCACGATGTTGGAAGAGGTTTAAAAGTTTATGGAGGTGTATGGGGAAAACTTGAAGGAAATATTTATTGTTTATAGGGAAATATTGAGTTGCGCTAAACCCGCGGCTATACGAAGTGGGAAGTTACATGTGTTTCCATAATTGCCTATGAAAAGACTCAATGAAACCGAACCTGCGATTTTTACATTTTGGTCGTGTTCGGTCTCTGTCAAAGTTTCCTTTTTCATCTAAAGTAAAAGAAGATAGAAATTTGATCTGTTTCTTTTATCTCCGTAATCGTGTTTTTGCTGATTTGACTCCAGGTGCTCTGGTCTCTGTTAAGTCAATAACTACCCGTCCTTTTGCTTTACAATACTATTTTTAGGGAAAAAGAGTGGGTCAAGACACGTTAAAATAATCAACTTTCTGTGTGTCAATTACCTGCGTTGTTTTGAGGGAGGCTTTATCACCTCTTTGAGATATTAACCACCTGAAAATTGCTTCACTAGATCTGAAATCGTTCAATTTCAGCATTGCAAGTAATGCATATGCCGTAGTCTCCACAGCATTTGCACTAGCTGGATGACCACCAGTATTTCCCCAATACATTTCTCCTGTAAGAAAATTTATAAATATTTGCGTTTTTACGAACGTCTAATATCTTCATAGCCATTAATGAATAAAGGTAATACACAAACATCAGACATGCGAGGTTATTCACTCTGCCAACAACCGACTTTCGCTTTTGCTAACTCAAACAAAAATCTACAATTGTTTTGCCATAAGTTCGTAAAACAATTCATACATTAGATTATTAAATATTGAGCGTTGTTTAAAAATATGGTTTGGAATTGCGTTATTTCGTAATAAATAATATATAAACGTGCAAATATTTCGATATTTTTAAAGTTTTAATCCTTTTTAATTCCTGATGCTAATAAGAAAAGAAGGTCGCGGTACTGATTTATTTATTTGATAATATTTTGAGTTTTGATCTTCATTTATTTTTTTCTTTCGGAAATAAAAACATTGATTAAGCACTTGAAAAAGTCCAAATTCGTAGCTTTTAAAAATAAACTTATAATAATCTACGGAAAAGAGACATATGAATCACGTAAAATACTTTTTTCTAGGAAGCTTACTTGTATAAAAACAAGCAATTAGCAGAGATATATAGACAAGGAATATTACAAAGCACAGTAAAAATGCATTGTACCTTTGCGTTAACGATAAAGGAAAGGTAGCTTAAAGGGGATTTAGCAAAAATGCATTCACTGATCAAATTTGGCACTTTAAAGGACTCAACTAAATGCCTCTGCTTATAATAACAACGTATAATTCGTGGAATATATAGCAAGTATAAGGTCATACAATTGTTAAATGGGTCAATTTTTCCAACTTTTGCAACGAAATATTGTCAGATATCTTTTCATTCGTGATCATCTCGTTGCCTTTTTCGATTATTCAGATGTTTAACACACAAGGCACAATACAAATTCATTTCAACTTTATTTTAAAAAGTCATTATTTATATTAATATCTTAAATGTTTCACAAATATCAGTATTCAAGATCATTTAATATTTGTTACACACGCTTTGCACAGCAGTTATTTCTAGAAGCATACTTAGAAAAATGTAGTTAAACTTTAGTCTGAAAATACTTCGCACATATTCGAATCTTGATTTGACAATATGTGTATCTAAAAGTTTAAAACCTCTTTCTTTCGTTGCATATAATTGACATAAAATCTTCCTCGTCCACCAAGATTAAAGTTTGATTTTGATTTTCACTACCGATATTACGTTTGGCAAAACTTTGTACTATGTTTTTTGTGATTGTATCATAAACTCCAAAAACCTCGGCACAATTAAGTAGTATGAGTTTAACGAGTCTAACAAAAAGCTTACATATCGTGTTTACGTGAAGTTTAAACTGAGTGAAAATAGAATATTGTTTTATTTGTAGGTAAATACGCCATATAATCTGCAAAAGAAATCATGCAGATGCACATGACTATTATAATAAAATGTTTTGAATTTTCCTAGTTTTTAAATGTACAAGACTTAGGAAGTAAACCTTATCGTTGTCCGAAATATAAAATAAACTATTCAAATAAACCAAATATAAGTAATATTATTACACCTCACGTGATTAGTTTACTATATAGCGTAATGTGACGTCACAGGGAGATAATCGCTACTGTCACATATGCGACAGCATCATGTCACCCTCGCGTCGATCTAAAAATAAATATCTTGGAAATCCGAATACAAATTAACTTCTACGCATGCGTAATTGACCAAGAGAGATAAACGCATTTTGATCATTATTTGTAGTATACATATGTATTATATGTAATATTAAGCAATTAATTTGGTCATAGTAAAGATCTCTAAAAAAACAAATGTTCGGTGTAATAAAATAAATATCACATCCCATTGGGGGAAACAGTACGAAATGTTAACCCTTGAGAAGGTTATGTCAACCTCGGCTAACGCCTCGGTTGACATTACTTCTCTCGGGTTAACATTTCGTATTGTTTCCCCCAATGGGATGTGATATTTATATATTATTGTCCAAAAGGCAAATTCCAAAAAAAACCCAACATAAACATGATCAATTAATATAATTTCAATTTTTAAAAGCTTATACCACTAAATCATATTGTTAAAAGAGTGATTTTTATTTTGAAGTATTTATATCGCGCTTACAATACTTACTAACCATTCAAGTTCGGAAAAATGAACTTGAAAACCATCTACCGTTTTTAAAATTTATTACACGTACTTCCGTCGAAGTGTGATTGGCTTTCTAATAACGATTTGAATTCCCATTTCTTAGAACTTCCAGTCAGAGCCAAAGCATAGGTACTCAACGCCAGAATATACGGGCTACTTCTTAGCATGTCCCGATTGAGTTGTTTAACATACATCCGTGCTCTTTCGATCGTTTTTGCTACATCCTAGAAAATTGGAAATTTATTTAAGTTACGCTTATTTAATTCGACAGCTGGGAAACAGTAAACTTAAAATTTACTTGAACTGCTTATATGGCATCATGACTACGTATAATGTTGGCCGGAAAGGCGAATTTTGACTATTATCTACTCTAAAAGGAATTTTCTACCAACTTGTTGTTGCTTTTTTTAATGTTTTCGGTTAAATGTTTGCCCCAATGGGCCATGTTAAATATTTTCAGCGTTGTAAAGAAAGAAAGAAAATTATCGGAACTTGTGTTTCAAGCATTTTACATCGAATACATCGAATTCATGTCAGAACCCATAATATAAATACAATTGTCGAATATTCTGTGCTACAAGTTATAAACATAAAATGATTAAAATTTTAAAAAAGAGTAAAATTCGACTATTTCATTTCACTTCCTGTCACAAACTTTAAAATTGATTTGAAATGTTACGTAAAGAGTGAAAATTACATGTAAATGTTTACTAATTTTCATTTTGAAATAAGAACGAATCGAATATTCGAATGGGGACACTTTCATATTTATTTGCATCCGTAGTACGTACTGTTTTGTATCTTTATCGTCCGACATTGCTATTATGACGAGTTGTCATTTTATGCACGCCACTAAATTAATGATTATTAATCTAACTAAAAAAAATCAATATACTTGTTATTTA
This sequence comes from Corbicula japonica, assembly GCA_038501625.1. Lineage (NCBI taxonomy): Eukaryota > Metazoa > Mollusca > Bivalvia > Venerida > Cyrenidae > Corbicula > Corbicula japonica. The sequence continues at coordinate 2,115,859 of JAZAYU010000100.1, read as the reverse complement.
GTTCGCTTTTAAGTTATCTGAATGGGCAGGATTTCCGCTTGCCACATACCTTTTAGATTTAACCGTATGTATTAACTTGTGGATATCCGAAGATATGTTTAATATCGCAATATATATATATATATATATATATATATATAATTCAGTTCCAGCATTTAATCAGAGGATTTTTATGCTCTGCCCGAACGGAATCCTTAAAGATTAACGCATGTGAAGACGGCAAAAAGTCGGAATAAATGGTATTTCAAATTATAGTATGATTCTATCGGCGTACAATAACGGACATTGAAATCGAAATTTTGGAAAATTCCAGTTCGCCATTTAAAGGTTCATGGGCTGTAATGTAAAAGCATATTACTATCCCCGAAACCTAGTCCTGGGTTGAGCCAAACTCAATATTAACACAAATATATGTATCGAGCTAACAGTCTTCAAACATTGTAATTGCAAACAGCGCTAAATTAAATCGAGATTACGAGGAGACGTTGTGCAACCCCAGTACGGCACAAACAGCGCTACTTTGACAAAGGTTATAAAACTGAGCATGGAAACCAGTCTCAAATCTCAAGCATCTGATTGGCTGATATGGCGACTGGTCGCCATTTCAGCCAATCAGATGCTTGCGACTGGTCGCCATTTCAGCCAATCAGATGCTTGAGATTTGAGACTGGTTTCCAGGTTTCCATGCTCAGTTTTATAACCTTGGGCAAAGATTTCAGAGAAATCAATGAAAAGCCAAGATATATTATTTTACAATTTTAATTTTCTTGTCATACAACAATCGGATATGTGCTCAAGGAGTTACTGTTGTCAAACCTCCGCAAGCAGTGTTCTGTTGTCCTGGCATTGGTACCTCATGGAAATAATGTGCTAGATTCTGGAATCTGAAACCAAAAATTAACGTAATTATTGTGATAATCTTAAAGTAGTCCGTAACTTTTTTTATTTCTTGCAATTGGAAGGATCAATAGATGCTATAATTAAGTCGCAATTGATCTTCTGTACACACAAAGAAATTGTAGAAAATGCTCGGCGATTGATCTTTTTTAGACCTTAATACAATGCTTAGTATGGTCAATTTCGTCAAAAGGATATGCTTTTAAATTCTTTCAAAAATATTGAACTAGAATATTTCAATTAACCGTGAAACTTTGCTTATACAGTATGAAGACTACCATTGGAACTAAGACATAGTGGCCTTAAAAGTAGGGGGTTTTTTTCGGGGTAGAACATAGTGCAAATTTGTCAATTGAGACAGTGGAAAGGTGGTCGCAATATGTGGGTATTCTTAACAAATGGATGTCTAAGTGCCCAAATTAGCAAAAAAATAAGAGTAGACACAACTTACGCGTGGCACACTAATGGGCAACCGTAGTTCAAAACATGACCAGATTGGAGTAGAGCATGGCACTCTTTCTCACAGGCTTGTTCTGTTGGATCACTGCCAATAACGTCCAGCATAATCTGTACATCACACTTCAATGTGTTTACATCAACTGGAATTGTTTGTATATAGAACATGTGTTTACTCCATTTATAAATTTATCGTGCAAACAATTTCAAAGATGATTTAAGTCGACGATTTCATTAAAAAAAGCACATGAAACTACAAAACTATACATTCAAATGCAATGCACAATGGTGCCAAAGTTTAGTTATAAGCCGGTCACCAGAAAAGAAAAGCCAGACATGAAGACGTCATCAATGAACCCCAATCTGAGCAGCGATGTTTAATTTTCTGGACGAATGATGGGTCATAATATATTATTACTATGTAACTATTACTTGATTATCTTTACTATAGTACAATTAGGCCGGCGCAAGGGATATGTTGCCCGGCTTTAAATAGAGGTGTTTAGCGAATGCTGAGAACCATGTGGCCTGGCTTTATATATAGATCGTTGAGTAATGAAGGGGAACCATGTTGTATGTACGTTAAGATCAAGGTCAGGCTATTTATAATTGAGTATAGAAATATAGATAATGAATTGAATTATCTCCCCTTAACTATAAATATAAATATAAACATGTATATATATATAGATTATATAAATAGATCGATGAGTCGGTGTTTTCTTTTAATTATGCGAATTGAAAGTTTATTGTTGTAAGCAGTTATAGAAAGAGTGTACATGTAGTAAGAGACATTGTTCAGATAGTTATTCTTGGATGATATTGAAGTTTGTGTTCTGTTTACGAATATTGGCAATCCTATGACTTGATTTTTGACGCGTGAATGTGACCTTTATTATGATGGTTCTTTGTTTACAAACGTTTCTGATGTTGAAATTGACGGTTCTAGTGGGTTTCTGTTTTACAAGAAGGCGATTTCGTGTCTATAAAGTAAATAATGATTGTATTTACCATTTTTGTAGGTTTTTTTCTGTTGTTTAGAATAATTGTGACTCATCCCCATCCCCTCCCATTCCCCCCCCCCCCTTGTTTACATGATCAAGATGCTGAATATAGAAAGTTAGTATAGATTTTTCATCCGGAAAGTACCAAAGGAATTACCATGTACGTGGTAGGACAATTTTGAAAGATACTGTTGAATTTAAATAGAGCAAATTCCTTTAATGTGGTTAGTGCTATGATAATACCTGCATGAACTCTTACACCCAACATCTAACATCTTTTAAATGTCGTCCACATATAACACATCTGTGTTATACTTTTCTTGTTCTGTTTATTTTGACCAGAGAGGTGGAAGTTATCATGTTTATACTGTACAGTAAAGAATGCCTCAAAACGAACACCTTTTCTGGAAAACTTGCATCCTACCCTTTATGTCATTTTTTGCGGTATCAATAGTGCACTGAGTATTTGGATGGGTTCAATTATTTCAAAATTTACATAAGTATGTATGTAGTTGTACTTACACAGATTTGTCAGATCCCCAATGAAAAATCTCTTTTGTTCTGAAAACAATCATGGAAAAAAAGTCATGAATATTTGTCATAATCTATTTTGTAACGCAAAATGTATTCTATTGGCGTCAAAAAAGTGAAATTTACACATAAATTGACTAGAATAAAATGTTCATAGAGCAAAAGAATCATATTAAAATAATTTATTTGATATCCCAAATACAGAATATACTTTATTCGTAAAAATTCATAACTTCGTAAGATTAATTCAATATAATTAGACCAAAACATATATTTCGTCAATACATTACACTCCTCCCCAGCACGTTCATCGATAAAAAGAAAACTATCAAAATCTCAATAACGACAAAATGCCGATCTATGAAACTTTGCACAAATTAGTGTTACTAATGTATCTTTATTTGCATATGGCAAGACACGTTAGAACAGTAAAAAATAGCGAGATCTAAAAATTCCCTAAACTTCTATTTTCATAAATTCACAAAAACTAAACAACACCAAACATCATTTCAAATGCCCACATGAGTAATAATAATGATACTTACAACACTGCCTTATGTCCTCGTGACTTACATTTTTGTAAACTTTATGAGAAATTAGTTAAAGTGTGTTTGACTTTTAATTTCCTGGTCGCGTAAACGGAGGACAATTGTTGATTTCTCTTTTAGTAGTTGAAAGTTCCTTTTCAAAGTACACAACATTTTCTTGTCAATATCATAACACTCGCGTGGGAATATAACATTATGTTTTGTATTGCTTACTTTTTTGTGAATTTATGTAGGCCTAAATAGAATTTGAAGTATTTTTTAGGTCTAACTTTTTTCTTACTTTTCTAACGTGTCTTACTGTATGCAAAATAAAGATACATTAGAAACATTCATTTGTGCAAAGTTTCATTGAACGGCATGTTGCCGTTATTTAGATTTTGATAAATTTCTTAAAATCAATGAACGTGCTTGAGTGAAGTGTGGTAAGCCCTAAAGGCTATGGCAGATTTCGTCAAAATAGTTCGAATTCTGCACTAAAGTAAATTTCGTCAATATAATAAGACTTCGGCAGATTTCGTTCGTATAATCAACATTGTATTCTCCTTACCATATGGTGCAGCCAGCACGATGGGCAGGAGGCAGAGCAACAGACACTTCATTGTTCAAAGATTCTGAAAACAAAACAAATAAATTTCTGAGAAACTGGTTGAGATATATTCAATTGTTCTGTTCAAAGTTTATGCATCTCTGTGAGGTTGGTAGACTCTAGAACATGTAGAACCTGGTTTAAACCCCCAGCGGCAATTTGTTTTGCCACTGACCGTTCCAAGGCGGTAATCCCAAGGGTTCTCTTTTTCGTTAATTGTTTGTGGCGTCTTATTTGAATAAACATACTTATATATGAAACAAACATGCTCTCTCTTCATCTCTTCTTTTTCGCTGCGTGGGGAGGCTGTTTTTTGTGAGTGTGGCGATTCCATATATGCATATTTAACTTTTTTGAAATTGTTTGCTAGTTGAAATTAAATTGTTTTTTGGCCATTAATTGCCACAGTGATAGTTTCATGCATTTTAAAACTGTGAAGGAAATCTCTGAAAATCAACCGAAAATAATGAACTCTCAGATTCATTAAGCCTGTCAATTGCCAGTAACGGAAATGAAAAACTGCCCATGCCTGGTAACTCAATATCTACACAAAACAGTATACATTTTTATCCATCCTAAACAATGGTGTAGACCTGCTATTTGGTAATTTTGGATGGCCAGTCAAGCTTGGTGACCTATGGCTTTAAAATACACTAAACGCGAAGCAGAACTTAACATATTTTTATTTTTTACACGTCATAGAGAATATAATTTTTAGAGAACGCAAAGAAAAAAAAATAATTCACGAGATATTCTTAATTATATACAACCATTTATGTCGACATAACATTTTAGCTGTATGTCGCTTAATTAATATCACAGTGTTGTTTCGATATTGTTTCGGATAACAATTTGAATTAAAGATATGTTTGCATGTATATATCTCCTTCAGACAAAACAACAAGATCATACATTTAATATTAAACACAACACAATTGTGTTGGTTAATTTTTGAATTAATAAACCTCAATATTATTTTTTTATATTTTATTGTATGCCATAAACAACAACAATTGTTAAACAAAATCATTCCTTACCCTAGGCAGGACTTCGACTGTGCGATAATGTAAAGAGTTGTAGTAAACCTGCTTTTTATACTACAAATAAAGGGCAGACATGGTTGTTGGACAGCTATTTAATTTACGGAATCTTCAAAGGGACTTCTCCAAGGAGAAAAGATTGTTAATAGTTTGGATAAATGCATGCTTCAAAATATTATATACAACAGTACAAGCATGATTTTAAATGGTAACAAAGAAGCAAAACCTGGGGTCAGAATTATACATAATCTTTATCTCCAACATATTTTTCAGTCCTTTTGGTTAACCATTCTCCCTCGGATAAAGTATTTCTACTGTAAAGTTCAAAAACAGTACATTTAATATGATATTTTTAGTTATCGGTTCTAAATTTTGAAAAGCATTAATTTCATGGGCAAATATTTAAAATTGGAAGGGTCAGAATCTTAAAAATAAAGATTCCCATACAGGCGAAACAAACGAAAAAATATAGAAAACGCGTCCACAGCAAGACTTATCTTAGAAGATTTCACAAAAAGAGACGAACATGAAAACATAATGGGTTTTTGCCTGAGAATTGTCCCTTGAAAAATATTTTAATAACAGGTGCATGCGCTAGAGTTACCCAACCACACACTCGCCGCGCCACTTTCTCACATAAACAAAGAAGTACAATTTGACTTTGTGTATTGAAGCAGCAAACCCTCTTCAAAATCTGGTAAAAGCACTGATGCAAACACAAATAAGAAGAACATAAATGCGTAGGCACTCATTGACCTAAATGAAACAAGAGCACAAGGTTATCTTAGCAAAACACTACGGCAGTAAAAATAAAGGTAACTGATCGAGTTCCAGTGCTGTTAAAAAAACTGTTTGCTACAATACATGAATTATATGTAAATGTTCCGAAAGCGACACCGTAGCTCTTTATTTTCAACGTTGTACATATACAGAATATTGTACATTTAAAATGTCCATAGAAGTCAAAGAACTGATAAAAGTGTGTTATGAAATAGAACGAAAGATTGCGAAATACATTATCATGGTTCCTTATATGTGTAAGAGGTGATTGATTACAAAAATAGATCAAAATGGAAATATGAAGGGATGTTAACAGGACAAATATGAAATATTTCAGGCTTGGTTGGTTGATTGAGCATGTTCATTGCTAGTATTGGAAATGCAAAAACTTCCCACGTCCTCTTGCTCCGAGTTGAGCGCATCTCGATATTTAAACAAGTAAACAGTACAATATCGATCCATCCCATACGACGGTGTGCATATGGCGGTGAACATGCAACTTTCAATCGGCAAGGTATTATTTTCAGATTAATACCATTCCGTGCACAAAGGCAAATAGTGCACAGATTAAAAATTGGAGTCCCTTAATCGAGAACACTAATGACTGAACTGGACAAAATAGTATTTTGACAGGGGATCTTATAACACAATTAATATTGAATAACGTTTGGAAAAAGTCTATGTAAAATGTTTTCGAAATATAATGTAAAAGCGCGAAAATCTTGAAGTTTATTGTTTTTGTAATACTTTTGTATCTTCCCTTATTATGCATATAATACTAAGAAGATAATTTAAAGCATGAGTTTCGGTTTCTTCGTGATCTTCATAATGTTACTTTTATCTTCATAATGTTACTTATCACAACGTGATCAGGTCTCGGACACGTCATAATTAACCTTCCCCGTTTGTGCGACATTGCCATTAGCTTCTTATGTGGTTGCAGGTAAAGTTGTGGAGTAGGAAGATGAGTTTGAGTTAAGTATCACAGGTCATTTGTCGACAACAAATACAATGTATATTATTGATAACCTTGCTAGGCAAATGAACAGTTTGTTTGACCAAGAAACTGGTTTACCCTCTCTCTCTCTCTCCGTCTCTCTCTCTCTCTCTCTCTCTCTCTCTCTCTCTCTCTGTTTGTCCTTCTGTTCGCCCGCCCACCCGCCCGTCCGTCCTTCCGTCCGTCCGTCTATCTTTCTGTCTGTCTGTTTAAAATGTCCTTTCATATACGTACTTCGTGCTTTAAGGAGTAAAGATCCAACGGGCAGTGACCTTACGATCCATTTTGGCTTTTATCATCTTTAAATATAATTACAGATGCACTGCTTGTACTACAAAGCAGAGTAAATATTTATGCAGTACATTCACCAAGTGCTACAGCAACACCTTTGAAATCTAAGAGGCATCTCAACACAGTTACCGCTCCCTATGTACATGTAATGAACTTTTCTTCTCGGATGAGGACGTTTAGAGTCAATATTCTAGTATGGTCTACTTTTATCCGCTTGTTCATTTCCTGAAGTTTGCAATAGTTTTGTGCTTTAAATACGCAGTTTAATACACATAATCTTTGAAAATATGCTTATACTCATGAAACAGAAGGTATCACAATAAGTGAATGTTTAAAGCAGGCGCCAAAGAGGCCGCTTGATTACAACCATTCTACTTTGTCAAATGTCCCAGAGCGAGAAAGAATGTGCATCCAGACCGGAACTTGAGCCCCGGACCCTTCGCTCACAGGACCAGTGCTCTCCCGACTGAGCTATATGAGCCGCTTACACATCCTTTCTCCACAACTTGTCTTAATAACAGTTAATAAAATGTTCACTGATGTTACAAGGGAAAATTTTATTTTTATCCCAGTTTCTAAGCACAGGTTGGCGTTCGTTTTAAGGGGTTGTAACGCAAGTGAGATACTGTGTTTAAACATTTTATTTCAATGTAATACAATAATTAGGCATTTTCAAGGGGTAACTGTTGTCAAACCTCCACAAGCAGTGCTTTGTTGCCCTGGCATCGGTACCTCGTGGAAATAATGTGCAAGATTCTGGAAACTGCAATACATAATTTAAAAAACATGAGTACCTAACATCGGCCTTGATATTTAAGTTTATTTTAAAAGTAACGTATTACATGTATATATCCAAACACATTCAATATTAGAACTTAGGAATAACATAAACACAAACATTTCTTATATCTAGATAGACCTTTCTCGGGGATTACTCTTTGACAACAAGATAAACCTGTGAGCTAATGCTCACTAGTGATACCCCCGCTTAGAGAAATATGACTTTCAAAATGTAATTTGCAAGCAATTGTCATATGTATGAAGGGTGTCAAATTTTCAGAGTATTTACCTATATACATATAAAATACTAGATGTTTTTTGTGAAAAATGCATGTCTCTCCCTTGCGCCTTGGCCCCTGTGACCTTGACATTTGACCTACTGACCCCAAAATCAATAGGGCTCTTCTACTCAATAACGGCTATTACGCTATTTTGTTTGAATGCTCTGGGTCAAGCGGTACTCCATTTATTGACCGGATACAGTTTTCACTCTTCGGGGCCCCTGTGACCTTGACCTTTGACCTACTGACCCCAAAATCAAAAGGAGTCCTCTACTCAATAAGGACATCCATCGTATGAAGTTTGAAGGCTCTGGGTGAAATTGAACTCCTGTTATTGAGCAGAAAGGGTTTTCACTCTACAGGCTCCTGTGACCTTTTACCTTTAACCTACTGACCCCCAAATCAATAGGGTTATTCTACTCAATAAGAGCTATCAAACTATGAAGTTTGAATGCTCTGGGTCTAACGGTAATCCAGTTATTGAGCAGAAACAGTTTTTACACTTTGGGCCCCAGTGACTTTGACCTTTGACCCCAAAATCAATAGGAGTTCTCTGCTTAATAAGGACATCCATTGTATGAAGTTTGAAGGCTCTAGGTGAAATAGAACTCCTGTTATTGAGCTGAAATGGTTTTCACTCTTCGGGCCCCTGTGACTTTGACCTTTGACCTACTGACCCCAAAATCAATAGGGTTCTTCTACTCAATAGGGACATCACCCTGTGAAGTTTGAATTCTGTGGGTCAAACGGTACTCCAGTTATTGAGCGAAAACAAAGTGTGACATATGGACAGAGGAACAGACGGACAGGACAAAAATGATATGTCTCCCCCAGAGAGGGGTGGGAGACATAATAAATGTATAAAATATCAGGCTGCTACATGTTATAATGCCTTAGAAAAATGCGACACAAATTGTGCATGTATGTCATCTATATGTAAGAATCTAAGTATTCGGTGAACAGGAAGTAGGTGAGCAAGGAGCATAAATCGCTTTGCACCATATGGGAATATATGATAAAGCAATAAGCAAAATATCAGGCTGCTGCATGTTTCAGTTGCTAAGAAAACTACAACGGAAATTGTGCATGTATGTCAACTATGTGTAAAAATCAAAGTATTCGGTAAACAGGAAGTAGGTGAGCAAGAAGCATAAAACCGCTTTACACCATATGGGTCTATTGGATAAAGCATAATGCAAAATATCAAGCTGCTGAATGTTATAGATGCTTAGAAAACTGTGACGGAAAATTAACATGCCCTTTGGTTGATGTAATGCACCTTTATAGTAACAAAACCTAAAATATTTGGCAAACAGGAAGTAGATGAGCAAGGAGCATGAAATTGCTTTACACCGTATGGGACTATAGGATAAAGCAATATGCGTAATATCAGGGTGCTGCATGTTATAGTTGCTTAGAAAACTGAGACGAAAAATTAACATGCCTTTTGGGCGATGTAATACACCTTCATAGTAACAAAATCTAAAAATATGCGGCAAACAGGAAGTAGATGAGCAAGGAGCATGAAATTGCTTTACACCATATGGGACTATAGGATAAAGCAATATGCAAAATATCAGGCTGCTGCATGTTAGTTGGTGAGAAAACTGCGACGAAAATTTTGTTACGGACGGACGGACGCACGGACACACGGACGGACGGACAAGGGTAAAACAGTATACCCCCTCTTCTTCAAGCGGGGGTATAATAATAAGCTTAAAGACACAAGTTAGAGTAGACACAACTTACGCGTGGCACACTAATGGACATCCGTAGTTCAGAACATGACCAGATTGGAGTAGAGTATGGCACTCTTTCTCACAGGCTTGTTCTGTTGGATCACTGCCAATAACGTCCAGCATAATCTGTACATCACACTTCAAGGTGTTTAAATCAACTGGAAATGCATAAAATTCGTATTTGAAATCCAAACAGTAAAAATGTTTACTGCGAAAGATTCACAGCGCTGTTTTGCATTTGTGATTTAGTAAAGATGTTAGCAATCAAAGTGACACAAAAGCAATCTCCAATTGTGCTGACTAAAAAAATCGATAAAATAATGTTAACTTTGTTTCAATACTTACATAAGTCTGTCAAGTGAAAATCTGCCACGAAAAATCTTTTTTGTTCTGAAAAAGTAAAAAAACGTACAATGTATATGACTTTTCACCTTAATTGCATGTTTTACGCATAGCATGTTCACATGTTATACACGTTCCTTCGCATGTAATCTCTACTCTTATCAATGTAAAATACTTTTCAAATTGTCTCTTTTAAAGCATAAAACACATTTTAAGCAAATTTTAAAAGTTAAAAAGTTAGCCATTTAAAAAATGATTTAATCTGTTTATATGCTTACATTTGTTATAGGATACTAGGAAGAAGTTTGAAATAGATGAAAAGGGAACTTTGAAACCAACCGAACACGATAAATATGAAAATATTGCATACTCGGTTTGATTGAGCCTGTCCATAGGCAGTAAAGGAAATGCATATTACTGCCCACGCCGCCTAGCCCCGGGTTGAGCGAAACTCAATATTAACACCAATAAACAGTACAATTTTGATCCATCCCAAACGATGGTATGCATATGATAGTGAACATGGAACCTTCTATGCGGTATTTTCAGATTAATACCATTAGAAAAAGAACGTATATCCATATTCACAAGATTTGACATAAAATAAAAAAAAACACAGCAATTAGTGGACGTTTTCAAAATTCTTGAACATAATAACTAACAAACTAAAATAATTATGAATACATATTTGAGCAATAAAAATAGTTTTCTTATCCTTCTTACCATGTGGTGCAGCCAGCACGATAGGCAGAAGGCACAGCAACAGACACTTCATTTTGAAAATTTTCTGAAAAAAAAATCCTGTCAATAATCTTCTTTGAATTAAGCAAATTGTTTAAGCTTAAAACTTTTAGTTTATTGAAGTTAAAAATTACCGAAAAAGAACTTTAAAAGCCATATGAAAGTAATATGAAAATATGCTATTTTTTTAATTCTTGCTATTAAAGCAATAATTTCATGCACTGAGAAAGATTTGAATGATGTTTATTAATCGTCGATGGAACTTCAAACACAATTTAACTGTTGATGATAAGGGGACATTGAAAACTACCAATTTTAAAAGATTATTTTATAAAAGATTAGTGTTTATTTGTTTCACAACGATAAAATATTTTCGATTAAATGTACACATGCTTTTGCAGAATAAACAATGTGGATGCACATATGGATTCGTTACATTATATAGAAAATATATTATTTTATTTTCATTTTGTGATTCAGATGAACTGTCTGCTATGAGAATATATACTTATGATTATTTTAACTTTACAATAATAATATATTCCGTAATGTTAATTTAAACAGTTCAGTAAAGAAAACTAACCAAAAGTAATTGTTTTAAAACGATCTGCTTACCCTTGGCAGAAGTTCAACTATTATGTAATGAGTAATGCGTTCTCCGCTTTTTATACTGGAGATAAACGACGGGCATACTTTTTGAACGCGATGCTACATGTGTAATATATGGAATCTTCAAAGGACCTTTCACGAGGAGAAACTTTTAGAATGATAGATTGAATATACGATATTGTTTTCTAATGTTTCTATTACATACTAACACCCAAGTATTTAAATACTAAATGTTATTTGTGTCTAAGCCTCAATAAAAAAAAGTTAAATAATACACTAGGTAAAGCTGTGAAATTAAAACAAATTTAGTATATAAAACCAAGTTATCAGATGTTTTATGACATAGAGTTACCCAAACCGTTTAATACTGTGTGTTACTTGTGCCTCAATTAAACGTTTATACGTCAAGCAATGAAATTGCAAAACAAATTCTTGTTAAGATTAGCATATAGATGCTTTTGATTACTTTTCGCATCTTATATGATGTTATGAAGTTGTTAGTTAAATAACTAATTATCAAAGCCCTCAAATTCGCAAACAATTTTAACAATATTACATGTTTCGAAATGCACAATTTACACATAAAAGTTTTATTAGGGCCTTTCGTTCTTTGTTATGTTTCAAAGCCGAAGACGTTTTAACGACCTTTTGGACATTTTTATAACATCCGTGCAGCGATTTTACTTCTGTTTAGTACAAATGTCTCTGATAACGCTTCCATATTGACCCTTCAGGGCACGATCGTTCTCAAATTGGAATATTCACGCTGCCATTTTGAAATAGTTTACGACATTCCTTGTACTATGAAAAGATTTTTAATGTGCATAGACTCAAATATTAAGAGAACATATCTGCAGAATACAGATTATAATCCAAACAATACAGGCACCGTGGGGTCGGTAAACATTGAAGTAGAACAAAAAAATTATTACATGTACGTAACAGAGGTGAAAAAAGTAATATATGCATATCAGAAATCGTCACACTCACAAAACACAGCCTCCCTACGCAGAGAAAAAAAGAAGAGAAGAAGAGGGATCATGTTTGTTATGAGTATGTCAATTCAAATAGGACGCCACAGATAATTAACGAAAAAGAACACATTTGGGGATACCGCTTTGGAACGGTCAGTGGCAAAACAAATTGCCACTGGGGATTTAAACCAGGTTCTAGGATGCACCAACCTCACGTTTTCCCCAACAGGTTCTCGAATCACAAAACAAGTACAAGTTGTCTTGGTGAAATAACTCCGACCCACCCAACGGCTCAACAATGTTGCATGCAAAAGCACACAAACATATAAAACATAAGAAGCTTACAGCATTGCAAAGCCAAAGGGCGGGTAATCAATGAAGTCCGTGCAATAATTAATTTAATTACTAGGCTTTAAAACATCAGAATTTACCATCATCCTTTAAAATACATGTTACAGTTGTACTGATAGAAACCTGTTTCTTTACATTGATTAAAAGAGTGTTATTCGGTACGGAAAGATTCAATCGTTTATGTTTTAAATGGACGAGAGTCTGAAACTGGTGTACATGGGTCTGCCGGCCTAAATTGTAGCCTTCCTACCACACACACTTTAAAGCCATCACCCATTCAAAAAATTTGCGTAAATGTATCCCCTTGGAACGGCTAATAACAAAACACATTTTCCATTGGTAGTTCGACCAGTTTTTGAATTAACAATTAGGTATATGTTATCGTGATGAATTATTTTTAATTCACCCATATAATTGACAACTTTCGAGATCGTACTATTGAGCAACATGATGATCAAATAAAAATAAAGTAAATATTAAGATTACTACATCTATGAAATAGATAACGTGTTGTTTTTAGTAGTAGCGCACAGTGTAGTTCAATGTCCGAAAAAGAATACTTTTGTGTACAGTTGTTTTTAGTCATCCGCTCAATTTTGCAAGTTAAACTTTCTTTTATCACGCACTCGTTTAGACGTGATTTTTTTAGCAATAAGTTTATTCGCATTTCGTTCGTCATTTCTTATAAGAATTTTTATTGTACTTGATCTCTTAGACGGTCCAGTATCGCCTTCTTACTATAGGGTATTATGATGATGTTTTTTTTCTATTTCCTTACGTACATGCGTTAAAACATTAGCTTTTGTATCTTTTATTCCAAGGTGGTCCCCAAAAGTTCTCTTTTTCGTTAATTGTTTGTGGCGTCTAATTTGAATTGGCATACTTATAAACACATGCTCTTTCTTCCTCTCTTCTTTTTCGCTGCTTGGGGATGTTGTATTTTGTGAGTGTGGCGATTCCTGATATGACTATTTCACGTTAATTTATATATTTAGTACTTAAAATTTTAAAAACTCTTAACAGTAACGGTTTCAAATAATAAGAACGTGAAATATTTATATCAGGAATTGCCTCACCCAGAATATACAGCCTTTCCACGCAAGCAAAACGTAAAAAGAAAGAGTGTATATATTTATAAAAAGATCATTTTCAAATAAGACACCAAGTGAGTAAGACAAGTACTTAAAAGTTAAAGTCATTATTAAGATTGAATTTCATGTTAAAATTGGGGACTTTCGGACGCCGCCGCCGGACAAAAGGATCCTTTGCTTCTACCTGCTATTGCAGGCTTCAGTCACGCAGCTGGCTGATATACTCCAAGTATGAAGTGAATAGAACAAGAAGTTTCTAATTAAGGTTTGGGGACTACCGGACACCGCCGCTGACGACGATGTCGCCGGACAATAGGATGCCTATGTGTCTACCATCTATCGCAGGCGACACAAAAATATAGAAAATATATTTTAGCGGGATAACTCATTTTACCAATTTAATTGAAATTCATTTTAACTGCTTAAAGAAATAGTGTACATTGCCAAACAAGGACATCATATTAAGATAACCAACAATAAGTTCATTAAGGGCATAAACTATGTTATGATCACACCTTTTAAGTTTCAACAAAATGTTAATAGGACTTAAATATTTTTCGCTTGTGGGATTTTCAAACAAGAAGGTGCTGTCCGATGTAATGGGAGTTTAAGAGGCTCTGACATGTTAACGCCTGCAACAGTAACGTTCTAAGCCTGCAAAACAATTCAAAGACTACTGGACGTTGAATCCCTTTTTGAACAGATGCGTACTGACGCGAAAAAGAAGCAGTATATAAGAATGAACTAATTAAAAAACCAATCCTATTTTTTTCAATACGTAATCAGTATCTTTCCTCTAAACATGACACCTTATCATTCATTTTTAGAGATTGACATCTAGTACAAATATTATGGTACAGTTGTGAAACTTTGGCGTGAAGCTAACTTAGTGCAAAACTCATTTCAGCACAAAAGTTAATATGTCATTTGCTCATGCATGAATATGATGTACGTGTAACTAACTTTGTTGTCTCAATGTTTCGAGAGCGCATATCTACTACTCTTTAGGGCCAGTAATGGTTACGTATATAAGGGCTATCCGATCAACCTTTTTTTTTTTTTTTTTGGGGGGGGGGGGGTTGTCCCAGCTAGCTCAGTTGGTTGCGTCGCCGGAATTGCAGGCCTAGACGCTGTCGCCGTGACGGTGCGGGTTTGCTCCCAGCTAGAGGCAGTATCATTTGAAATTCACAGTAGCGCTATTTGTGCAGTGTGGCGGCAGTAAAAAGTTAGTACTGTTATCAGTAGAATTACCCGTTACCGATGTCATGCAGTAATGTTAACGTATATCAGTGCTATCCGATCAACCTTTTTGGGGAGTTGTCCCGGCTAGCTCAGTTGGTTGCGTCGCCGGAATTGCAGGGCTAGGCGCTGTCGCTAGAGGCACTATTATTGCAGTAGAATTATAAGAGTAATTCTTTAAACGTTTACTGATTTCGCCAAAAATTATGTGTAATACTAAATTGTTTGTTGTTAAGTATTGTTATATGTGCTTAAGTCTTGATTTTCAAGAACAAAAAATATCATCTAAAAGGGATAACGACAAACTGGAAAATGCTTACATCCGAGGACGCCGCAGTAAACATGACTTCTACTTACTAACACAAAAAGTCTCTCCGAAATGCAAACACAAATTGTTAAATTGAATTTAGAGAGCATCTTAAATATCGTCGCACCTGAGGCTAAAAATAGGAAATTTACTTAAGAAATAATTACCAAGTTTGAAAATACTTTCTTGTTGGATTCCAGTATTTTAAGTCAGTATTTCAAAGTGACGTTTCTTTCCTCTTTGAGCATTTGAGTATACACAAAATGAAAACTTGAAATTTTCTTTTTTGTCATCAGACGCTCGTACAGTTCATTTCTGGAGGTATTTTGGTAAACGCATATACTCAATAAAATTAATAGGGAGTTTCAAACCTCTGTATTTGTAATCAGCGTTGGTCAGAAAAAATTGCTTTTTAGTTCAAGTTCTTGCCTTGATTAAAGTCAGTTAATTTCGGAATTATCTTCCGATTTCAAAATTTGTCTACAGCTTAAATTAGACAAGATCAGTTGTGTGAACTTAAATTATTCTTATCATGTTATGTGATGAATATTATCGTTTTACTAACTGTTGTTTAATCTATAGTTGTATACTTTCCATTGAGTGAAATATTTGCAATTATTGTCGAAATGTAAATGTTGTGAATGGGAAGTTAAAAGAATAAAACTTGGTTACCTCAAGAAAAGGCCTTAAATCTGTGATTTCTGAATGTATCTAATGCTGATATGCAAATTTCTTTATTTTACACCAAGCAAACTCTTGTTTGATCCTTACTTACATGTAATAGATATCCGTTACGTATTCTGGCTACAGTATTTTTATTGCATTAAAAGCAATGTCCTCTGCTAGACTGACGTCATTGCAAAGAATGACTTAATATGACATAATTTTTTTTAAAGCTGATATTCAATCACATGGTTTAGATCACGCATGCATTCATAGTTTTTTTTTTCATGAAGAAGTAAATAGACTAAGGGATTTGAATTATGATGTTTTACAAGTTCGAGTACATAGACGTTTTAATTTACTATAAAATAAAGTAATATGACGACAAACTGACGATGAAGCAATGTTTGATTTTATCATTTTAATGATTTAAAAAATTAGATTAACTAGATGGTGTGGTCATGTCGAGGCCTCCACATGCGGCGTTTTGATCTCCAGGCTTTGGTGTTTCATGAAAGTAGTGTGCTAGATTCTGCAGACTGAAATATTCAAAAGAGCATGTTCAAGTCGTGTTACAATTGATAATTTTAAAATTGCCTTATATATCAAGAGCGCATCGTCCTTAATGATATCTTAAAACATCACATGAACCAAGACGAGATATGTTCTGTGGCTTTCATATGCATACCATCGTTTGGGATGCATCGAAATTGTACTGTTTATTGGTTTTAATATCGAGCTGCGCTCAACCCGGGGCTAGGCGGCGTGGGCAGTAATATGCATTCCCATTATTGCCCATGAACAGGCTCAATCAAACCGAGCCTGCAGTATTTTCATATTTGTCGTGTTCGGTGGCTTTCAAAGTTCCCTTTCATCTTTTTCAAAGTTTACATTTTATGGTCATTGTGGATATTTCTTTTAATTTACATTTAACCTGTAAGTGGGGTTGTGCATTTGAGAAAAGCACATATTATTTACGTAAACCTCATATTTTCATTAAATTTATTTGTGAATTTTAAATAAAACTTTATTTTATTATGCACCTGGTCTAAGAATGATTAATACACAAAATGAATGCAAATATGCATTTTGTTTTGTCTTTAATATGTATAGAGAATTTAGCTAATAACATATACTTACGCATGGCATATCAATGGACAGCCAAAGTTAATAAGTTTGCCCTCTTGTATAAGATTATGGCACTCGGCCTCACACGCTGCTTCTGTTGGATCACTGCCAACAACGTCCAGAATGATCTGGACATCACATTTCAGCTGTGTGAAGTCGACTGAAATAAAAGGTTGATGTATACCATCATGTCGGTACAAACTTTATATTTGCATTATATAGTTACTCATGAAACGAAATAAAATTTAAAAAATAAAGTCATATTTCAAGTGGAAAATAATCTGTGCTGTTAATTAATTGATGTCTTAAATTTATAGATTTGCAGAGTAAAGAAAATGTTGAGACTGTTAAGGCGATGTAAATGCATAACCAAAGGTGTCACAATAATATAAAATAGTGGTGAAGTTTAAGAAGTGTACCGACATAAAGATCCAACGTCCAACCCGGGTACAATGAATCTTTTGGAATCTGTAACGCAAACAAAATAATCCGATTCATGAAAACATATATATACTACAGTTTTTTTTTTCATTTCAGTGTAAAAACTTTTCAATTGATGAATTGTAAATTTTGTAAATGAGAAGTTAAAAGAATAATATGGTGTTACTTTTAGAAAGGGGTCTAAAAAACTGTGATGGTGATATTGCTGATAAGCATTTTTCCATTTTTCAATAGGTTACATGTGTATAATCATGTAACTGGTATTTTCTCCTAATATATTTTATCACATTGTTTAGATCAAGCATGCGTTCATGTTTTCTTTTTATGAAGTGGTAAACAGACAAAGGGATTTGAATTACGATGTTCGAGTACATAGATGTTTTGACATACTATAAAAAGTTATATGACGACAAAATGACAATGAAGTTATGTTTGTTATTATAATATTAATGATTTAAAAAAGAATTAGACTAACTAGATGGTGTGGTCATGTCGAGGCCTCCACATGCGGCGTTTTGATCTCCGGGCTTTGGTGTTTCATGAAAATAGTGTGCTAGATTCTGCAGACTAAAATATTCAAAGAGATTTGTTCGAGTCATGTCACCATTAATAAATTATACTGATATACAAAGTGCGTATCATTCTTAATGATGTCTAAAGATTTAATTAAATGTTCATTGTGATTCTAACTTTATACTTAACATGGAATGGAAGTGGTGTTGTGCATGTTACAATGACGAAAAAGCACATACTACCCACATAGATGTCACATATTAAGTAATACTCTATGTATGTAAAATTAACTTTATTTTATTACACTTTAAGACTTAGCAAGCAAAATGTACACACTGCATACACCTACGCATGTTATGTGTTGTATTTTACTCAATGTTCGTATAGAGAATTTTGCTAACGTATACTTACGCATGGCATATCAATGGACAGCCAAAGTTAATAAGTTTGCCCTCTTGTATAAGATTATGGCACTCGGCCTCACACGCTGCTTCTGTTGGATCACTGCCAACAACGTCTAGAATTATCTGAACATCACATTTCAATTGTGTGAAGTCAACTGAAATGAAAACGGTTGATGTACAGCATCATGTCGGTACAGAGATTATATTTGCATACAAATTATGACTTATGAAACGAAATTAAATTAAAAAAAAACCATAATTTGCATGCTCATATTCCAAATGAAAAAAAAACTGTGTTCTCATTGAACTGATGTATTTTATAGTATTTCAGAGTAAACGAAAATTTGCGATTGTTAAGAAGAGGTAAACTCAGAACTAATAAATTAATATGAAATAGTGATAAAGTTGAAGAAGAGCACCTACATAAAGATCCAACGTTCAACCCGGGAACAATGAATCTTTTGGCATCTGTAACACAAACAAAACAATCCAAATCATGAAATGTAAGTTGGATCATAAATAATAGATTTCCTTTATAAATTTATAATGATGAAATTTATGGAACTTTAACATATACATGTACCCTGAGAAATTCTTTGATGTTTACCTAACAAAAAACACACATCAGATTATTAGATTTCTTTGATTGCTTGAAAGGATATAATCATTATCAAAAAAATCGTGGCGTGTTCGACCGATCGCCATTTCAGCCAATCAGATGCTTGAGATTTGAGACTGGTTTCCAAGCTCAGCTTTATAACCTCCAGCCCAGAAGATCATACTCTGATTCTACTAAATACTTAACTTACTAGGTATTTTACTTCATAACAACACCTGAAACATTCCTTATTTGTTACAAATATCGAAATTTACAGCAATCCTGAAAAATTGCTGCCTATCGAAAATTTCGGCAATATAACAGGCAGAAGAAAGGTTAATTCAATGCGGCAATATTTCATATGAAAGACTATTGACTTAACTATGAAATACAACTATATGTATAATATAACTTTAGAATTAGATGAAAAAAATGAAAGCCACCTAACACGACAAATTTTAATATATTGCAGACTCTGTTTATTTGAGACTTCAGGGTTCGTAAATTTCAGTTGAAAACTATAGCAGGACTACAACTGAACAGCCAGAATATCCGTTGCCTACTGACTGAAACTTCACAGCTAAAACATTCGTTTCTTACCAAAGGTGACTCCAACAGGACATGTAAACATTGATTAAGTGGCTTACCATTATGTGGAGCAGCTGATATCACTGACAAAAGAGGTAGAAGACATACGAGCAAGTTGTTCATTTTTTCTTTTGGAAATCTGAAAAACAAAATCGGAAATGTTGAAGAGCAGTATAGTGTGAAAATATAATCCGGAAAACATTTTTTTTACAAAAAGACAACTAATTGATTATGTGATTTCATACTGGCAGGGGAAATGTCCACCGCGCTCCCCGCCCCGGAAAGTAGAACAATAAGTTAATCAGTTACGAAAGATAAAATATGACCGAAACACTAGCTGATGCTTGTTAATAAAGCTCAATGTATCCGTTGATTTTTCAATTGTGTGTTCGTTGTTGTTTGTATAGGTAGGAGTGCTAAGAGTATAAATGTTCCAAAAATAGTATTGTATTGTAAACTTATGTATATTTCACCTAAAACTTATTAATAAATACATTGCATAATTTATTAATAATGGAAAAAAAACTTATGTTAAGATGAAACGACGTTTTCCTGGTTTTCATCCCGCTTTCCGTCTCCGATTGGCGTTTAAATAAGTATAAAACTGCGGAAATTAAGGACACTTATTTTTCAGCAGTTATGTAGGATAGAAAATTACAAACGAGGTGATAGCTCGCATGGTTAAATACGATCTATCACCAACTTGAAAACGTCAAAAATGTCGTCACATACATGTACCCTGAGAAATTCTTTGATGTTTACCTAACAAAAACACACATCAGATTATTGGATTTCTTTGATTGCTTGAGAGGATATAATCATTATCAAAATATTCGTTCAACTGATATTCGTTCAAATGATTCATTGTTCCCGGGTTGGACGTTGGATCTTTATGTAGGTGCTCTTCTTCTTAAGTTTTCAAGTTGGTGATAGCTCGTATTTAACCATGCGAGCTAAGAAATTGGTATCTTTACGATCCATTATCGAAATACACAAGAATATTCCGGAGTTCTGGTAGGTTGATTTGTGGTCATTTCATAAATTGGCGGAAATAAACGAAAATACAAATGAATATTCCGGAATGTCTGTGTGCCTTGTACATGTAAGAACACGACCTTTAATGTTGTTTTGCTAACAGTTTTTACAGAAAATCGTTACAATCGTGCCATGTGTATATACTCATGAATTTAGGCCACAATGTCATTGACTCCGAATGGAACTCATTTTCTAAATGCTCCCGGTAGAAATATAATGCAGATTGCTTATCAAGTTATAAACAGGGTCAATAACAAAATAAAAATATACGCATTTTAATGTCAATTTCATTTTAATGAAAATTATATGAAATTCAATAGAAGGCATATAAAAATAGCATTAAATAAATGTGAACTTAAAATGGTTACATGTACTTGCTGAGCCCATCTTTTTAACCGTTTAAGAAATACAACAAAGAACATCAGTTAACAGCCTGTCATCGTTTATCAATAAAATAAAATATAATTATTAAGTAATTGTAGTTCAATATAATTTATATCTGCCTAAATTTATATTCAGGTGTATAATTTCATTTGTGATCGAAAGAATCAATACTATCACTTACTCTTAGGTTTATCCAGATAAATCCGCAATCGACACAAGAGTTGCTTTGTTTTTATACCGTTTAGAGATAAAATAGTTTACTGACCTCCGATGACATGACTTAACTCATGGTAGCATTTTGAAATGTGCTCAAGACATTTCTGGATGTCTTAGGCCTATACGTGTTTTTATTTTATCAAGTTTATCACGTTTAAAAGTTTGTTCTGTGAAACAATGAACCTTTGCTTCGTTTTCAACCAAAATAACAAACATTTATTAATCAGCGTTATCTTGGTTATGGCAAATCAATATGTTAGGACAAAGATCACACTATACAGACTTTCTTTGCGTATGTCTTCTTGACTGTTCGACGTTGAAAGGATTCTGAATTCTACCAAGACAGGTTAGAATGCAAGATTTCTAGAAAAGGGTATCGTTTCGGGCTGTCTTGTGGTCATGAGAATTTTTTTACTTCTCGCCAAAAGCATAGCGACAATTAAATATAACTGTTCAAAACGGAGATCAAGGAATCCCACTTAGATTCCTCCGGGTCTGTCTGCAAGCCCTCAGAAAGGAGATGATAAATGGTAATGTCGCTCCTGCATATCACCATCATAACTGTGAACAACTCATTTAGCTTTGGTTTCAGATCGGGCATTGGATATATTGTTGAATACCTGGGGTTGTTAAAATTCGTCCAATATACGCTAGAGAAATTTACCTTCTCTAACATTTTTGTATGTAGCGCTATTTGTGCAGTGTGGTGGCCGTGAAATGTCTCCCCGTACATACAGTTAGTACAAATGTACTGTTATCAGTAAAATAAACCGTTACCGATGTCATGCAGTGATCGTAAAGTTTATCAAGGCTATTCTATCAACCTTTTTTGGGGTTGTCCTGGTTAGCTAAATTGGTTGCGTTGTCGAAATAACTAGGCGCTTTCGCTGTCACGGTGTGGATTCGCTCCCAGGTAGAGGCAATATCATGCTTTTGTTGTATGTTTTTGATTCAATAATAATTTTGGATGTTCATTTTCTTTCTAAATATGGCATTGTCAAGACAACGAGAGTTTTCCTAGAAACAAAGTACATGTATTTAATATAATACATGTAACATCGACCAAATACTAATTATATTGTTGTCGTCGGGTTCGCAGACGGCTAATTGTGACGGCTGACTTATTAACATATGTACGTGGCGACTGGTAAGCTACATTTATCCCGATATCTTTGTTTTTGTACGCTTTTCCGTAAAACCAAAATTTCGTTAAAAGTAAACAACTTTATCATCAAAAACTAGAAAATGTTTTAACTTATGTTGAATCATAGACGACGAGTGGTAACAGTTGCGGAAATGAATTCATAACTTTTCTTTTTCGGATTTATTGCCATTCGATTTTTAATGATGCAATGAGAGAAACCATTCAAACCTAAATCAACCGTCAAGCTAAATAGTTCTTTAAGCCTCATCAATTATGTATTTGCTCTTCGCTTTATATACAGTGGCTGCGAATGACATCTAAACAAACATGTTTTCTTCGTTTGAAAACACCCATGGAGACAAATTGAAATTTTATGCAGATACGTTTTACGTCAGACAAAATGATATTGCCTCTTCCTGGGAGCGAACATGCACCGACACGGCGACAGTGGCTAGCCCTGCAATTCCGACAACGCAACCAATTGAGCTAATCGTGACAAAAGTTTTTTTGATATGAACACGGTTGATGACTTCCGGTATCTTACCACATAGAATTTTGTTTTTTGTTTAAAGCATATTTTCCTCATTATTGAGGCTTAGCGCAAAAGCAAACAAACAGGTTTTTTTGCTTTTGGAGTCCAACTTGCATTTATTTATCATCGCTACCTAAAACTTTATGATCGGCGACTGATAACTGTTAGGCATACCAGATTTTTGTAGGACAGTGCAAGACTCACTTCCCAAATTCAGGATTCTATCCACCATTTCACTCCTGAGTTTGAAGTCCCAGTTATTTTGCAGCAGATTTTCTAGGTTTTACGTCCTGTCTTGCTTTCTACGGATGTTTGAGATATAGGAATCCTTATACAATAGACTTTATGTGTCTGGTCTCGGAAAGTTATTTCATAAGTTGTATACGTCATCGCAAGTAACAACTGTACTGGTCCTTGAACTGAGGAGAAATAGTTATGTCCATTTTCAGAACATTTTCAGTTCAAACAAGCCTGCTTGACAGAGGCCAAACTCCGTAAGAATGTTTTTTTTCCATTCTTATTCATAACTCATAACTCTAAGTGCTTGAGAGGACATAAACTTTCGGAAAAATACCTGCTTTCAGACCTTTTGTGAAAGTCTATGCAATTTATGACGAAGAATCTTGAGAAATATTTATATAATGGCAATAATCTTAAGTTCATGGACCATGAAACGACATCTTATGCCTTATGTCTATGTCAGAAAAGCTTATTTACTGAATAATGTCAGTAATCGCATAAGGTATTATTATTATTTAAATATTCCCATATTCCCTGAATTTGTCTCAATTTCAGTGGCACATTAGCTATTTTGTCAATAAACATTTCATTATTAGCAAATGTGTATGTTCAACAGAAACGAAACCTGGTGATGCAAAATTTGAACTATTTTTCCAGATTCAGATTAAAGAGCTGTGTATGTTGTGATTTGAAATGAAAATGTAACTTGCTTTGAACTTATACATGTATGTGACCTTCATATTACTGATGCATGAAGTGTTTTAATTACGGTGTGCAAAAATATAGATTTTTATTAGTATCTCATAGTTATAAATTTTTTTGTGCCAGGTTTCGTTTTTTACTGAGTACATGGTATAGAACATGTGAGTCAATGCCTCCAAGCACTTGGTTTTCCTTCTAATGTTTGCTTACGGTCTATAATATAAATATGTTTTTGTTAGTTTCCTCATGTCACGCATGCATGAGACAGAGTAAGTGCATGCGACATGTACAAAGACGGAAAAGATATATCCGCAAAATTAAAGAATTGATTGCTTTATGACAAAATACATGGCATTGCACATTTATTTAAATTATGCTGAAATTAGACGATGACAGTTGACAGTGAATTTCTATTCGCCACCGAGCCTGCAATATCTTCATATTTGTCGTTTTCGGTGGCTTTCAAAGTTCTTTTCTCCTCTGTTGTATGGTGTTGTTCAATTGGAACATTAAGGCATGCCTGTTATTTTCTCATGAAGATAATGGTATAGTCCGAAATCAGCTCTGTTTTGTAACGTATTCCACAGGTTTATGTTATTTAAAGTCTGCTTTCGATAATCATTTTAAACTTACTTTCCCAAATAGTCTCAATACTTGATGAATATTGCAAAATGAAAGATAATTAAAAGGAGCGTCGACTAAAGAGCGAATGACGAAATGGTTTAGTATTGACAATCTTGATAAAACTTGTGTACTCCAGACAAAGCTGTTCGCAATGTCCAATAAGCTTTAAAGAACTTAACTTAGCACATTTATGTGCCAAATTCTTTTCATTTTTACTTTGCAAAGTCCAATCATCTTTAAATAAAAATAAGAAAGAAAATATCGTTGCAGCGGAGTTCAAAATAAGTCACAAATTGGTGCTTTAATAAGTGAAGAAAACAAGGGAAATAGATAAGAGGTGTCATGGTTTTACAATTTAAAGTCGAGTAAAATGAGATGGCCAAGATACATATATCACGCTATTTTTTCTACTTGTTTTCGCCCTTTTTTGCCAGTTCATTTATTTGATTGCCAGTTTTAATAATTTTTATGTGAAATGATAATTGTCAATCTTGAGACAGTAGGGAATTTTGATAGACACTGACCCATGTCATATTGACATTACAATCAACC
Source organism: Corbicula japonica (assembly GCA_038501625.1). Classification (NCBI taxonomy): domain Eukaryota; kingdom Metazoa; phylum Mollusca; class Bivalvia; order Venerida; family Cyrenidae; genus Corbicula; species Corbicula japonica. The sequence goes on along the minus strand of JAZAYU010000100.1, from coordinate 2,090,511 downwards.
AGAATCGTTACTGATTGTGGCGTTATGTAGTTGGACGAGGGTATAACGCTGATTGTGTTGTTAGTTCAAAACCATTGTCTACGTTAGGCAAACAAGCCATTTACAAGTGAAAACACAACACCATTTCAGTAAGGACACATTTAATTGAATTAACGACCCAATACTGCGTTAAGTCCGCCACATGGAGCGCTCTGCTCTCCGGGTTTTGGTGTTTCGTGGAAAAGATGAGCAAGATTTTGAATCCTGAAAGCATATTATAATGGTTTCAAACTCCTGTAATATATATTTAAAGAAATCTATTTCGTGTTTATAGAAGTTGCTTTTCTAATGTCTTAAGTATATAATCATATTAAAAAATAAACTCCGTTATCATATTTAATATAAGTTACTCTTCAAAATTTGGTGTAGTTATCTGTTTCCATTATCTCCCTTTATGGTTATATGCTAATTTCAAAGCATGCAGATTGTCAATCATTGTGAGTGGCAGTATATAGGCATAAGTGAACTGCCATTTTGGGGGATATGGGGGCGTCCGTGGCCGAGTGGTTAAGGTTTCCGACTGACAATCACTTGCCCTTCACCGCTGTGAGTTCGAGACCTACCAGGGTCAAGATCTTTCATGTGAGGAAGCTAACCAGCTAGCTTGCGGAATGTCGGTGGTTCTACCCAGGTGCCCGCTCGAGCCTGAAAATACCCCGGAGGGGCACCTGGGGTCTTCCTCCACCATGGGAAGCTGGTATGTCCACACCATAATGTCCTCGTTCAGAGGCGGGAGGGACATAAAACTGGGAACTAACAACAACAACAACAACATTTTGGGGGATACGGATGGTATGTACTGTGTCTGTCTCTTGCATGGTTGGCTGGGCGCTGCCGCCGTATCTGTGTGTCTTTGTGATTATCTATAGATTTATATGAACTTACATATGACAGACAAGAGGGCAACCGTGGTTGAGAATACTGCCGCTCTGCACGATCTTGTGACACTCAGACTCACACGCCATCTCTGTGGGCTCGCTTCCTACGACGTCAAGAATGACCTGAACGTCGCATTTTAACGTCGCCAAATCAACTAAAACAAAGATAGGTCATACATTAATATAAACAAATCATTTACTTTGCTTATGCATTTAGAAAAAAATGTTGGGTTCGATCAGCGAGATAGCGAGACATAAAGAGTGCTTGAATGATGGGGTGAGTTTTGAAAAAGAATATTTAAAAAATGATAAATATAAAAGATAAACATCTATTATCGAATTTAAGTACTAAACTTTAAACAAACACATAAAATTCTTTTTTCTAGAAATCTTGCATAACACCTTACATTTCTTCACATTAAAACATTAGTAAACCTTGGGACAAGCTATTGGAAAATGACGAGTCTCAAAATCGAAAGCATCTTATTAATTTAAATCTGCCGTTGTCCCAAAACATAGGCCAAGTCACAAAACAAAACTTAGTGTGATCGAATCTAATTGACATGAATTAGTGTTGATATTACAAAAGACTTTGGATGGCCATGTATTTTTGAACAGTGTTGTTATTATTCTTTTGTAAATAGAATCATTTATTGAATGCATACGTACATAAATTTTCCAACTGCAAGGGACCTAGGAGAAATCGCTTTGAATCTGCAAGTTAGAGGTAAATAATTGTTGACATTTTACACAATTAAAATGAATATTGAATTAATACAAAAATTGTAAAATTGAAATTAAGAAATATTTTATGGGACGCCGTTTGATGATGACGACGACGATGATCATGATCATGATCATGATAACGATGATGATGATGATGATGATGATAATGAAGACAACGATGATAATATTGACGATTAAACGATGACGAGGACGAGGACGACGAAGACGACGACGACGACGATGATGATGATGATGATGATGATGATGATGAAAATGGTGGTGGTGGTGGTGGTGGTGGTGGTTGTGGTGATGATGATTATACGACGACTACGAATTTCTATTATTGATTAATATAATGAAAGCTGGTAGGTTAATAAATATGTAGCTTTACTTGAAGTTTTTTTTGAGATCAAGCAAAAGTAAATACACAGAAAAATAATGGGTAGACTGACAGTCGCGACAGAAAAGGTAAACACATGTTCATACCATGAGGGGCAGCAAGGACCACAGGGAGCAGACAGAGCAGCAAGAACTTCATCCTTTAACAAAAATAAATATTAAGTAAATTTAACAACAACTGCTTCGAGTGAGTTTTAACAATTTAATAAATAAGTACGCAAGTGTTTTCTTTATTAACTAATTGAATCTACACAGTTGTTACGAATGTGCAGAAACAACTCGAATTTAGAATATTTTGGAATGACACCCGTATCCAGATGTATGACTATAAATATAGACACGATAAGGAAACTGTAACTAATCTAAACCGACTTAAAAAGAAGAAAAAGAACATTGAAAACCAACAAACACAACACATAATCAATATATTGCAGGCTCGGTTTTATGAACTCTCAAAACGGCAACAAAAAGCAGTTACTGTATTAATATTGTTAAAGATATTGTGTAGGTTGCCAGATAAAATTCGTAAAAAATACATCAGCAATTTAATGAATTCTTGGAAATTTTGAAATAAAACAGGCTGTTTGTTAAAGTTGTTTTCACGATAACATGTTATAAGAAAGATAGAGAAACGTGTTTATATAGAAAATATTTATTAAGTATTTTTATTTAAATCACATCTGTCTTATTCAAACGGGAATGGTTCTGTATGGCATAAGAAATTATTTCTGTATCAGTGATCAAAATTCCAGCTATCGTCATTATGTACAATAAATATTTATCGTTCAGTTATTACTCAAGTAACACAGCTGCAACCAAATAATTATGTTTTACCTCAGGTTATTAAATTATTTTAAAAATGTACAAACCTGAGACTCGGAAAACGTTTTTACACTAAAACGGTGCTTCTATAAGAAGAATTTCAATACGATCGTGTTATAAACTTCTCGATTTAGAATGTTTTGGTGAAATGTTGTAAACAATCATATCTTTAAAGTCACGTATCCAAAACAACGTAAAAGATAACTGCTGCCCGGCTTAAAGCGGCGGCTGGTACTATAATTTTTGCTACGTCTTCAACTACCGTCTTTAGTGAAAGCACTAATACTAATACTACATGTACTACTGCCGCTAGTAATATAAATACTACTTGTACTACTACTACTACTGCTACAAACACTACTACCACCACAACCACAACCACAGCTACCACCACTACCAATACCACTACCACTACGAACACCACTACCACTACTACAACCACTACCAATAACACTACTACTAACAAAACTACAACACTACCACCACTACCACCAATACCACAACTACCACCACTATCAATACAACAACTACCACCACTATCAATACCACAACTACCACCACTACCAATACCACAACTACCCCCACTATCAATACCACAACCACCACCACTACCAAAACCAAAATTACCACAGCTATTAATACCACAACTACCACCACTACCACAACAACCACCGCTATCAATACCACAACTACCACCACTATCAATACCACAACTACCACCACCACAACTACCACCACCACTACAAGTACCACAACTACCACCAATACCACACCTACTACCACTACCAATACCACAGCTACCACCACTATCAATACCACAACTACCACCACTACCAATATCACATATACCACCACTAACAATACCACAACCACCACTACTATCAATACCACAACCACCACCACTACCAATATCACAACCACCACCACTATCAATACCACAACCACCACCACTACCAATACCACAACTACCACCTATATCAATACCACAACTTCCACCACTAACAATACCACAACTTCCCCCCTACCAATACCATAATTACCATTACTACCACTACTACCACCACTACAAGTACCACAACTACCAGCAATACCACAACTACATCCAATACCACAACTACCACCAATACCACAACTACCACCACTACCAATACCACATCTACCACCACTATGAATACCACAACTACACCAATGACACAACTACCATCAATACCACAACTACCACCAATACCACATCTACCACCACTAGCACTACCACTACAATTACTACCATCACTAAAGCACTACACCCAACACTACCACTCCCAAAACCACCACTAGCACTACTACCACCACTACTACTACAACTTTCGTTACCACTACTAATACCACCACCGCCACTACCACTACTACCACCACTACCACTAACACCACTACCAATACTACCACCACTACCAATACCTCTACTACCACTACCAATACCACTACTACAACCACTATCAATACCACAACTACCACCACTACCAATACCTCAGCTACCACCACTATCAATACCACAAATGCCACCTCTACCAGAACCACAATTACCACCACAACAAATACCAAAATACCCCCATACCAATACCACAACTACCACCTTTACCACAACTACCACCACTATCAATACCACAATTACCACCACTACCAACACCACAACTACCGCCTACCAATACCATAACTACCACCATTACCACTACTACCACCACTACAAGTACCACAACTACCACCAATACCGATACCACAACTACCCCCTACCAATACCACAACTACCACCACTATCAATACCACAACTACCACCACTACCAATACCACAACTACCACCACTACTAATACCACAACTACCCCCCTACCAATGCCACAACTACCCCCACTATCAATACCACAACCACCACCACTACCAAAACCAAAAGTACCGCAGCTACCAATACCACAACTACCCCCCTACCAATACCATAACTACCACCACTACCACTTCCACCACCACTACCACAACTACCACCAATACCACAAATACCACCCCTACCAATACAACGACTACCACTATCAATATCACAAATACCACCACTACAAGTACCACAACTACCACCAATACCACTACTACACCACTACCACTACTACCAACACTACCAATACCACTACGACTACTACTACCACAAATACTACTACCAATACTACCACTACCAACACTACCACTACTACCACCACTACCACTACCACTACTACCACAACTACTTCTACCAATTTCGCTTCCACTACTTCCAACACTACCACCACTACCAATACCACTACAACCACCACTATCAATTCCACAACTACCACAACTACCAATACCACAACTACTACCAATACCAATTTAACAATTACCACTACTACCACAACTACCACCACTACCAATACCACAACTACCACCACTAACAATACCACAACTACCACCACTATTAATATCACAACTACCACATCTACAAGTACCAAAACTACCACGAATACCACCACCACCGCTACTACCACCACTACCACTACCACCACTACCACTACAGCCAACACTTCTACTACCACTTTCACTACCACTTCCACTACTACTTCCACTACTACAACCACTACTACTACCACTACCACCACCACCACTACAAATACCACTACTACCACCATTACCACTAGAACCACTACCAATACTACCACCACTACCAATACCACTACAACTTCTACTATTACCACCACCAACACTACTACTACCACTACTTTCAACACTACTACTGCCACTACTATCACCACTAACACTACTGCTACCACTACTACAAACACTACCACTACTACCACCAATACCAATACCCCACCTCCACTACCAATACCACTACTTCCGCCAATACCAATACCACAACTACCACAACTACCACCACTACGAACACCACAACTACCACCACTTTCAATACCTTTAATACCCTCACTACAAGTACCACAACTACCACCAATACCACTACTACCACTACTACCACCACTACTACTACCACTTCCACTACCACTACCACTACTACTACCACTTCCACTACCACTACCACTACTACTACCACTAAATCTACTACCACTACCACCACCACCACTATCAATACCACTACTACCACCACTACCAATACTACCACCACTACCAATACCACTACCACTGCCACTACTGCCACCACCAACGCTACTACTACCACTTCTACCAACACTACCACTACAACACTTCCAATGCCATTACTACCACCACTCCTACCACCACTACCACTACTACCACTTCCACTTCCACTACCACTACTACTACCACTACTACTACTTCTACCACCTCACCACCACTACCACTACTATTACTACTACTACTACTACTACTACTACTACTACTACTACTACTACTACTTCTCCTACTACCACCACTACCACTACCACTACTACCACTACTTCCACTACTATCACTTATACTAATACTACTTCTACTACCACCACTACCACTATAACTAGCACTTATACCACTACTACCGCCACTACCACTTCCACTACCACTACTACTACCACTACTACTACCACTACCACTTCAACCAACACTACCACTACTATTACTACTACTAATACTACTACTTCTCCTACTACCACCACTACCACTACCACTACTTCCACTACTACCACTACCACTTATATTAATACTTCTTCTCCTAATACCACCACTACCACTATAACTAGCACTTATACCACTACTACCACCACTATCACTACCACTTCTGCTACCACTTCTTCTACCACTACTACTACTACTACTACTACTTCACTACTACTACTTCTACTACTACTACTACTTCTACAACCACTACTAATTCTAATACATTTTACGAGTATATAACTTCTACTACTTCAGCTTCTGATTGTTCTGCTTCTGCTGCTACAGGTACTTCTTCTACCAATACTTTTTTGCAATTTTGTTTTGCAACTCATCGGGAACATTTGAAGGATTTAGTGACATTTGACCTGTTTGGTGAAAACAAATAACGCATATATAAAGGAATTGCAGGAACTGCTACATGTCAGCAAATTCACAGAGTCCTTCCCCTCCCCAAACCGACCCCGACGTGTGCCAGTCTTACATGTAAAACAACAATCGGAAAGGTTAAATAATTAGGTCAGTGTCAATAAACAAGTACTGCTAGCTTACACGTAGCCAGGCTGTCCTCTTCTTATCAGTTATAATGTAGAACTTCCGTTATGTATACATTGTGTAGTGATATCAATAAATTTCGCGGGCCCGGGATGAACTTCGCGCAGAAGGCACAGATGACATATCTCGACATGAATATGCGCTGTTGTATTTCTGTAAAAAATAAGATAATCTATGTTTGATTTCGCTAGGATTAAGTTTCGCGCTCTTTCTCCAGTGCAAAATACGCAAAAAATAACCCACACTTTTTTTTTAACTCAAATGGTTTTTTCGCGCGTGCAAAAATTCGCACTGTATTATTTTTGTTAAATTATTAACAATAATTGGTATTGTAATTGGTATTGCATGGTGTAATTCACGCATTTACCCTAGCGCAAAATACGCGAAATTTAAACCCTTTGAAAATAAAATGATACCACAGTATTAAATACTACAAATTCTACAAATTTTGAATTCAGTTAGATTTTGGCTTGAAATCAAAACATCATACACGATGCACGGCGAATGATATTTTCGTTGAGAAAAAGCGCGGGAAAGTATAATTGAAAGAACCTTGTTCATTGTTACCTTAAGCCACACCTTTTGTTATTGTTTCAACATCCGCAAGGGGAATGAACCCACAGCGACAAAATTTGATTGACAGCAAAACCTTATTTAGAGGTGAAATACATCGTCTTTCGATTGGACCAACAGTTCTAACAGTCGTCGCATTACAAAAAAAACGTGGTCGGCGTCTTTTGAAGCGCTGCAGTGCAACAGGTGTTTACGGAGGTTGCTCGCTGGGTCAAAATCTAATTCAAATCGAAATGTGTAGTAAATTAAATGATCCATGCCAATGTTTTAAATAATGTTCCATTTTTGCCTGAAGTTTGGAAAATTTCTGATTCTTTCGGTAGCTTTTTTGTAGTGTAGTGAAATTACAGATAAAGACATTTAAAAAAAAAACTGTCAATACTTTAAATAAACAGGTTCAATTTAAAGCAATTATACCTGTGGAGGCTTTCAAAGAAATGTAGGAGGAAATACATGTTCTTCTGAGTTATTTTAGTCCTTTTGAAACGTTTGATTTAACAAAATTCAACAAAATAAGCTGAATCATAATACGTTTGTTCTGGGCAGGTGTTCTCTACTTAATGGCTTATTAAATTGCTGACATCTTTTGTGACTCGTTAGAGAATATGGCAGGGGCGAATCCAGCGGAGTGTCAGTGGAATTCTAGAAACCCCTTGTTGAGCCGCAATATTTAATTTCCACGGGAAATGTGGCTAGAAAGTTGATATTATTATTTTACTTCCATAAAACTTCCCAAAAACGAACCTCCTTTTTGGAAATCTTGCATCCGGCCCTGTATGGTAGCTTATTGACGCTATCTAGATTATTATTTCGCCGCAAAATAACGTCATGCGAGAGAACGAAAACACTTCATGCGAAAAGACGAATTAAACATATATGAAGACCCGCGAAATGGATAAACAAAGAAACGAAATGACGCGATGCAAATCAACACAGTGAAACTATTGAACTCTAAGATTGCATTTACAGCTGTTCTTACATTGAAATTCTGTAAAGATACATTAATTTCTAACATGCACCTGGCTCTACGTCCTTACGTAGACATTAGGAATGTTTTGAACGAGTTTTTGCCGAAAAACTAGACACGAAACACGGGCATCTGTCATTTCACAATACCTACGAACCAACTTCATCCTATACGATAAGGTCATATTCATCTAACGAATCATAATTTACGATGGTACGCAGTGTGTCGTATTTCTTTAAGAGGCTTGACTACAGCAAACGCCGCCAGCAACTTATTGGTCTGTGCACAATGTTTCGACTTGCGACTTTGTTGAGCTCGCACGTTTTGTCACAGCAGGACGAGCTGATGCGAGGAAAAAAACCGCCGTCATTCGCTTTGTCATCAACGTAGCTATTCCAAGAGTCATTCAAATTACGTATCGCGAATTCTTCTGTTATTGTTCGTAATATTGCGGGTATTTGTGTTTTGTATCATTAAAAATTCTTCTATATTTTGTGAAAAGAACGAGTTTTTGTCTGTATGAATATAAGAATTGAATCGATATTTGACTCTGTTCATCTAGGTATGAAATACATTTGGAATTTTTGAAAAATAAGTTTGACATTTAAAGACAATCGGGTTTCAGATACTTTAAACAACCCTAATATTTTCCCTAACCACATGAACACCATCAAATATAAATGCAATCCTTAAATATTGTCTGAAGGCAATAGCTTCGCAAGTTAAACCAGTGTTAATATATGACATTGTAAACATCGCTTGTTGAACAAAGAAAGATAACTTTATTAGACAAGTGGTATCAAAAGTTTCAGAATTGTGTCCCTTCAAATTTAAATAGTTACATGTACTGAATTTGTTCAATCAATAAACATTGCCAGGTCTTATGGAAAACAACACAATAAAATTTAGAAAATATGTTAACTACGCGTTTCGACATTAAGTTTTTATTATGGTGGCTGATTTAGGCCATTTCGTTTTCTCGCTATTTCGCCGCGAAATAACGCCAAACGAAAAGACGAAATAACGAAAAAAAAAAACACGCGAAAAGACGAAATAACGAAAGAACGCCACGCGAAATAACGAAAAACGCTATTTTTGCGCGAAATAACGAAAAGTCGCCGTGCAAAAAAACGCAAATTTAACTTACAAAATAGCGTTCTTTCTAGTTTTGCCTGGCGTTTTTTCGTTCGTTCTCTTTGCATAGCGTTCTTTCTAGTTTTGCCTGGCGTTTTTTCGTTCGTTCTCTTTGCGTCTTTCCGTAATTTCGCTTGACGTCTTTTCGCTAGGCGTTATTTCTTTAGTTTTCCTGGTGTTTTTCGTTGTTTCGCCTAGCGTTTTGTCGTTATTTCGCTTGGCGTTATTTTGCTTTGCGTCTTTTCGTTATTTCGCTTGGCGTTTTGCGTCATTTTGTCTTTTCGCATGGCGTCTTTTCGTTATTTCGTCATTTTGCGTGGCGTCTTTTCGTTATTTCGTCTTTTCGCGTGGCGTGCTTTCGTTATTTCGCTCGGCGTTATTTCGTTATTTCGCTGGCAGACAGAAAGAATAGTTAAAATCATAGATGGTAAATACAAATAAAAATCTTCGGTTAATACAAACATGGGTGTCAGAAAGTTGAACTAATTTATGAGCATACCTAATTTAATCGGAAAATAATATTGTACAAAATTTGGCAACCCGGATAAGATGTAGATAGACCGTAATCAGACTGCGTGGATAGACCCCAATCAGATTTCGTGGAAAGACCGTGGTCTGACTGCGTGGGTAGACTGTGATCAGACTGCGTCGATAGACCGTGATCAGACTGCGTGGATAGACCGAGATCAGACTGCGTGGATAGACCTTGATCAGACTGCGTGGATAGACTGTGATCAGACTGCGTCGATAGACCGTGATCAGACTGCGTGGATAGACCCTGATCAGACTGCGTGGATAGACCGTGATCAGACTGCGTAGATAGACCCTAATCAGACTGCTTGGATCGACCCTGGTCAGACTGCGTGGATAGACCCTGATCTGACTGCGTGGATAGACCCTGATCAGACTGCGTTGAAAGACCGTGATCAGACTGCATGGATAGACAGTGATCAGACTGCGTGGATAGACCCTGATCAGACTGCGTGGATAAATTGTGATCAGACTGCGTGGATAGTCCCTGATCAGACTGCGTGGATAGACCCTGATCAGACTGCGTGGAAAGACCCTGATCAGACTGCGTGGATAGACCGTGATCAGACTGCGTTGAAAGACCTTGATCAGACTGCGTGGATAGACCCTGATCAGACTGCTTTGAAAGACCGTGATCAGACTGCGTGGATAGACTGTGATCAGACTGCGTGGATAGACCCTGATCAGACTGCGTGGATAGACCCTGATCAGACTGCGTGGGTTGACCGTGATCAGACTGCGTGGATAGACCCTGATCAGCTTGCGTGGATAGACCCTGATCAGACTGCTTTGAAAGACCGTGATCAGACTGCGTGGATAGACCCTCATCAGACTGCGTGAATAGACTGTTATCAGACTGCGTGGATAGACCCTGATCAGACTGCGTGGATAGACCCGGATCAGACTGCGTGGAAAGACCCTGATCAGACTGCGTGGATAGACTGTGATCAGACTGCGTGGATAGACTGTGATCAGACTGCGTAGATAGACCTTGACCAGACTGCGTGGATAGACTGTGATCAGACTGCGTGGATAGACCGTGATCAGACTGCGTAGATAGATCTTGATCAGACTGCGTGGATAGACCCTGATCAGACTGCGTGGATAGACCCTGATCAGACTGCGTGGATAGACCCTGATCAGACTGCGTGGATAGACCCTGAACAGACTGCTTGGATAGACCGTGATCAGACTGCGTGGATAGACCGTGATCAGACTGCGTGGATAGACCCTGATCAGACTGCGTTGAAAGACCGTGATCAGACTGTGTGGATAGACCCTGATCAGACTGCGTTGAAAGACCGTGATCAGACTGCGTGGATAGACCATGATCTGACTGCGTTGAAAGACCGTGATCAGACTGCTTGGATAGACCCTGATCAGACTGCGTGGATAGACTGTGATCAGACTGCGTGGATAGACCGTGATCAGACTGCGTGGATAGACCCTGATCAGACTGCGTCGATAGATTCTGATCAGATTGCGTGGATAGACCCTGATCAGACTGCGTGGATAGACCCTGATCAGACTGTGTGGATAGACTGTGATCAGACTGCGTGGATAGACCCTGATCAGACTGCGTGAGTAGACCCTGATCAGACTGCTTGGATAGACCCTGATCAGACTATGTGGATAGACCCTGATCAGACTGTGTGGATAGACTGTGATCAGACTGCGGGGATAGACCCTGATCAGACTGCGTGGATAGACCCTGATCAGACTGCGTAGATAGACCCTGATCGGATTGCGGGGATAGACCCTGATCAGACTGCGTGGATAGACGCTGATCAGACTGCGTGGATAGACCCTGATCAGACTGCGTGGATAGACCCTGATCAGACTGCGTGGATAGACCCTGATCAGACTGCGTGGATAGACCCTGATCAGACTGCGTGGATAGACCCTGATCAGACTGCGTGGATAAACCCCGATCAGACTGCGTGGATAGACCGTGATCAGACGAAAAATCGACAAGACGCCAGGCGAAATAAGGAAAAGACGAAAAAAAGAAATAACGCCGCGCAAAATAACGAAAAAACGCCAGGCGAAACAACAAAACACGCCAGGCGAAATAACGCCGAGCTAAACGACGCCAAGCGAAATAACGAAAAGACCCCAAGCAAAAGAACGAAGGTAGAAAGAACGCTATTTTGTACTGTTAAATTGGCGTTTTTGCACGGCGACTTTTCGTTCTTTCGCGCAAAAAGAGCGTTTTGTCGTTATTTCGCGTGGCGTTCTTTCGTTATTTCGTCTTTTCGCGTGGCGTTTTTTCGTTATTTCATCTATACGCGTGGCGTATTTACGTTATTTCGTCTTTTTACTAGGCGTTATTTCGCGGCGAAATAACGAAAAAACGAAATGGCATAAATCAGCCACCATACTTTATGGTGGTAGTAGTATATGACATCACATAGAACACGGGAAGCTGCAAAATAAAGAATTGGAAAGGGACGTTGTCAAATACGGAAATTCTAATCTAAGGAGTTGTATCAAATTTTTGGATTACATGTAACGATGCACTAAGTATCCAAAAAATCATTCATGCTATATAATAAAACTTATTATAAATAACAAGAATAAACTACTAGTAAATTATTACTAATGGCTCAGCGATATTAACCTTTGGTGCGGGTGAGACCCAAATCTCACAACAATTGGAGGAATTCCGCAATCACCCCAATTGATCCACCAGATTAACCCCCACCCCAACGAAATATAGAATTTTAAGTAAGTTTAAGAACGCTTTGCCACCCAAGTGCCAAAAAAAGCATTTGTTAGAACTTTACAAAATGGGTAAAGGGAATCAACTGTTCTACCTGAACGGTGTTGTGAAATTAGGAAGGACTGTGAAAGCTGGGGTTTAGCATCATCAGTATGGGGTTCATACCATCGTTTGGATGGATCAAAATTGTACTGTTTATTGGACAGGTGTAAATATTGAGTTGCGCTCAACCCGGGCTAGGCGGCGTGGGTAGTAATAAGCATTTCCATTACTGCCCATGAACAGGCTCAATCAAACCGAGCCTGCAATATTTTCATAATTGTCGTGTTCGACGGTCTTTAAAGTTCTTATCTATTGTAAATAAACACACAACTGCTACAATGTTTTTGGCAGTTATTTTATTCAAAACATAACAAGAACAATAAATACATCGATGATTTATAATAAATATTAAATAAATAAAGTAAATGAAAATGAAAAATATATTTGCTATTATGCACTGACATCAATGAATATGAAGAACAAAATTCAAAGCAATACTGTAACAGTTCTAAAGAATCAGATAGAACTTTTCAGCATTCATCCCTCAACATAAACAAAGCTTGTTGGGAACATAAATAAATAACTTATTTATAATTTATTAAATTGATAATTAATATCTAGACAGTCACGTGATACCATCAGGTAATATCATAATCATATAAATGTAATACTTAACAAAGATGGATGCGGACTTAATGTCAATCCAGAGGGCAATTTAAGAGTAGAGGAATTCACATATTTATTACAAAAAAAGTTTATATTGTCAATTAAACTTACATGTCACGTGACTGTCAAGTTATTAATAACTTACTGTATCATAAATCGTATTAAATACTGCTATCAAATAATATCATGTTTGGATTATAATAATTAGAAAAAACGCCAAGATTTTGACGTCTTCTCAATGTGTTTTACCCGCATATTTGCTCATAATCATGCTTCTATGTGGTATAAATACAAACATACATTTACCAGTTAGATCACAGAGCAGAGTCTGAGTTGTCAGGGTAAAGTATTTTTTTCTATTCATTTCTAGTCTAACTCTCTAAAAAGTATACGTATGTCTTAGTACATTGTGAAATTCATAGTTCACCAAGTTGTTGAAAGGTTGCCAATCCACAATGTTCAGAGGTTGCCATCCCGTGCAGATTAAGGTTGTCATCTATTGTAGCTCAGGAAGTATCCAATAGTTTAACGTATGACATCTTACTAAGTTCAAAGATTGAAAGATTACCTAGTTCTAACGTCGATTCAAAGTTACCCTACTTAAGTTGTTAAAAGGATCACAAAGAATTCAATGTTCAACCGCCCACTGAGATTCGTTGCATTCATCGTTTGACTGGTGTAAAGATTGACTAGAACATGTTGCATGTACCCGTCGGATTTCTCGCAGATATTTGATGTACAGTCTTCATCAGAGACCTGTGTATGAAATAAATACAAAATCATTAAAGCTTTGAAGATGTTTCAGTTGTACTGCATAGAATATTAAACATAACATGTAAATAGAGATGAAGTCATATTATTTTATTTGTCATACACCGACATAAAAGCAAAATGTTATTATTTTGTATTTAGGCTTTTGTTATACTTAAGTTTGTTTCAGACAGGGCTAAAACTTCAGTATTGATATTTTAATTTTACAAAAAGTCGCAAACACCTCCCGATGGATGATCAAACATACAATGCTGGATTGATACATGTAAACACGAAATCTATTACCGCACAATATAAAAAATAAGAACTGTTGTTTTATATAGATTTCTTACCGTGACAAAACTTTTCTAAGAACTCTGGTTTGATGGCATTAAGTTCGTCATAGGACGGTACTTTGATGTAGTGTCGGTCCGTTGGGCTGCTACACAATGTCTTTAATTCATCCTCCACCACACTATCGCCTATTGCAACGACGAATATTTCTACATCGTAATTCTTCGTACGTCTGGCTTCATTCAGGACTGCTTTGGGGTCAAACAGACGGTCATCAACGAAAATTACAGCCATGTGACGCGCTTTGTCTCGGCCGCCATTTTCTTCTGTGTACGCATGCGTGCGCAACTTTTTTAGCATATGAGGCAATCCGGAAACTTGAGTTGAACGGAATGCTTTTGTTAACTCCCCCTGGTCGATATAGTCTCCTAGATTAATGTTGTCGGCGCCGCAGTTTCTAGACTCCAGCCCCACTCGAATATTGTCGTTTGCCATGTTAAAATCAGGCAGAAGTCCGCCAATGAACTCGTAAATCTGGGACGTATGGGATGCGCCTACTTCCGCCGGATCGACTAGAAACATAACGTCAGCAAGGTTGGTTTTCCCACACGCAGGCGCAAAAGCTGCGTCTTTCTGATCCTCAGCTAAAACGTAAATAAACAGATGTTTAACGCTATGCAGCATGAAACTGAAAACCATTCAAAATAAAGTCAACCGTGGAATTAACCAATTACATTTGTAATTACAGAGTGTCTTGCTAGATAGACTATATTATTTTTTAACGTTTTATCAATAAATATTTATTTACAAATGAACTGATCATTTTAATTGCCTTAATATAGAATCAGTAAAGATGATCGTTTGAAGAATTAAATAACAAACGGAAGTAGGAGGGTTTTTTCACTTTTTAACTCATCCTTAAGTTTGTTAATACAGTTTTGAAAATTTATCCTTATATAGAATAAGTAAAGATAATTCTTGTATAATAAAATAACGAACAGAAGTTGGAGTTTGTTTTAACTTATTAATTTATCCTTTGTTTACACAATCTTTAGAATTTAATGTAACCGTGACGCACATTACGTAATTATATAGCTGTATTTACGTAAAAATAATGTTTGAATAAAACCACATAAATGTTTGAAATATTTCAAGTACAATTAAAATAAAATTTATTAATATCTTCACAGGTTGTCACTGCTTGGTTTTCCTTGATAGTAGTTAGCAGTAAATTTTGCCTAAATAAAACCACATATATTTTTGAAATATTTCAAGTACAATTAAAATAAACTTCATGAATACCTTCGCAGGCTGTCATAGCTAGGTTTTCCTTGATGGTTGTAAGTAGTTCGTAGTTCCCCACTTGGTACATGTATTTATCCTTGGGTTCGCTGGCTATGGCAGCAAGCTCGCTCTGGTCAGTCTGACCACCGATCCCCACGGCAAACACCGTGATACCATCCTCCTGTAAAGATAATTGGCAGAAGTGTTTGACATAGTATTGACTTAACTTCGTTCAATTGTTAATACACCTACAGTTTATTGGTAATTGAAAATTGACAATACACCGTTTTTTTAAAGCATAAATATGACAGAATTCTAATTTGCTTTAGTTTGATATTTTTTGGTCTCAATCATTGTACATGTACATGTATTTACTTTTGTTTCCTGTTTCTAAATTTCTCATTTCTTTTTTTTCTTTATTCGTGCATATGCGAGTGTAAATTTTTTACGGCCCTTCATACATGTACATAATATATTGAATGATTTTGCTTGTTTTATGATCTTTACTTTTTACGACAGATAAATGGTGAATATCTAAAGAAGCAACAGAAAAATGGCAATTTTATCCTTTTCAAGACTAATATTGATTTGTATTCCTAGATATAGGATTTTTCATTAAACGCCGACCTCAAACAACATTCAAACCTTACCATTAATTACAGATTCCCGACTGAGAAATTATAAAAATTGTCGAGAAATCTAAACAATTTAATTCAATACCCTGGATTGATACATGACTGGCAATTTATCACAATAATGTGATGATAAATGTCTTGTACAATCTCGTTTTTATTGGCCCGGGTCTTGTAAATGTTGTACGTACGCCAATAACAAAAAATATGTAAAGTATTTTTGCACGATTCGATTTGCGGAAATGCGATTTTCCCTTAACTATAAATACCTTTTTACTTTAGATATACATGTATTCATAATTAAAAAGGGTAATTTATGACACAACATACCTTTAACTTCGCTGCGGCTGTTTTTGTTTTCTCCGCGTTATAAGATTCGCCGTCGGTTAAAACGATTAAAATCCTTGCGACACCTGGCCGAACAATGTTCTTGTTAAGTCCCCGCGTTCTTACACCATCCAGAGCGTCGTAAGTATAAGTTCCACCCAGGTACTGAGGGATAGTCTTCACCGCCGCTTGAATCTGCTCCTTCGTATCGTAGGTGTCGAGTTCGATATTCTCGTGATATCGATAGGAAAATGATGAAACCCCTACTCGGGTTTTGTTTGGTGCAATGTCAAATATGTCGATGACGTCACTGACAAAGTTGAGCTGTTTCTTAAAGTCCACGGACCAGATACTTGAAGAAGAATCCATCAGAAAGAACAATTCTGCTGGTTTCCCGCCACAAACTGCAAGGAGGAACCAAACGAGTTTATCAGAGGTCAAATACAAACAAACAAAATCGCTCAAACTTTCAAGTTCATTAATTTGCATTATTTTATAGTTACATGTAATGCTAAGAGTGTTCGGTAAAAAGGGCATGAACATTTATTTTCGCGAGGCCTAATATTCACGGATATGATGAAAAAGGACATTTTATTTAGGACATACATGAATTATATAAAGCAGATTGCTTCCATTTCAGTTAAGCTATTCAAAACTCTGGTAACAATATAAAATATATTATTATTTCTATACGACTGAAATATCCAATTTCGAATATTTTTAATTGATACGATACAGTTTCAAGAATTCAATTACCCCTTATGAAGGTAAAGTTTAATATACGAGCTTAATGTTTTAGTACCTTTATTAGGCGAATCTTTTGTCGGCGCAGTCTGCACCCCTGTCACCTAAAATCGGAAAACAAAATGTTATATATGTATTTGTAAAACCAAACAGTAAAATTGTCATCAGACACCGTAATAACATTATCATATTATACCAAATATGTTCAATGCACAGGTCTAATAAAAAACACTTTACTGATTAATATGTGAATGATTTATGAAAAAAAACATACTTTTCAATGGTCTTTACTTTAGATATCCGATTTTAATTTGCGAGGCTTATTTCTCATAATACATAATTATTTAATGCGAAATCATCTGTTTAAATTATCAATAATTATCTTTCTGTTTATATTCATTAATTTAATTTAAATTGCAAATTTAAATAAAATAACAATAACTTACAACAATTAAACATAACACTGCCGTCGCTGAATACTGGATGAGATTCATAATGTCCTTTAAAATTTTCAAAACGTTATTTAAATCTAATATTTAATTATTAGTTTAGTATCTTCAGTTGAAGTAATACTGCTACGGATGAATTTACTACTTTTATACCCCTTAATTCATGATAATCAATGAATGGGACCGTGAGAATTGTTAATTCGATTGGTATTTTAAGTATTCCTAAAATCTTACGGAAACAGGCGGAAATTTACGATTTCTTCCATATACGGACATGTTCACGATAATAGTTATGTGTTTTTTACTTTATCAAGCGTGCACAGTAAGATGATCTTGCAAGATAAACGATTATATTTAGAAACGGTTCAAGTACCTCCTTAGCCGTAAGGCATGTACGTGTTTGTTTGATGTAATTAAAGTACGTGCACAATGCATCACAACTTAACATTACAATGAGATGGCGCTCCCTGTTACTAAAAATAGACTATTTGTACTTTCTGGATTGCAAAGGGAAATTGACAGTCAGTCGGTTAGTATGTCATTTAATTTTAAGTTCATCTTTCCTTGTTCGGACACATTTTAAAACTGTTAACTGTTAAAACTGTGATGTTGGCATCCTTCTGTCTCTAGAGGCAATGGAGTCTGCACCCGAGCATTTTCTTAGTTGTGAGGATGCAGCGCCGGTTGTGGCCGGGCTGAATAAGCCAATGTGGGAGCTGCATCTCCTGTCTCACTTACTGCAAGTATGGTCAGTGATGGGTACCATGGTGATTGCATTGATAGGCTGGGCCCTCTGCTATTCAAAATACAAAAGAAAAAGTAATAGCGGGTTTACAAAGTAGGGGCATCCGTGGCCGAGTGGTTAAGGTTTTCGACTGAGAATCACTCGCCCTTCACCAGGGTCAAGATCTTTCATGTGAGGAAGCTAACCAGCTAGCTTGCGGAACGTCGGTGGTTTTACCAAGGTGTCCGCTTGAGCCTAAAAATTGCCCGGAGGGGCACATGGGGTCTTCCTCCACCGTGGAAAGCTGGTATGTCCACACCATAATGTCCTCGTTAAGTGGCGGGAGGGACATAAAACTGGGAAGTAACAACAACAACAAAAAGGTTTACAAATTAGCTGTTTAGCAGCAGCTAGGGCTATCCCTTTAACCTGGCCGTTCATACATCCAAAAGGACAGTGGTCATACATCATTGTAACGAAAAATGTCTGAAAACGTTTAATTAGTCTAACACCAGCTAGATGGTTTATGAAAAAATAACACTAAAATACTTATTATCTTAAAGTTATATTTTTATTTAATTTCTTTTTTTCTGATATATTACGCTGAACCATCTAGCAAATATGGGAAGTGAAGTGCATATCAATGATTAACCTGCAGGTGATGCTTTTCTCGTAGACTTATTATCGCATTAGTGGAAAAGAATATATAAAAGAACATAGGGACGGGAGCCAGTCTAAAGTTTGATAGTACATCAAACTGTAAGGAACTTTGATTTTGTTAACTGCCAACATGGTTTTGCAAAGCACCAGATCATCGCATTATGTCTTATACAATGTAGTCCTACCCAGCTTTATTGATACAATTGATTGTGACATTAGATAAATTGACTGATGATTTAATGGATAACTTGTTGTCGCATTAAGGTACACCAAGTAAAGTTAAAACTATTTTACAAACGAATGAAAATAATTCATCAACAATTTCCTTATTAAGCTTCGGAATGTTACAAATAACAGTACGCAAACAAACCATGACGCTACTGTACCATGTACGAGTATAACGAATCAAACCAGAATTGCAAGAATGCGACAATTGTGGCAAAATAAATCAAGTCAGGATGTTCATGACTGGAAAAATTATAAATTGAGAAAACAACCTATGAAATTTCATCAACAAATGTGAAAAACACAATTTGGTGGTTTATAATTTCATGTACGTCTTTGTAGAAAGCGCATCTGCATTAAATTTAGCCTCTTTAAAACTCCAGTTACACAGAGCCATCGGTGATCAGTCGGTAGTTTTTTTAGCCAAATTATAGAGTGAACCGATGACAAGGGATTAACCGCCGATATCAACTATTGGTCACATGTTTGCCACCAGGTCTATCAATTGCTATTGGGGATAGATGAGTTACGTCGGTGAAAAATTACCGATCGGAATTTTTAGACATGTTTAAAATTCTCGATCGGTGAAAATATTTTACAAATAACCGACCGTCAACTTGTCTACCACTGATCATCACCGATCAATATCCTGTTTAAAACCGACATCACCGATCGACAACCTGTCTACTTCCGATAAATCCGATTTGCCACCGATAAGCAACCAATCAACTAATACTTACCACCGATAGAAAAAGATGAGAATCAATGTGTTCAAGCAACTCATGAAATATCTGTTTAACCGATAAACACTTACCAATCACCGATGGCTGTTTACAAAGAAAACCAGAAATAAAATAACACATGACAACCGATCAAAACAGCGATTAACTTAAAATAAAACAACCGATTGGGCACCGACAGTCTGTGTAACTGGGCCTAACGTACGAGCTACGAGTTTACAATGAACTAGCCAACGTTGAAATAGGCACACCGGGAGGCGCGTAATTTACTTTTTATTTTTACGTTATGAATCTGTCGCTTCATTCTAAAAGCGTTTATAGAATGGAACAGAACAGAACAGAATGGCAGGGCACGGTACGATACATGTACGGTACGGTACGGTACGGTACGGTACGGTACGGTACGGTACGGTACAGTACAGTACAGTACAGTACAGTACAGTACAGTACAGTACAGTACAGTACAGTACAGTACAGTACAGTACAGTACAGTACAGTACAGTACAGTACAGTACAGTACAGAATCGAATAGAATTGTTTAGGCAATAATAAAACTGTTTAGGCAATAAGTGATAAACTTGACGAAATCGCTCACACTCCCTGGAAAAAAGTTTTTCAGAAAAACAGAGGCCACATATATACAAGCCCAGACTCAGCATTTGAAAATATGCAATAAATTTAATTTCTATATTATAAAATCTTATATTTCAAATACACTTGGAATCAGTGATGAGTCTGCTTCTTTCTTTTAGATTTCTAATAAAACATTTCAGATCTGAGTGTTTGGCAAGGTACCAAATAAAGTGCTGACTTGCTTTTAAATATGGAGAAGTTTTTACTAATCATCTTATTAATGCACACTATTACATAACAATAAACGCTATTTGATGAAATGTGGGCCCGATAAATTATTTTAATAGCTAGTTAGACTTAAACATACAAAACACATATAATTATGGCAATATTATAATCATGGCATAAAAAGAGCGAATTGGATTCCATATAGATAATAATATGTCCGAATCTAGATCTCCAGAAACAAATCAAGAATTTAAACCTGTAGTAAAGTAAGTAAGGTAAATTAGTTTATAATAAGTGAAATAAACATTTTGATGTACTTTAAGTTGTATGATACGTTTGACCGAATTCAATGAATCAGAATCATCATTATTATCATTATGATTAAGTGAATCATAAAATTATCATTAATTATCTCACACCAAAAATCACAATAAATAGAAATATTTATTTACAACAATTGGCAAAGTTGCGGGATAAATCGATATGAAACAAAAGGCATTCTCTCCTAAACCGAAGGTAAAAATAGCAAAATGAGAGAAACGTTTTGTTTCGCTTTAAAGCGGCATTACTTCAATTTAACCCGCTCTTGTATGAAATAGTTCATGTACTGGAACTAAATTGGAACTAAAGGTATACATTTGCAGAATTAGTTCGGGCTAATAAAATTTTAATTTACTAAAATAAATTTTGTCCGCGCGACTAAAAGCGAAAGTAGGATTTCCGAAACGTCACAGAAATCGAGATCGCGCATGAAGTGGTCTCTTCGTCGGTGCTAAATATAGCTCCATTATATTTAGCTTCTTAAAAGTTCGTTAACGATAATTTAACAATATCGTTGAAAATCCCGTCTATAAGAAAGAATTCGATCGGACCTTTTGTTTTCTGTTAGAGAGTTTATATATTGGAGTCTATATGGAAAAATATGAATTTTCAATACATGAAGTATATTCTTACTTAAGTTTAGGGCTGGGGCTTTAACTAGGAAGTTGCTTTCGTTCATTTTGATTTGTTTGGTTGTGGAGCAAAATTTTACCTGGCAAGTAACAGGAACCATATAGGTTTTAATTAAATGGGACAATCTGAAAATAGCTAGTGCGTAAAACATTTCCTAGTCGCGGATGTAAAAAATAGTTCCTGTTTTGATGATGTATTAATTGCTTACATGCCACATAGGAATTCTCTTGTTTTTTTACCCGGCATTCTGAAATATTAAGTATCGGACTGGCAAACTGGAAAAAAACCGGAAACAGTTTTGAGGTGGTAATACATTTTCTTTCGCAACATATATCTTTCTAACCAGTGTTTTTGTCCAGAACCCATTCTTTATAGTTACTAATTAATAATTTTCTCATTCATAACTGTGAAAAAAATACGTCATAGCTCATGACTGGTCTTACACAAGGGCGGAGAAAGGGGGAGAGGGAGGTAGTGGGATGACGGTGGAAGTAAAGATGTGGGACGTCGGGGGTGAGGGGCGGTGGGTGGGCTGTTAAAAGATGACTTTTTTTCTAGCAAAACGCGGGAAATACTGATCAGCTTCCCTCGCGTTTTTTTCACCGGTGAAGGAAAAGTCATCTCACACCGTTCCAAGATGTTAACCTGCTTTTTAATTTGTTATACGTGTCTTAAAAGACTGTTGTCGGTTTTTGTTTTTAATTTTATAGACACTCGTCTGAGCGGAAAATTCCGTAATTTTATGCTATGCGGCTAGTTTTGTCTTTTTCACTGCCACATGAAGAAACCGGTTTTCGGTCGCGAACTCTAGTATAATATGTATTATAACTAGCAAGAACTCAGTATGTTCTTCTGCACGTACTTGTCTTAATCTTACAGAAAATTTCAACAAAAGACATTCTTGTGGCAACACCGCAATTCCTTTGGTATAACTCGCAAAGAGAAGTTGGTAAAAATCCCCTGCGCCATCAATTGAGGCAATTAATATCAAATCAGTATTACTCAGCAAGCAATTCGTATAATTACAGATAATAAAAAATGCAATGTTCAGCACTTGAAATAAAGTATCATCAAGATGTTGAAACCGTTTGTTATTAGCGTGGGGTAAAGTGGATTCACCTACAAAACGGGAAGCGCGCGCGCTCTCATACGCACTTCAAATGGTGAAAGACAAAATACATTCTTTGTTTGTCTTACCTTTTCCGAGTACAATTACTTACTCATCTTAAGTATTTTGTATCAATTGATATCGCATTGAGTGGGTTGCAAATGTCGAAAATATGTTTGCCTCTTGGGAAAAAGGGTATAAATTCCGTGCACTAATCATAAACCGCATATACCGAGTTGCGGAATACTTTTGAATAGCAAAGTTTGATTTGTGGTATTAAAAAATAAGATTTATTAACGAAACAAGATGATATCTGTATTTGCGGTAAGTTTTATTTGTGATCGAATTTAAGCAAATTCTAAATTATGCGCAATCGTTAAAAGCGATGCAAATAAATCGAACCCAAGTGTTTGATTTATGGCGTTCTTTTAGGCTACTCATTTGGTGTTATCTTTTGTTGAACAGGATTGTCATGATGTCTTTTTTAAAATTCGCAGTGTCATGAATCATGTTAAGAATGCTATTTTATTGAGATAACGGTTATGAAATAATGTTACATGTATAGACAGTATATAAGATTCATGACTTACTAAATTTCACGTCTCATCCCAACGCTTTAGCTAGTTTAGCTAGTACATATGCAAATTCTAGCAACGTTGTATTTTTTTGCGTCAAATTTGTAACATTTAATCTTGTTTGTTACTTTTAATGTAAATTTTAACATAACATTAAAAGACCTAATGTAACATTCAGTTAACTCCTTAATAAATTTTTATGTTTTAACAAGTAAACAATTACAGTATCTTGGTGTCTGAAAAGTGTACATGTAGCAATAGACAGACAAGATCCACTTGCTTTTCACTTTGTGTCGGGTACGTTTCCAACAAACTATCATATGCCATCAACATGTTTCTTTTTAACCCTTTGCTCCATATGTACGGGTATTTTCGGATGTGCAACAAAAGTAGAGCTAGATCCACCGGCACGTCATAAAGTCTGATATAGAACTAAAATGTTCACTATTTACTTGAAAAAAAAACTAATTAATCTAGAAGGGAATAATCTAAGAAATTTATCAGAAGGCAAGCGTGTGCCGTTTGATCTCTGTCTACACTGTACGCTGTTAAGTAACGTTAATGTTTTGTTGTTGTTGTGCATTTACAGGTCAGTGCTTTCCTACTGACGTGGTGCGGGGTATGGAGTTTCCCCACAAGTGGCTGCACCAACAAACCTGCCGATGTGGTCTTCATCCTTGACTCCTCCAACAGCATCTGGCCCGGTGACTTCACCAAGCAAACCGCCTTCGTTAGAGATGTTGTTAGACAGTTTGATATCGGACCCGGGGCTCTACAGTCTAGGGTTGGCGTGCTAACGTATGGGCACGATGTGTGGCGACAGTTTGACCTCAAGGACAAGATGGACGTGGGCAGCCTCGTGACTGCAGTGGACGCTATCCAGCACGGACAGGGACGCCGAACAAATACTGGGGATGCTATTAAGGTATTTACGAGGCAAATTTCTGCATAGACTTCAATTCTTCCATTCATATTAATTCTGAGTAATATTAGGGTACGCATTTATTATACGCAGATTAGTGCACACACTTTTGTTATTAGAAAGATACCGTTGAAGATGATTTTGCGGTGAGAAGAGCTAAACTTGTGAAACTAGCAAATGTAGGAAACTAACTAAATTTTTATTTGTTTCTTTTATATTCAATCAAAACCGTCGTAAATTACACAAACTTTAGTATTACAAACTGCATGGAGACACTTTATAAGAGAACAATAGAGTTATTTCACACTGACGGACAGGCGTATATTTTAAATTATTTTGACTCTCTGCGAAAGCTGTTAATGTTAAGAAATGACTTTTATGAATAATAAAATAAAGTAAACCCCCTCATTAATAACACCCCGAAATTAATAACTCCCAATAATAAGACCACAAATTCAAAGTTAATTATTACAGCTTTTCACTTTTTTCTACCCCCACCCCCCACAATTAGACCACCCCACTATAAAGACCACTCGTCCACTCACAGTTAGTCTTTATAACGAGGTTTCACTGTACATATACTTAGATATATCATGTGTTGAAGAAATATTGTTAAAAGAGCTTATTTAACTTTAATTCAATCTACAGTTTGCGGTTGAAGACATGTTTACCGTAGAGGCGGGTCATAGACCAGACGTAACAAGGGTTGCTGTGGTGATAACAGACGGCCGTTCCCAGGACACTAGGGCCACAAAAGCCGCTGCCAAGTTAGCGCACGACTCTGGCATTAAGACGTTCGCCGTCGGCGTCGGTCGTTACATTGATCTCAGCGAGTTGCAAGTGATTGCAAGCGAGCCGAATGAAGATTATCTGTACATGGTTGATGACTTCAACGCACTCTCATCCATCCGAGATAAATTAGCAAAGAAGGCATGCGACGGTAAGAATGTTGTTTAAAATACTGACCTTTACTGATGTTTCATATTTAAACATATGAGCTCGAAAATTAATTGACTATGTTTAAACAATTTTAAATATGTATTATGTTTTAAGATTTTCCTGAACAAAATATAATATGTACATACTTTTTAAACGTCATACTATAAAAGGTAACGGCACAGTTGGGTACTTGTAGGCCTAGCGTTGAAATGCATTTGGAAAAAAACAAGTTGAATTTGGCTCATTTTTAAAGGCGATTGAACTTGTCGACCAGTCGCCATTTCAGCCAATCAGATCCTTGAGATTTTAGACTGGCTTCCATTTTCAGTTTTACAACCTTGATTCATACAGTATATCAATCTTTACAGTTACCCAGGCTCCGTTACCAGTAGTTCAAACCACAACCCCAACTCCGGACGGACCTGCCGATCAGTCAGTTAAATGTAAGTGATACTTGAATCTTGAACAAAGACGAAATCATTTTGACCACATCACCATTAGGCATGGCCATCGAAAAATATTATGATTGATTGAGTAACTTTTTTCAACTTGAGTAAAATGTATTCATGGTTGTGAATGTAGTGTTTGCGTCCGTCTGTAATCAGTCGTTTTACTATACTCGTTTAATGAATATTTCACCTGCTGGAATTACAAAAGTTGTACGATCCTCCGTCTGCCCATGAATTACGATTTACATTGTTTGCCATTCAGTGACTGTCAAAAAATCCAAAATCAGTTATATTAACCTGGCAAAAATCAGTGTATATCTTGATGATAAAAGTTTTAGGTAAAGAAAGTATGTTTTCATTTCCATTTTAGTATGTGGCGGCAAGCCAGCAGACGTCTTCTTCATCGTAGACTCTTCCGGAAGTATCACTAGTAAGGATTTCAACAAAGAGGTCCAGTTTGTACAAAGTGTGGTCAAAGTTTTCGACATCGCCAGTGACAAAACTCGTGTAGGAATTATCAATTTTAGTCACGAGTCTCAAATAGTTGTCTCCCTTGATAACGGTTTAGACAAGGGTAAACTTCTCACTAAAATACGTAACATCGAACATCTCGGTGGTGGAACCTACACAGCCGATGCACTTCGAATGGTTCGGCAAGATGGTTTCACTTCCGCTTTGGAGCGCGGCGGCGCTGCTAAGATAGTGATAGTTTTGACCGACGGTTTGTCAGCTAATGAGGATCAAACCTTGCGGGAGGCCAAACTTACCCACGCCGCTGGTATTACTGTGTTTGCCATCGGGATCGGACAAGGTGTTGACCTAGTAGAGATTAAGAATATTGCCAGCGAACCAGATGAAAACTTTGTGTTCCAGGTTGATGACTTTAGTTCACTTGAGAGCATCAAAGATACTTTAGCCATCAAGACTTGTGGAGTAAAACCGAATGAAAAGGATGACCAGAAAGATCAGCCAGGTAAGCTATTCAAATCTATATTACATACAGTTTCGTTTGTTGAAATATTGTTTGTATTTTTGTGCGCAATTGGATTTTGTCATTTAAAGGCGAAATCATGTCATTCACACAGATGTGTGTGTATAAACGAGCATGGACCTAAAACGCCAATATTTAAATACGTTTGCATTTTTTTTAATTAACCACCTAAAAGCGTTAGGATAAATTAATCAAACTTAAGAGTCTTGTTCATGTTATAAAAACCTTATGAAGTTTATACTTCATGAAATCACCGGATTGTCATGCAAATTATAATCGAAACGTCTTTGTTTTCTTTCTTTTAGCTGTGATACAAATCATAAAATAAAACCTTTATTTTTAGCTGTTTGATTTGTTTAATATTTACAATCAATATGGTATTCGATCAGAATGAATTTTATGAATTGCTAATGGGATACATTTGTTGGAGGATAATAACAATAACCTTATAAATACCAAGTTGCTAAGTTACCTACATAATTGTAAATAATATTTCAGTGTGCCAAGTGAAGAAAAACACAGACATGATGTTTATATACGACACCGCAGCTCTAGGACCTTCCAAATCGGAAGCCATCTCACAATTCATAGCAACGGTCGTCGGCGGCCTTGACCTCTGGTCAGGCTTCCTCCATATTGGCCGTATTACAGACAACTGCCCAACCGGAGGCAACTTCCAGCTTAGTAACAAGCTCACCTCTGCTGATTTTACCAGTATTGGCTTCTCTTCCTACTCAACCCTGCTAAAGAAAGTGAGACGTGCCGGATTTACTTCCGAATATGGCGGCCGTGATGACGCAACCAATACCGCTGTTCTATTTATAGACTCTGATATGCAAGATTCTGATAAGACCGCCCTAAACGAGGCGAAGGCTCTTCGTGGCTCAACGGAAGTGTTTGTTGTTGCTGTCGGAAACAGCCCGACAATCACCGAGTTCTCTCGAACATTCAGGGGCAATAACTATTTCCAAGTAGATTCTTTCAGTGACTTGCAAACGTCCCCCGCCAACTTTCTCAGAAAATTATGTTATTTCTTCAGCACAGACTTTCAGGATTACAACATAGATTACGTAGTCCCTGTCTAGACGATTATCCCTTTTACACAAAAGAATCGATCTATTATATCCTAGTTGTTAGTTACTGTATATATTTATTTTATGTTTTCCGCTCGGGAAAATTTTAGTTTCCGGTGGTAACTCATGAAAAAGTCGATATATTTCATTGAAACAAACAAATGACCTTTATCTAGGCCTATGCATTATTTAAACTATGTTTGTCAAAGCGTCTATAGTTTGCGAAGATATATCTTGTTCCAGTTGACGTATATGACAATTATGCAAAATTTTTATATGTTAGTTTCCGATTTCACAATTTCATTTATTGTACGGCGCACCGTTTGATATAAATGGATTAGAAATGGAATCGGTAAGAGGAAAATCAGGTTTTTTTCACAAGCAAATGTAAACACCGTGTTCAAATGTTAAGAAGACTAACTTCGTAAAATTTTGCTCTACTGGTAAATCAACTTGTGTCGGTCTCTGGTCAACGATGCACAAGTAAATTTCATAACGTTGTGAAATCAGAAACTACGTATCCGCAATCGTCTTTAACCCTATTTCTAGTGATATATTTATTCGAGCGTTAGTCTTATCATGTTTACTCTGAATTTGTTTTAAATACACCTTATCTGACTTTTATTTACTTTTGAAAAGTGCAATCAACCTTGTGCAATTTATTTTTTACCATATTCAAGCTTGTATGCTTGTTTTTTATTATGGTTATTTTTACTTTTGTATGTACAGTTTTTTTAATAATATTTCATGATGTTTATAAATATGTGCCAAATAAGTGTGCAATAAAATTACATTTATGTCAATCAAGTTCTACTTAGAGATATATTGAATGTATCATGCATGTTTGTATCTTTACAATGTTTTGTGAAATCAATGTTCGCATAGTTTACATTGATAATACTTAAGTCTAATAAACATTTATTTAAATAAAAAATGTGTTTCTTGAATTTATCTGTAGACTCGGCGTGGACAGTCACACTTAAGACCTGCCCCCTCCTCCCCCACCCAATTTTACAAAGAAATCTTCTTATATTGTAAATACGTGCATTACTTGTTAAATCAAATTAATGCTTTATACGTTAAGAAATTAAGAGAATCAACTGCCTAATTTCTTACTTAAAAACCTGCTGCTTTGTTGTGCATCACAAATATTTTATGTACGCATAGATATCAGAAAAAAATCTCGAATGTTTGAGGGTTTTATCACGAGAAACTCCCTTTTTCATTATTGATTACATTGATCAAAAACACGCAGTATTCCTCCGTGGATCGCTTTAATACAAGATATTTTTATGCCCCCGCAAAGTGGGAGGCATATAGAGTTGCACTCGTCCGTCCGTACGTCCGTACGTCCCCAAATCTTGTGGCATCAACTCCTCCTAAACTATAAGGCGGATTTCTTTCAAACTTGCACAGATGATCAAGCAGGATGTGTAGATGATCGTAAAGAAAGGATTTTTTCCTGCGACCATTTTTACCAGAGTTATGGCCCTTTGTTAATTTCAGTTATAAAATCTTGTGGCGTCAACTCCTCCTAAACTACAAGGCAGATTTCTTGCAAACTTGCACAGATGATGAAGCAGGATGTGTAGATAATCGTGAAGAAAGGATTTCTTCCTGCGACCATTTTTACCAGAGTTATGGCCCTTTGTTATATTCATTAATTAAATCTTGTGGCGTCAACTCCTCCAAAACTATAAGGCAGATTTCTTGCGAACTTGCACAGATGATGAAGCAGGATGTGAAGATGATCGTAAAGAAAGGATTTTTTCCTGCAACCATTTTTACCAGAGTTATGGCCCTTTGTTAATTTCAGTAATTAAATCTTGTGGCATCAACTCCTCCAAAACTACAAGGCAGATTTCTTGCAAACTTGCACAGATGATGAAGCAGGATGTGTAGATAATCGTGAAGAAAGGATTTCTTCCAGCAACCATTTCTACCAGAGTTATGGCCCTTTGTTATATTCATTAATTAAATCTTGTGGCGTCAACTCCTCCAAAACTATAAGGCAGATTTCTTGCGAACTTGCACAGATGATGAAGCAGGATGTGTAGATGATCGTAAAGAAAGGATTTTTTCCTGCGACCATTTTTACCAGAGTTATGGCCCTTTGTTAATTTCAGCAATTAAATCTTGTGGCATCAACTCCTCCTAAACTAAAGGGCAGATTTCTTGCAAACATGCACAGATAATGAAGCAGGATGTGTAGATGATCGTGAAGAAAGGATTTTTTCCTGCGACTATTTTTACCAGAGTTATGGCCCTTTGTTTTTTTCAGTAATAATATCTTGTGGCATCAACTCCTCATTTACTTTTGGACAGATTTCTTTCTAACTTGCACACATGATCAAGGTGGCTGGGTAGATGATCATAAAAAAAGATTTTTTTCTGTTGCCATTTTTACCACAGTTATGGCCCTTTGTTTATTTCACTTACAAAATTTTGTGGCATCAACTTCACATTTTCTAATTGGCTGATTTCTTTCAAACTTGCACAGATGATTAGACATGATGTGAAGATTGTTGTAAAGGTCATTGTCTTGCAACAATTTTCACCACAGTTATGGCCTTTTGTTTATGTTAGTTATTAAATTTTGTGGCACTTACTCCTCATTTACTAATCATGATCACCACATGTTGTTAATACCTGGTACAAAATTTTGTAACAAATGTTATTGCAGCAGTGGGGGCATCAGTGTCCTGTGGACACAGTCTAGTTCTTTTTATCTTTGAGCCTCTTAAACCTTAGAAATCTGCCTGTTTGTGGCTTGTTAGCAGGGATAATGCGTCAGGAAAGAAACCCAATTGAAAGCAATTTAATATCTGTATCCTATATCATGGTAGAGGCGGACTTATACCGGAAGTACGGAAGCGTTAAAGGGCCTCGAGATGTGAGTAATTCTTTCGAGATTTTATACTTATTTTTGTCAATTTGTTGAATTACTATTAGAATTTCTACTTTTATTCTTAATTCGTTTAAAAACATTTGTAACCTTTTTCACTTATATAATAATAATTCTTCAATTGAAACAAAGTTATATACAAATTGAAATAATAAGTTTCGACAAACTAGATAATTTCTGTCTTCTCGACAAGTTTTTGTCGAGTTAACTTCTCGAAAAATAAAATTTACATAAAAGTTTAAAGCGAGATATATACGAAATGTTTACTTCGATATCGGTGATATAGACGAAAGGGGCATAACATGCATAAAGGAGGTTTTTATAAATAGAGTTTGAAACTGCATGTTTGTTTCAACAAAGTTGATTTTATTTCATTTTCAGGCCCCTTTTATCGATAATTACCTTAAAGTATACAGTTTATTTCACAAGCTTTTGATGTTAACTAACTTATTAAAAAGATTTTAAACACATACTTTAGATAGCATTTGTTTGGATGCAAACGTTACTCCGGAAATTATCTAACTGATGAAGTGAATGGGGTTTAAATAACTTTTTTGTTCAATGTCTCAAAATGTCTCGTTTTAAAAATGTTAAATACTTGAATCATTTTTTCACCAACTTTTCATATTTAAAAAGGCGTTGCAAATGCTATGAGCAGACAAATAGCAGGGGCGGATCCAGGATATCAGCAAGAGGGTTTCAACACAGCGAGTCGCATTTTTTACAGCGTCAATTTGCAACTGAGCTATAACATCAGTCCTTCGGACACTTCCAGGGTCCTCAAGAGAAATAATGTTTGTAAAAGGCCCCAATGAATTTTAAGAGTCCTAACTAATATGGGGGGGGGGGGTTCCGCGGGCCTGTTCCCCCGGAAAACTGTGAGATATTTTGCGGGAATTTTATAGCAAGTTTTGAACTACTCCTTCATACTCGATTTTAGCTATTTCTTTGTGAGCAGTAGTGATGCACTCAGATCCTAAAACTCTGTCTCATTATCTAAATCTAGATACACCATGTATGCGACTTACAATGTTTCAACTCAAGAAGTTGTTAATAAGAGAGAAAAACTGCTCGAAATGGCTAAGTTCATGGTTTCCAGTTTCTGGTCAATACTTTCGCCAGTTGGAAAATGTTGAAGACATTTTAGATGCACCAATAACTGTTTTGGGATGGGGTTTAAAAATAGATGAAAAGGGAACTTTGAAAGCCATCTAACACGACTCATATGAAAATATTGCGGGCACGACATTGAACAAAAAAGTTATTTAAACCCCATTCACTTCATCAGTTACATAATTTCCGGAGTAACGTTTGCATCCAAACAAGTGCTATCTAAGGTATGTGTTTAAAATCTTTTTAATAAGTTAGTTAACATCAAAAGCTTGTGAAATAAACTGTAAACTTTAAGGTAATTATCGATAAAAGGGGCCTGCAAAATGAAAAAAAATCAACTTTGTTGAAACAAACATGCAGTTTCAAACTCTATTTATAAAAACCTCCTTTATGCATGTTATGCCCCTTTCGTCTATATCACCGATATCGAAGTAAACATTTCGTATATATCTCGCTTTAAACTTTTATGTAAATTTTATTTTTCGAGAAGTTTACTCGACAAAAACTTGTCGAGAAGACAGAAATTATCTAGTTTGTCGAAACTTATTATTTCAATTTGTATATAACTTTGTTTCAATTGAAGAATTATTAAGTGGAAAAGGTTACAAATGTTTTTAAACGAATTGAGAAAAACAAGTAGAAATTCTAATAGTAATTCAACAAATTGCTAAAAATAAGTATAAAATCTCGAAAGAATTACTCACATCTCGAGGCCCTTTAACGCTTCCGTACGGAAGAGCGTTATGTATACTTAAAGAAATTAGAAAGGCAACTTCTTTGAACACACAATCTATTTCGCGTTAAAATAAGTCGCGTTTCTTTATAAATCATATATTAAAATAAACTAGAAACGCAACTTCTAAAAATTTGAAATACATTTCGCGTTTACGAAATTGCGTTTCTAATTTCTGTAAGTATATATTTTTGGCAACTTACCGATATGCACGATATAGCGTTTAAAACAGGGGCTGGTCAGAGATCAGGGTGCCGTTTCATGAAGATGTCTTAAGATGAGACAGAAATATGTCTTACTTTATCTGCTTGTAACTGTATATCTAGTAATTGTCCAATAATAGTATTTTCTAGTCCAGGGTGCCATTTCATGTAAATGTCTCATGAAAAGACAGAAAGATATCTTATGTTGCTCGCAACTAAATTGTCATAAAATCGTCATAAGACAAAAGTTACGATAAGACAGTGTCGTAAGTGTTTGATGAAACGGCACCCAGAATGTTTTACAAGTTTTCGTAACCATCGATTTCAGGTGTGTTTTTAATAGATGAAGCGTTGATCTTCACACCAATTGTTCGTTTGGAATTAAGATGACAAAGATCAGGTTTAATTGACTGTGGAGATTGAGGATTTAACATTGAACCCTGTGGGAATTATATTTATTTTGTTGCAACCTTAGAAATACATCCGACACCCAAGAGATAACACTTATTCATAATTTATGTTAGTTAAAAGACATGAAAACATCGAGAATAACACAATATATAGATGGTTTCTTTTTTGGGATGGGGTAGTGTTAAAAAGAATTTTAATGTTTTTTTTACATTTAGTACCAATTTGCCTGAGTAAAAATCCCCTATAAATTAATTTTTGCTACCGATACAAATGTATTACAAAAATGGGTTCTAGGAACCCCAACTAGCCTCCTTTGGGTCCACCCCTTCTTCGGCTCGGTAGTATGCGGATATCTCGTCTTTTTCTGCTAGCTCTGATGAAACAATTCACATATGCTTACATCTATAACAACAGAAAAAAATGGAAAAAAAAATTTTCAGCCACGTGTACTTATAAAAGCATACATTCCCCATGTAAAACCCTGTTATGCTGTACCGTTAAAAATGGAAAAAGTTTATAATGAAAACATATTTTGTTAAGGAAACATTTATAGTAAAACTGACAAATAGATAATTTTAACTTGTAGAAATATTTTATATTTTCCATCACAACATATGAAAAATACATGAAATAAGCATTTCAATACATTTCTTCATCCTAAATCAAGCGAAAAAGATTGTAACGGTTGAAGAAATTAGTGTTATATTTTAATAATTGCTAATTAACGGTTTCAAGATGAATCGTTCTGCGTATGAAGCCGATGTAACTTCAAATATATTGGCTATATCGATTCACCTTCACAACGTTTGTAAATTTTTAATTGTCACCGTAGATGGCGAAATGGGTTTTAAAATAATACAACAATAGTATGCGTGGAAAATCAGACAACGTTTAATAAGTTCCAATGTCGGATCGATACTGAAATTGATGTTGGGACAAAATTAGTCAGGCGGTTATCGCAGCTTTTTAACGGTTATAATGGCAGTTCCGCTGGGTTGAGTGGCGTAAATCATAACGTTTGTATTCAGAATCTTCTTTCAACTGCGGAGAGGTGATAAAATATTTATGTTTGCAGAATTCTGATATAAGAACATAGCCATGGAAGTTAGACGACAAAGCAGTTGAATTTAAAACGTTGATTCATGCGTTAAAACAAACTAAGTTGTGGAATATACCGGTGTTTTAACGGTAGGACTGGCTAAATTTGTGTAAGCACTATTTGAAATACAAAACATTAACATGGGGTCGGAAGAAATCGATAAGGAAAAGGAAAGCCGGAAACACCTGTGTAAGACTGTAATGCAAATATTGTTTTCGCAAATAGGACTTTGTATCTTGGTGATTCTGTATTGCATGTTGGGCGGCTTTCTGTTCGAACTTCTCGAAAAAGAGAATGAGAAACAAATCTGCAAAGATAGTAGAAAAGAGTACCTGGAAATGGAGAATAATACCCTGTTCAGTCTTCTGGACGTCGTGCTCGCGAATCCTTTAGGGTCAGAGGCGGGGGATGCGCAAATGAACGGCGTGTTTGAGACGTTCCGGAACAACGTTATCTCGATCGGATATGACGGCAGCTGGTGCGAGGGCTATGGACTTCCGGATGGACCGATGCACGAATGGAACTTTGCCGGAGGAATTTTCTTTTCTATGACCGTCATTACGACGATAGGTACGTACCGTATTTACTCTTAGTCTTCGGACAGCGTTAATATTGAGACAATCATTATTTTACACGAAATTAATTAATTTTGCCCCCCCCCCCCTATATTTTAAGCCACTTATAGGATTGGTATTTTTCTGTGTCCCTTTATTTAGGGACACTTTCAGAAAAAGCATTTTTTCCCAAAATTTGGGACAAGAAATATTTTAGTTATAATTATTTTAAAATGTTCTGAGATTTAGGCTGATTAAGGGTAATGTTGACATAAGCCTTGTCTCTTTTAACCCTTTCCTCCATACATACACCATTTTACGCGTGTGCGACCAGTGGAGATCCAAATCAGCTGGCACATCCATGCCGCCTGATCAGGATTTGCACTGATCGCATTTTGGACAGAGATAACATAACAATTCAAAAAGCGAACAGTTTAGATCCTGATCAGACGGCACGGATGTGCCGGCTGATCTGGATCTAAACTGTTCGCCCTTGCAATTAGGTTGTATCCACGGATTAGAGGGTTAAGGAGCCTTTAAATTTGTAATTACTTGAGCGTAACCAAGTAAAAAATACCACGAACAATGATAACGACAATAATGTGCACTTGCGAGATAAGTTATGCAGACTAACTTAAAGATACACAATTTACGCTAATAGGTATAAATAAGGAAGCTAACTTTAAAGTTTCCTATTCACAGTCCTGTGTGGAATATGTCAATGTTTCAGTTGTAGCTAATATTAATTGTATATCAATGTATAATGGCTATAAATGACTGAATAGCAGCGATAATTGTAATTCTCTCCCGTGAATAGCAGCGATAATTGTAATTCTCTCCCGCCTTTCGCACATGCGCACAAATCAACAAATAATACTGTAAACGCTTTAATTTCGCGAGGTCAAAATGTTCGCGATTTTTGTGAAACATCAGCTGTTTTCTTTATTCGCGTATTTATGAATTCGCGACGTCGCCAGTCGTTTATATTTTGTATTCCAAATACATTGTATATTTCAATAATTTTTATCCAAAAAATTTAATGGTGGCCAAAAAATTTAATGGTGGTATTATATGTGGCGTTTGAAGTGATTAACAGTTCAATTTATAGTCGCCTATTTTTTGATACACTTCTTTTCGGATATAAGAAAACTCATCATATATTCGCGGTGTTTATAAATTCGAGAGCTAAGCGATTAGCGAATAAAAGCGAAAATAAAACTAACGCGAATAAAATTAGTTCTACAGTATGCACTAGTATTCAATGCGGTATTAAGACTCTCAGTCCTTTGATTATAAGTTACTACGATTGGTGATGGTACGTGTGTGTTAAATATAATGGTCCATGAATCTATATTTGCACTTAACTAAGTTTAACAAACCGTCTTTTTAAACTTAACTATGACTATAACAGTATTACAAAGATTTCAAACCCTTCTTTTTGAAAACGACGACATGTTCAAAATATTCCAAAAGTAGCTTCGTGATATCGATTGCATTTTATATGCGAGTTATTTGTAAAGAGATACAAAGGACAAAAACAAAGCAGGGGAAATGACAGTTTTAGTGTTCGCTTCTATTTCAGTCTGCACTTTTTGAAGAGACCGATTCGATCTTTGGTAGTCATTAAAAAGAAGATTATTTTATTGCACTTACACTGATTAAACATCGCAAGTGTCCTCTGTTCAATGGCATAAATCCAGATTCATCTATTAACTAAATGAATACTGATAAATGACGTAAAATCATATACCGCTACGTGATCAATGTGTCCACTTTTCCATAACCAAAGTGCATACCGTTCTATGGTTTGGGTGTTCGCAGTACGATGACCTACGAGTACACCGTTCTATAACTAGAGCGCAGCGGCGCTCGATGACCTATGTGCATGACGATCTTACTTTAAATTTACAAAGATCGAGTCTCTCTCCTTAATACTTATTAAAATTCATGTTGAATTTGGTAACTCTATTTATAAACAAATAAAGGGCATCCCTGTTGTTACTAATTGTGACCACTTGTTGCTAATCCTGAAATGACAGTCAAACACACTTTTACAAAATATATCTGTTTTATTGTATACATTTGTTAGACAATAAATCGTATTGCACTTAAAAATACATTGCCGTTTAGTATGGTGGCAGATTTATGCCATTTCGTTTTTTCGTTATTTCGCCGCGAAATAACGCCAAGCGAAAAGACGAAATAACGAAAAAACGCCACGCAAAAAGACGAAATAACGAAAAAACGCCACACGAACAGACGACAAAACGAAAGAACGCCAAGCGAAATAACGAAAAAAACGCTATTTTTGCGCGAAATAACGAAAAGTCGCCGTGCAAAAAAAACCGCCAATTTAACTGTACAAATTAGCGTTCTAGCTTCGCCTGGCGTTTTTTCGTTCTTTCGCTTGGCGTCTTTTCCTTATTTCGCTTGGCGTCTTTTCGCTCGGCGTTATTTCGTTATTTCGCCTGGCGTTTTTTCGTTTTCTCGCGTGGCGTTTTGTCATAATTTCGCGTGGCGTTATTTCGCTTTGCGTTATTTCGTTATTTCGCCTGGCGTCTTGTCGTTATTTCGCCTAGCGTTTTTTCGTTATTTCGTCTTTTCGCGTGGGGTTTTTTCGTTATTTCGTCTTTTCGCGTGGCGTCTTTCCGTTATTTCATCTTTTCGCGTGGCGTCTTGTCGTTATTTCGTCTTTTCGCGTGGCGTTTTTTCGTTATTTCGTCTTTTCGCTTGGCGTCTTTTCGTTTTTTCGTTTGACAATTTTTCGTTATTTCGTCATTTCGCAAGGCGTTTATTCGTTATTTA
The DNA here is from genome assembly GCA_038501625.1 of Corbicula japonica. Classification (NCBI taxonomy): domain Eukaryota; kingdom Metazoa; phylum Mollusca; class Bivalvia; order Venerida; family Cyrenidae; genus Corbicula; species Corbicula japonica. The sequence goes on along the minus strand of JAZAYU010000100.1, from coordinate 2,052,353 downwards.
GTCTTTTTGCGTGGTGTCTTTTCGTTATTTCGTCTTTCCGCGTGGCGCCTTTTTAGTTATTTCGCTTGGCGTCTTTTCGCTCGGCGTTATTTCGTTATTTCGCTTGGCGTCTTTTCGCTCGGCGTTATTTCGTCATTTCGCTTGGCGTTTTTTCTTCTTTTCGCCTTCCGGTTGACATGCGCAAAGTGTAGCAACAGTGAAGCTGGACATATGGGTAAAAACAACTATTTACGGACGGAGGGAGGGAGGACAGACAGACGGACGGACGGACGAAGACCATTCCAATACCCCACTCCCGCTACGCGGCGGGGAATAAAAATGGAAGGACAGAGGCGGTACCAATGATTATCCCAACCACCAACACCAAAAAGTTTTGATTGGTGCGAGTTTGGAGAAATAAAAGTCAAAAAAAGAAATACAGGTGGGGTGTGTGCCTGAATTCCCACCCAATCCCAAGAACAAAAACATTTGTTGGTTTTAGTTAGTATCCCAACACTAGTTTTAGTTGATAAACAAATAAAATAAACTAGAGCTCCGAAATTTGTGTTAGTTGACATAAAAAAATTAATTAGTTTTTTGTTGTACAGTTATAAGCAATGTATTTGCACAAAATTCACATATAAAATAACCTTTTAATTGTCTGATTGCAAGAAAAATGCACAAGTTATGCCCTTGGCAAGAAAGGCACTAAAATCAATCCAGGGGAATAATTTAAAAGAATGACAAGAAATGCTCTGTAAAGTCAATCAAAGGGGAATAATTTAACGACATTAATGGGACAAAATATGAGCAATATTTTCGCAAAGCATACTTTAACACTGCTTTTATGAAACATGCATACCAAGTTTGAAGTCATTTGAACATATTGTGACATTGTTACGCTCCTTACAAGAAATGCTCTATAAAAATCAAAGAAAATTTATTCAAAAACGGAACAAGGTACAGTTACGGTTCTTGTGCACTGCACTTCGAGTCATTGCAAGAAACATGCATACCAAGTTTGGAGTCATTTGAACCTGGTGACAAAGTAACGCTCCGCACAAGAAATTCTCTGTAAAATAAACCAAAGGGCAATAACTAAAAAAACGAAATAAGGTAGAGTTACGGTTCTTGTGCATAGCACATGAGTCATTGCCAGAAACATGCATGCCGAGCGAAAAGACGCAAAGCGAAATAACGAAAAGACGCCAAGCAAAATAACGCCAAGCGAAATAACGAAAACACGCCGAGCGAAAAGACACCACGCGAAATAACGGAAAGACGCCACGCAAAAAGACGAAATAACGTAAAAACGCCACGCGAAAATACGAAATAACGAAAAAACGCCACGCGAAATAACGAAAAGACGCCACGCGAAATAACGACTAAACGCCACGCGAAACAACGAAAAAACGCCAGGCGAAATAACAAAATAACGCCGAGCGAAAAGACGCCAAGCGAAATAACGAAAAGACGCCAAGCGAAAGAACGAAAAAAACGCCAGGCGGAGCTAGAAAGAACGCTATTTTGTACAGGTAAATTGGCGTTTATTTGCAAGGCAACTTTTCGTTATTTCGCGCAAAAATAGCGTTTTTTCGTTATTTCACGTGGCGTTCTTTCGTTATTTGGTCTTTACGCGTGGCGTTTTTTTCGTTATTTCGTCTTTTCGCGTGGCGTTTTTTCGTTATTTCGTCTTTTTGCGGCGAAATAACGAAAACACGAAATGGAATAAATCAGCAACCATAGTTAAGTGCTGTTTTATTTCCAGGAGACTTAGGGGCCTTAAGGTAAATTATCAAAAGAAAAGAAAACAATTATTTTATTTTATATATTGGGCGCGTCACAGGACAGGGTGCATTTGGTCATATTTTTAGACATTTTAATTGTTACTATATCTGAAAAGATCTTATCATTATCTATTATTTTCTCATAACTTATTGGCAATTTTGTTACATATTTTGACAACATAATTTTATTTTCACCGCGAAATGAATAATAGGTAATGTCGTCTGCTCAACTTAATGATGTCATTTCAAATATTGAGGTCAAATGCCCGAATGTACCTTTTCCCTTGACGTGCCCCATATTACATTCAATTTGTATCTGTCGAGCTTGCTACATGACACATATTTTATTCTTACAGATTAGAGAGTGTTTTTTTAGTTTTGCCGGTGGTGTTTCAAATAAGTTACATGTTAGGCACCTAAATACTGCAACTTCTTTCAGGTTACGGGCACATAGCCCCAAAGACGGTCTGGGGACGGATTCTGTGCATGTCCTACGCTATGTTGGGCATCCCCTTAATGCTAATGTACTTGACTAACATAGGAACTGCCCTCGCTGACGTGTTTCGCTATGTGTACGCGAAGGTACATTTACATTCATATCGTCATCATTATAATCATGATCATCAACATCAACATTAATGACGTCGTCGTTCTCATCATCATTGTCTTCGTCATCGTCATTGTAATCATCATCATGAACATCATCAGCATTTTTATAGTCATTATAATCGCCATTTGTTTTAAATTATCAGCATCAGTAGCAGTATCGTAAATATCATTGTCATTATCCTCATCACCACAACCACAACCTCAGTAATTACCACCATCATATTTTGTTATCGTATCTTTATTATCATCCTTCTTTTAATTTTTGGTTTGTTTTTATCTAGAGTATGAACCAAATACTAAGTTAACTTAGATGCTTGCTACATTTCTGAACAGGCTTTTTAATTGGTATTTACAATTAATACCGCAACTGAATCATCAGTTTTTAAAAAAAGTGAATAAGCGTATATGAAATGGACACATCCAGCAGACACAGGCTGCATTTAGGATAAATTTCCAAGAGAAGTACAAGATGGCGTCCAATATGGCCGCCAAACCGCATCATTTTGTTTTAAAAAAACATATAACACTATTTTTTTAAATATGGTTATTAAGGTGATGTGCTGCGAATGTCTAAAAAGAAAACCGAAACACCACAAACGACTGCGGAGCCATGAGGAGCCTAATAACGCAGTCAGCACAGTGACCACCCAAACAAACGGGATCAGTAAGTCGAGATTTCTTGATAATCTAATAAGGCAAGCTGCAGCTTATTATCATACGATATATTGGCGAGACAGTCGTTTTTCTTGATACAGTAATGCAACTAATTATCGTATATGGGCGAGACAGAAAGTTGTTATACATGTAATATATAAAAATTATGCTTTTTCATAGATCAGGATTATTTTCAGCTATAATTTTATTCTAATATATTGTTACTAAAATATATACGTTTTATTCTTAGAAAATATATACACTCACCCAAAGTTCTAATTGGTCATCAGTTGTATATGTTTACAAATGTACAATGTATGCTAGTTTCGTTTCTTCCCTTTGTCAAGAGAGGTTGTAAAAATAACTGTTTTGTCTTGAAATCAATTACTAAATGTTTTTTATCGTTATTGGTTGTTTTAATAGATAAATCCGATAGCATTGACTTACATTGCCGGGTCAAAATTAGAGCATCTTTCATTGAAAGGGAGGTAGTTACATACCATAAACATAAAACGTTATTTATCAGCAGTATTTTTATTTAGTTAAACGAAAATGCTGCTAATTAATAACGTTTTATGTTTTTCCTACTAACGAGGCGTTCTAGTAAAAGAAAACATGAAATTTAGAGCAAGTTTCAGGTTGCTTGGCATTTAATTGCGCGAAATGAATTTTTAGTAAAATTTAGGATAACTTTCGCCTAACTGTTCCAAATTTAATTATCACAAGAATAAAACTTTATTGAAGACTGTTGTTGGAAACTGATCACAAATAAAGAGTTAAGTCAATGTCATTCTCAGGAAAAGTACGGACAAAAACTGACCAATTAGAACTTTCGGTGAGTGTAGACGAGTACTATTTAGAGTGTTTCATGGACTGTCCAATAGTTCAGTTTTCAGTTTTTATTCAGCGAATCGGCAAATCTTTGCCTTTGGCTGCAAGTTACAAACAGAAATACAGCACTGACACAAAATCCATAAAAGTAATAACATATGCAACATGAGATCAGCAGTTGTATGTAACAAGAAAACAAAAAAAAGAAGTCTTTAGAAACAGTCATAAATCCTTAACCGTACTTGAAATGCTTCATCGAAGTATTTAATTAACTAATAATGCGTTTTTTCGTTTTACTTGTCAAAAATTGCAGTAAATTTAATTAAAGATGGCCATGAAGTAATTCCAATATATTTTCTTTTCAAATCTGTATATCTGTTACAACATAGTAGAAAGTGTTATTCTGATTCTAAAATAGTAACTTCCAGATACTGTTGTTACTACATGTATTTATGTCCAGTGTGAAGGTATTTGTATTCTATTTTGCTGTTTTATCCAAATCATTATTACAGACGGTTTGGGGAAACCCTTTCAAATTCCATCTAAAGATCAAGCGACGCCATCCAACCCGGCACTGTATCGGGAACCCACCGAGGATGCCGATGGAACGGAAGTTAAGCGCAGGGTGTCTAACGTGCCGGGCGCTATTAGTATTCGGCCACTAGCACCCGAACAACTGAAGGCCAGAGGAAAGATTGTGCGCCTATCGTCTGGTAGCTCAAGTAATATTCCAAAATGCATAAATATTATGATACCAAAATGGCAAATGACGAAAATTATTATACTGCAAATAAATTTCCTTGAATTTGATTGGATAATTTGCCGCTGATGTATATCCGTATTTACGGATCGGCCGTAGATATGAACTGCACGTGCTTTAATTTCCCCGTCTGGCCTCCCACCTTTTGTTGTCATCAGCCATTTTGTTTTCAATTTCCGTAAAAATGCTTAATTTGAAGCCGATCTTGTAAATTATAAAGCGGTATGCTTAGGGATTACTAAAATTGTTACAGAACATATTTCTGTTATGTTTTTAACGTTGAAAACGATCAGATTATTCTCAAATTTTGTAAATAAAAATCAAATGGATAGTCCATTCAATTTCTATAAAAGTGACGTCATGCAGGTAAATTAATGACGTCAGACATGTAATTATTGAGGTTCTCAGAGGGGAATTAAGCCGTTCTGCATTAAATAAACGAAATAATAGAAAAATCGATGTTTTCTTATTAATTTTGTCTGAAAAAGTCTTTGCAGTATAATAAAACAATTATTTGGTTCATTGAAAGTGTATGTGAGGATATATTGCCGGTCTGGGTGTCATATTATCCCTCGCCTGCGGCTCGGGTAATATGACACCCAGACCGGCAATATATCCTCACATTCCCTGTCAAGAAACCAAATAACTATATAATATTTAAAATACGTTGATAAGACTTTACAAATGACGCCATTAAGTAAAATACGCAAGCGTTGATATATGTACATTGTACCAGTCGAAAATGACTCTGTCGTTGGAAATTTGGCTTTGTTAGTGATAAATTGTAAAGATAGCGCAAAATTATAGGATATAATATGTTGTTCATAGAGTTTTACTAAAACTTGCACCTGGTTCACCCATTTTGTCCGCATTTTTGTTTCAGGCAAGGAACCACTCATCGAAGACGATGACTCAGATGACGAGGATGATGTGGACCAGGAGTGGGAAGCGCTTGACAAGGTCGCTGTGCCGCTCACTGTCAGCCTCGGAATCATCGGTACAACTGTTTGTTTATGTAATTAGGAGTTCCATTTGACCCTGGAGATGAGACTTTGGTACCTGAAATTTACAACACAGCCTCATTTTGGTCTCTATGATTTCAGTTGAAAGGCCCATTTTTCCTTAAATCATGATATTTTGGCTTTTATTTGGCAGAATCTCCTAAATATTCAAAATGACCCTTGAAACTCAGCACTAGGGGAACGTCTGGTAAATAAAAATTGTAAATTTTCACTGTTCGTAGGTTCGTAGTTTTTGATTTGGGTAGATAAACAATAACACACGAGAGTAAAAACAAATTTAAATACACTAAAGAAACATTGTTTAAATAAGAATAGAAATAAAAATAGTAACGCAATTGTAAATTTATGAATGACGTAGATAAATTTATCAATTGCGTAAGAATATAAAATAGTTGTAGAACAGCGACAAAATGTAGATATGTGTCGTAGATTACCGCAAAAATAACGTTCAGCGTACACCATGAAGTGTGACGTAGTATGACCTCGCTTATACAAATGCACTCTCTTACACTATCGGCTCATTACTTTACTTTAACTAAAAAAAAAGTTCGCCTATAAATTTTATAATTGGTTGGGTTTCTTTGGTTTGAATGAAAGATAGTGAAGACATCTGTCATTTGTTTAACAACACGCTTTTTAATTCATAATAATGACTGTATATAATAAGGCTGTCCAGTTTGGTAAAAAAATCTTGACCTTGAGCCTTTCGCAGAGATGTAAAGTGAGTGTAAGGAACGAAAACTCTGCGAAGGAGATTTATACCATGGACAACTGCAGAAAACCACACTGTGGGATACAGATAATATGCCTAGTTGTATCAGTCTTGCAGACACATGCTGTACATGTATTATGCTAAACTCATTCATGGGTATTTAATAATAGTCCTTATAAAAAGTTAGTTAAACCGAACAAAATAATTATTGTATGTTTGTTGTGTTTTTCTAGAAATTCGAATATATAAAATACAACATAAAATTGTACTATTTTCATTTTGATGATTTCATTAACTTTCTTTTAGGCCTATATATAGCGTTGGGAGCGGTCCTCTTTAAGTATTGGGAAGGATGGGACTTGTTGCAATCCTCATATTTTTGTTTTATCACCTTGGCAACAATTGGATTTGGTGACGTCACACCCGGACGTGACTACGCTGACCCGATGGCGAATGCGCGCCTCATTATCGGATCCTGTTACTCAATATTCGGCATGGCAATTCTTTCCATGAGTTTTACGTTGATGCAGGAAGAAATGACGGCCAAGTTTCGTTGGATTGGTAAAAAGATGGGCGTGGTCGAAGATGATGACGACGAATTAGACGAAACCGACAAGCTTCCGGCGAGACAGGAAGAAAGAAAACCAGTCGGAGTGGTTAACATGTCGTACGATAGAAACCAGTCAGAATGTTAAACGTCAAGGATTAGAACACTTGATTTGTTCTTATACAAAATCTATATTTTGCACCCTCTCATATTTTTTACGACTGAAACACGTGTTTCAAGACCAGAAATACCACAATACACAGATACGTTTAAAACACGTTCAATTTTCAATGTTCAGTCACAAATACAAAATGTACCATGTTTGTCAATCTTATTCCGGGAAAATAGTTTAAAGACAATTGCGGTAGTTTCAGATTTCACATTTTATGGATTTTACATAAGAACCGTTTGCACTTTTAAATCTTTTGTGGATTGCTTTGTTTCAAGGAAATTTTAATTGCGTTTTTATTGGGAAGTGAGAGACTTTTTTCAGAAATAACACTCGTGAATCAACTCTGTTTAACGACTGAGTTTGCCAGTTCAGATTATGGGTAAACACTCTTTCCCATATTTTTGTAGGCCATAGTCTAGGCTTTGTACCACTAAATTTTGATTTTGTATAAAAGCTGTCCCGTTATGAACTTAAAATTTATTCCGTATTTCTTGCTTCTAGCACATTAATACATGTAAATTAATGTGATATTTATCTTTATCGCAAAAGCTTAACATGCTACATCACATTGTTTTATTTATTTGACGATAAAAAAATTAAAGCTATGGCCACAGTGACTCTGTGACCTATGGTAAAGAGTCACACCCTAGATTGTATCATACAAACGGTGACACGAAAATTTCATAACCTTGTGAAAAACGGAAACTGCCGCAGTCGTCTTTAACTTTATATATGTGTAATAACCTATCGAAGATTCGACGTAACATGTATGCTTGAAATATAAATGACGAATTGTTTTTTAACAAAAAATATACACAAGGAATTTAATGCCTATTTAGCCAATGTCTGTGATCTTTTCTATCTTAATCTAATGTTGTAGATTTTTAGTAATTATTAAAGACAAATATATAACATAATTCTTAACATATATTTATTTGGACGGCGATGTACTTTAAAGTATGTCTAATGTGATCATCTTATAATTTGAAAAGCCGATTAGTTCCAGTCGAATGTATGAAGTGACATAAACAATTGTCAGAGTCTAAATTATTAATTTTTCCAATATTATGAATTATTTACAAGTCGTTAAGAGCAAGGATCTACAGCGGAATGGTATGTACATGTACCACATTTATTGTTGTTAGGACTTAACTCGCAGCAGTTAAGTTAGCGCATTTGAAGACTGCATAGTTCGTTGTGTGTGTTAATGTCATTATGTTGATAATAGACTGTACAGTCTTCAATTGACTTTATGTAAAAATGTTAGTGAAAAGTAAGTTTTTGCATAAACTGTTAGAATATACACCGCAAAAGACAGAAACACAAATTTGAAATCCACCTTTTCTTACTTATTTAACACGGATAGAGCTATTGGCTTTCATTTTAAATACGTACAATATAATTATGGACTGTCACTTTAAATTGTGATTCAAATTATCACAACCATGGCAACAGCGTCTAGGAATATGAATCCGAACCGCTGTTGACAGCAAGTGCGCACAAGTAGTGCTGCATCCAGCGACACCGGTGATTGACATTATACAGTTTAATGATCACACTCCTGACTTATTTACAAATACGACTAAAAGCGCAATTTTGAATTATAAAATGGGGCACGCCACGGGAAAAGGTACCTTCGGACATATTTTGTGACATTTTACTTGTTACTATATTTAGAAATAACTTACGTACAACAATTTATTATTTTCTTAAAACTGAAAGGTGATCTTTTTTTTTCAAAAAAATATGTCAATAAAATGGTATTTTTACCGCGAAATGCGTACATTGTAACAACGAATGTCGTCTGCTCAAATGTACGACGTCATTTCAATAATTGACGTCAACTGTCCGAAGGTTCCTTTTCCCGCGAAAACAGGCTCAGTGTGCTTTACATGTAACATTGTCGAGATGACGTGTGGGTTACAGTTAATTTAACAGTAAAACATATACTTGTACATGTTTATTCATATCGGAACCTGTTGGGGCAGGTGTGATGTTGGTGCGCCCTAAAACCTGATTTAGAAACAACCCAATGGCAAATTGTTTTGCTATTGACAAAATACAGGCAAAGGCGGCAACCTCTAAGGTTTGTGGTGTCTATTTCCACTCTGCGTTTTGGCTGTGTGGGAAGGCTGTGTCTCCTCAATGTGGCCATTCCTGATGTGCATATTTCACTTTTTCAAGGAAATGTAAGGTTGGTGATTAGAATAGAGAAAAATGTTAACTAAAAGTTTTGCCGATGTGGAAGACCAGTGTTCACAACCCAAATGTAAGAGTGACAAAAACTTCAACCGAACTTTTTTTTAATTATGATATTATTTGTTTTATAGACTGAAATTCGTTTTGATGCCTCATTTTGTTTCAGGAATGTGCCCATCGGGATTTAGTTTACATGTCCTTTCAGTCATATTTCATCGTTTTTGCGATAAACAAACGTTTTCTTTTAACTATGTTTGTCAACGGTTCCACAGCAAAATTACTAACTAAATGATGATTATGTTTACTGTATAAAATAAGTTTGTATGTTGAGGTTGTTTGCTCAATATCCAGCACTAGTTTCTTCCTTCAGAGCAGATCATGTTCAATCTTTCAATGCGTCAATGTAACGTGCAATCAGATGAACATCGATAGTATCACTGCTTACTGTTACACAGACGGTCGGTGCCCAATCGGTTGTTTTATTTTAAGTTAATCGCTGTTTTGGTCGGTTGTCATGCGTTATTTTATTTCTGGTTTTCTGTGTAAACAGCCATCGGTGATTGACAAGTGTTCATCGGTTAAACAGATATTTCATGGGTTGCTGGAACACATTGATTCTCATATTTTTTCTATCGGTGGTAAGTATTAGTTGATTGGTTGCTTATCGGTGGCAAATCGGATTAATCGGTTGTAGACAGGTTGTCGATCGGTGATGTCGGTTTTAAACAGGATATTGATCGGTGATGATCAGTTGTAGACAATTTGTCGTTCGGTTATTTGTAAAATATTTTTTACCGATCGAGAATTTTAAACATGTCTAAATATCCCGATCGGTAATTTTTCACCGACGAAACTCATCTATCCCCAATAGAAATTGATAGGTGGCAAACAGGTGACCAATAGTTGATATCGGCGGTTAATCCCTTGTCATCGGTTCACTCCATAATTTGGCTAAAAAACTACCGATCGATCACCGATGGTTCTGTGTAACTGGAGTTTAACACAACAGGCTCAATCGAAAACTATATACAATGTATTAGTTTCTAGACATGTCGCTGAGGAACGAATATGTCAGCTTTTACGTGACTTGTGCTTGAGGGAAGTCTACATTCATCATAATTGCACTTTCATTGAAAAAAACATCGAAATCTCGCTAACGGCAAAATGCAGTTCAAAAAAACCTTGCGCAGTTATTATCATTAATGCATCTTTTGTACACACATTCATTAATATAAGAACAGAAATGGCAAACAGCAAGATCTTGAAATTCCATAAAATTCTATTTACATCGAACACAAAACGTTATGGTATATGTCTACATGAGTACTATGATACTGTACTGACAAAATATTTTGCAATAACGATTGTAGACTGCACTTACAGTCCATCAGTACATTTCATGTTAGCCTTGCACCAGCTCGATGTTTTATTTAAAAATCACTGAAATACTTATAATCTCGTTTTTTATTTAATTTCGTTTCCTTTTTTACTGATATGCTGAACCATCCTATGTTCTGGGAGATAAGGGAAGTAAGTGCATATCAGTAAGTTACATGTACCTGCAAGAGTTGCTTTTCTTGGAGGTATTGACGATTGTTGTATAAGTGACATGAGAATATATAACATAACATAGGGACGGAAGCCAGTCTGATATATGTATACAACTTCTAAATAATATAATAGTGCCAGCAGTAATACACTTAACAACTTTTCTAAGTATACACCTTCGTACAGTAGCATTACTGGTTTGATAATTGAGCTTTTGCTCTAAAACTTTCAATAAAACGTGCAATTGAATACTAACTGATTTATTAGCAAAACATTATTCAAAATGACAGACAACTGACTGCTTACAATCATTTAGAATACTGACACCCACAGAATACAAATTCACAATTTCAGTTAATTACGCGTATGTCCACCTTCAGAGGTAAACGGTTAAATCGCGAAAATATTGCTTAACTGGATTTTTTTATCCTGGTGGATCAGTTATAATGCTGTGAGCTGATTTGCCAATGCACAAGAGAAATGAAGCAGTTTTAATCCAAGGGAACTTGAATTCTGAAAAATATCAGCGATAAGTCCTTGTTCCGGTTGTACATCCACATCTTCAAGCACATAGGTGCATGTAGTTTATGTATGATGGTGCACCGTGTCATCGTTCAGCGAACGCCAGACGTTTTTTGAGGTGATCACCGTCAAAATATTTCCATGGTGTGCTAGAACTCCGGACCTTAATCCAATTGAAAATCTGTGGTTTGATCTTGGAAGAGGCGTACGAAACAGGAGGAACCAACCATGCAATCTTCGCCAACTTTGAAATGCGCTTCTACAGGAATGTCATTCAGAACTGTATATGGTCAGTAAGATCAATGTTTTGCAGTTATACACGCTGTTGGTGGTCATACTCTTTATTCACTGATGTGAATTTATATTCTGTGGATGCCAGTACTCTTATTGATTGTGAGCAGTCAGTTGTCTGTCGTTTTGAAAATGTTATACTAATAAATCAGTTAGTATTTAATTGCATGTTTTGTTGAAAGTTTTAGAGCAATAGTTCAATTACCAAGCCAGTAATGCCCCGGTACGAAGGTGAATACTTACAAAAGTTGTTAAGTGTATTTACTGAATTTTGAACAGTTGATGTGGATGACATGTATAGGCAACAGAGATGAGATCATGAGATGAGATGAACTATTGCAGGCTCGGTTAGATTGCACCTGCTCATGGGCAGCAATGGAAATTCACACTGTCCACACCACTAAGACCAGGGTTTAGCGCAAATATGTGTATCGTTCTTAGCGGCATTCATAGATAGGTATCTGATAATAGATCTGATTGAATTTTAGTCAAGTAGCAAGTAAATATTTGAACAAAATCTTCAACACGTTAGAATCTTACTTACGCAATCCAATATCAGGCGAATAACACCATGTGTGACATAAACTTTTTACAATTAACATTTAACACCCCGGCCAAATTGTACTGCCTTCACTTTTATTACGAAGTTTATTTTAATAGTCTTTAATGGTCAGGTCTAACGCCAAAAGCAAACGTTCACTATCTCAGAGTTGATTTATATTTATTAGTCTTTACTATTATATAATGCCTATCATTGACAGAAACTATGTCAATTTCGCGAAAATCTTTGACTAATATCCGGAATTGTTGTGCGTCATTTAGCTGCGGTTTGAAACGTTGTATTAACTATGGCTTCAAAATGTATTCACTTAAAGCCCCAGTCCTAAACTGAAGTAAGAATATACTATTGAAAAATCATATTTGTCCATATAGACTCCGATATATAAAATCACTAACAGAACACAAAAGGTCCGATCGAATTCTTTCTTATGGACGAGATTTTCAATGATATGTTAAATTATCGTTAACGAACTTTTAAGAAGCTTAATATAGTGGAGGTATATTTAGCACCGATTATTGACGAAGAGACCACTTCATGCGCGATCTCGATTTCTGTGACGTTTCGGGATCCTACTTTCGCTTTTAGTCGCGCGGACCAAATTTATTTTAGTAAATTTAAATTTTATTAGCCCGAACTAATGCTGCAATAAACATATAAGTGCCATGTAAATACTTACACACAATATAAAAATCGTTACGGTAATCATTAACGAGACCCACTAGTAACCAATCAAAATAATCTATTTGATTTTCCCGCTGCATAATAAGTTTTATTTACAATATTTCATTGGTCGAAAAACTAGGTCAAAAGTGAGCTCAGACAGCTAACGCCGAAAAAATACTACCGAAGAACTTTTTTTTCTATGATGTGACCCAAATAGCCCTCTAAAAATTGTTGAAATAAATGAAAAGGGGAACTTTGAAAGTCAGCGAACACGATAAATATGAAAAATATTGCAGGCTCGGTATGATTGAGCCTGTTCATGGGCAGTAATGGAAATGCATGTTACTGCCCACGCCGCCTGGCCCCGGGTTGAGCGCAACTCAATACATGTATTTACACCAATAAACAGTAAAATTTTGATCCATCCCAAACGATTGTATGCATATGGCGGTAAACAAAGAACCTTCAATGCGGTATTTTCAGATCAATATCATTCCATGTTTAGCGGCGTATGGTCCTCAGATAAACGAATTGTTTTGCCCTAAACGAGAAAAACAATGGGCGAAACTAAACAAAATAGAATTTTGACAGGGGATCTGAGAATATAAATCCTGCATATCACAGACAATGCCAAAGGAAAATTTAAAAAGCAGGAAATATATCCTTGGGGTGATTGAACAATATCCGAATCTATATTGGCTGGTATATTGGAACCACCAATCTATAATCTTGCCGAAATATTTAAACAAATGCAATTTTAGGAGTACTATTGACCAAGTACATAAGTATCGTACTCAACGACCTTCAAACATAACTGATAACAGCACTGATTGAATGTACGGTGAGACTTTTTACAACCGCCACACGGCACAAATACTGAAACTTCCAAATAGAAAAAATAATAAGATAAACTGAATTGTCTAAGGACAAAAATAGGACGCGTCACTGGAAAAGGTGTTTAGATCAGTTGAAGTAAATCCTTAGAATAACGTCGTAAAATTAAGCAGACGACATTGCTAAATATGAATTTCGCGGTAAAAATATTTAAGAAATCACGTCTTAGTTATCAGAAAATGACATATAATTGTGAGTTCTTTCCAAATATAGTAATAACTACAATGTCAAAATATTATTGAAGAAATTTTTTCCTGTGACATGCCCAAAATATCGTGTAAAAGCATGTTGAAGAAATAATTACCGTTTCTATCTAGGGGATTGGTATATTTATCACAAGGATATCCTAGTGACGTAAAATAAGGTATCATTTTAGGGGCCGGCCCACAGTAAACCATCTGTCCGTGGGACATGATACCAATCTGATCGAACATGTGAAAGATGTCAGAGCTTGGCTGGTGGATGGTCAACAAGACGATCTTGCCACGTCTAGACAGATCCCTGAGGTTGGAGACGAGATAACGCGCCGTGTAGCTGTCAAGACCGGAAGTTGGCTCGTCAAGTAAAACTATATCTGTAAAAAGACACGTCTGTTAAAACTAAACGGATTTCATAATTGTGTTCTAAAACTATTATAGTGTTGTAAAACTATATCGACAACAAAATACACTGCGATATGGAGAGTGGGTTCTCGTACGACATGGCTAAGATTTAAGAATTAAGTTATTCGTAGGGCAATGTCTACAGTTCTCCTAGGTTAAACAAGTAATATTGTAAGCGGCTCGTCCAATATGACTTTTCAAGCTGTGTACGAGTCCAAATATATCCCGTATTGTACAGTAAAACGTCTAATAACCTTTTTATTCTACATCTAATAAATGAAGCATGACTTTTCAAGCGTTTAAAGACTATTCCATATATCTTCCATATTGTACGGTCCAATATTTTATTAAGTTTTTCATTCGGATCATTTTTACGGTCAACGGCTTTTATCCTTGTAAAACAATGGTAAAGTGCATTTGCACTTAATCATCCAATATGAAACAAGAAATATCTTTAAAAAAGATAAACGGCGTTGATGGAAAAGATTTATATATACAAGAAAGAAAGAAATACAGAGAGGCAAAGCAGACACAGTTTAGTTATTTATTTTATTTGTTATAGCTGTTGACGAACCCTCCCTGCCTTCTTAGTATGACTTAGAGATTAAGCGATCGAATCATGACAACTCATAAGTTTATTGTTAGTGTCTTTCAAAAAAAAATGTTGAAGCTGTTGCAACAATTTCATACAGTGATAACAAGTCGATTAAAGAAGCAATTTATTCAGTTTCAATAAAATACCTCGTGTAGAGTGAGAATTCAAGATGAATAAATGTCCTTGAAATTTAATAAATATAAATAATAACAGCCTGTTACAAGAGCGAAATCTACCAACTTTTACGTATATTAACTTTAAAAAAAGTGTCCATCCTGAGTATTGAACCCGGGGCCTCCGCTTGAGAGGCGAGAGTGTTAGCCACTACACTACAATGATCTTGTATTTCGTACTTGAAATTAACAATCAGTATCAAAGGAACTAGAAAGGAACCAGTAAGAACTAGAAATATCTACACTTCTCTTTCGTTTTACACGGTGTATTGTATGCAAGTGTTTACCTGACACCCAAGAATATTCCATATAATATTGTATATAAGCCATCAATATTGACTTAACTGGTTACTTAAATCGTAAATATGTTTTTCCTCCAATACAACACCCACTAACAACCAGTCGAATTAATCTATTTGATTTTTCCGCTGCATAATAATAAAAATCCCACTAGATACCTCTCCACCCTGCTAGATGCCTCTCTGGTGTAAATAGCTACCAATCGAAATAGTTTATTTCATTTTCCCTCTGCATAATAAGAGAATACGAGCATTATTTACAACATTTCATTGGTCGAAAAACTAGGTCAAAAGTGAGCTTAGACAGCTAACGCCGAAAAAAAACAACTTCGGAAACGTGACCTGGCTCACTTATGTAAAGTGATTGGAATAAAAGTTCTACGAAATAACACAATAAAGCCATAAATAAACGTCATTAGCAAAGTGCAGCATCGGTCGCTTTGAAGTAAATAGTTATAATCCAATTCGAGTTTAAAATGCAGCAGGGATTTTAACTTATGCTATTATGCCTTATTTAGGACCACTTTGTCAGTATTATTTCAAACCATATTAAATTTTACTGATGATGAACAGTATAGTACAAAATGTTGTGGTTTATTTTTGAAGAAATTGTCAAACAAATTAATATATTAACTGTTCAATGAAGTACCTAATTCGGGTTTCTACCAATTTATAATTATAATCATGATAATTTTGTTATAGAGAGTTATATGGGGAAGAATTGTTAACTTAAAGGGAATGCTCACATTTCCAACTGTTCTGTTGTTTTTTTTTTATTTTTAAGTTGCTTATTCTAAGCAAACCACCTTAAAGATATTTCTCGTTTCAATTGACGTAAATGACATACAATAAGGATTTACTTCAGTTTTTCTATAATCTTATGTTTACCTTTACCTTTTACAACATCCGTGGGAAACAATCCATTGGCATATATTGTGGACAGTATTGATGTTTTGCACGTCTGTTTAAATGTTTGTTCATGAATTGTCTTAAAGGAATACGTTTGGCTGGATTTAACCAGTATTATGTTATAAATCGTTACTTATGCATCATTTTGACGTATGAAACTTTATTTTATGTTAAATATTGACAAAGTTATCTCTTGTCAAAGATACGTTATTTGCAAAATCGGCGGGCATCGATGATCGTCGCCATGTTTGTTCCCTTTTCGATGCGCGCACCTGCTAGTGACGTCATTTACACACTTCCGGTTTGTATCGTTTCATTTTTATCATTCTCAACAATGGAATATTCATTCATATAACAACTACATAATAGCGTATGATTTTGAGCCTGAAAATTCTGAAATTGAATTAGCCGAGATTGGAAGAAACTGCTTGTTATGCCACCATTAATTACAAAAGAATGCCGACAATTGTAGCACGTTTAACCCTATTTTCTCGTTTAAGACTATGGAGTGAGGCCAATCAAAGACCTAGGTCTTTCGGCCAATATATAGGTGTAGAGCTTGTGATTTTTTTCTGATCGACTTTGCAGATTTTTCGACCGAAATGCGTTTACTTCGTGAGGTGGATACACGATGTCCTTAAATTGGAGGTAAACGTTTGAATTCAGCGATCTAGCGACATTGTTGTATGCCGCATCTCAAGCGATCTAATTAACCACTTTTTTAATTTTGTTTATTAACAAATACCAATGACTTTTATATAAAATGTAATATATAGATCCTTGAAAATACATTTTCTTGAATTTATTATTCAACAGTCTAACAGTCTAACAGAATAATTCTTGTTGTCACTAAATTCACCTAGTTTTGTTTTCTCCTGGTGCAAAAAGAATAATTATATTGTTTGCGTTATATTTAACCGTTACTCGACTTCAGGTGGCCCTCGCTATCAAAAGACACCAACATGCTTACTAATCGGTAGGCGGAGTTTACCCGGAAAAAAGTAGAGAAATCGATCGTCATTGGCTAATTTGCTTTACCATAACGTTTTTGACCTGTAAATTTGATTTGCGACATGTAGACAGTGAAATACACAATAACTTTTTGACACGACGATTTTGAATAAACGGATGTCGGCGAATTTAGAGCTTGTCAGATATTTGTCTGGGGTTGTAAACGGTTGGTGTGTCCCACAACAGTGCATATGGCTTAGGGGACATTGAATTGTTTGTTGAATATGAAGCCATCCCGACCAAGATTAAAAGCATACCGGCAGATCAATCGTCCCGAACAACTTTGTTAAGAAATTAAGGCATACCGGTGCCTGTATGTCATAATGGCCTGGAGAAGGCCCTGAATTTAATTAATGTATTTTTGAAAATTTAAGTTGATGAAAAGGGAACTTTGAAAGCCACCGAACCCTGACAAATATAAAACTGTTTCAGGCCCGGTTTGATTGAGCTTGTTCATGGGTATTAATTAAAATGCATATTAATCCCTACGCCGCTAAGCCTGGGGTTGAGTGCAACTCAGTACTTCAATACGAACATTTACTGTAAAATTGTATGTCTCCTTCTTAAATCTAATTATAAAATTTAATGTTGCACACTGAGTGGTACAAGTTTTAACACGCATGTGTTATTGTTAATTGCCGCTAACTGATACGTGTATCTCACTAGCCAGCTTGCTCCGAAGAAGATCGGTGACATATTTAAAAGGTGTGAAAAACTTAACTGACATACTTAATGTAAGAAAACATGAGGGGACAATAGTAAACTCAAGGTACATTTTTATACTTAAAGGAAATATTTCATTTTAGCGATCGGATCCTCTAACATTCTCATTTAAACACATTGTCTTTTAAATCCTAGTTAGCGATGCAATTACTTGAGCAAAATGTAAGATAAGAAGGTAAGAATACACAATACACTATAACTTTAATGTGAAATTTTCCTATTTATGCTACTTTGCAATATTTTCCCGCAAATAGCAATGTTTTCGTATTATTGATTTTCCCTTCTTTCATCTCTGCGTGTATTCAAATTGAAAGGGAAGTGTGTAAATGACGTCACGCCTCGTTTTTTATCTCTCGCGAGACAACGAGATGTCAACAATGGCCGCGCTCATGCTGCGCTTGAAAAAACGATTATCAGTGTAAATAAAAATACGTTTTACAATTATCATATTCGTTGTCATCGATTGATTACGGTAATTGTGTTATTCAAAATATGTTTTATCATTTAATCAAATGTTATAACCAGCCGAACGTATTCCTTTAACAAATCAATCATACATTTACTTTTAAAATCTATATAATGTGAAAGAAAAAAGAAATCAATGTTGCATTTCTCATTTAAATATTGATAAGTCTACCCCCACTCCTTCAAACACGCTAAAATGATCATTCAATGAACACTTGGTCTCTTTTCCTCTCTTTATTTTGGCTATGTGGGGAGGATAAGTCTTCTGTCTGTGTTGTGAAAAGTCGTTAAAGTCCCTCCTACTTTCAAAAAGGGTAATATGCATATCATGAAATTGCCACATTCCGAAGACAGAGCCTCCCTACAAAGTCAAGAAGAACAGAAAGAAGAGAAAGAGAAAACATGGTTTAATATCAACATTGAACATTATCTTTTCATCCATCAGGGATTGCAATTTTACACATCCCTCCATACTCTCTCAAATACGCTAATAAGATCATTTTATATACCCATGATCTCTTTTCCTCTCTTCTTTTTTTTGGCTGTGTGGCTGGATGTTGCCAGTCCTGATGATGCATATTTCACTTTTTATCAAACATTTATTTAAATCGAAGCATGTGTTTTCAAATCCACCTTCATCAGATGTGGACGATACAGCTTCAAGGCCTTAACCTTGTTTAGACATATTATTATATTACAAGTATTTATTCAGTTATCGGCTCAATTTGTTAGCTTTGATGTTAAAATGAACTAAAAAAATACAAAGAGTGAAATTTTTCGGGCGCTTCACGGGAAAAGGTACCTTCGGACAATTGACGTCATCCTTGAAATGAAGTTGAACGGACGATTTAAATTATTATGCGTTTCGCGGTAAAAATAACATTTCATCGTCAAAAGATGTAACAAAATCACCTTTCAGTTATGGGAAAATAATAAATAACTGTTAGTTCTTTCTAAATATAGTAAGAACTAAAATGTCACAAAATATGACCGAAGGTGCTTTTTCCCGTGGCGTGCCCCAAAAAAGCATATCAGGAATTGTCACACACAGAAAACACAACCACCCCTCGCAGTTAAAAAGGAAAGAGGAAAAGAGAGTTTGTTATTTATTTTAAACCTGCTGCTTTAGATTGTACGAAGTTCCACAACCTTTTTTTTTAAATATTGCAACAGAACAGGACAGGACAAACACTGTATTTCACCCAAGTGATACAAGAAAATTCGCTTTAAAACTTTAAGCTTAGAAAGAACTGTTACAATCAATCAACCTTATTAGGCACTATCATTTGAAATTCACAGTAGCGCTATCTGTGTAGTGTTGCAGCCTTAAAAAGTCTTCCCGTACATGAAGTCAGTACTGTTATTTGTAAAATAACCCGTTACCGATGTCATGCAGTGATGGTAACGTATATCTGGGCTATCCGATCAACCTTTTTTGGGGTTGTCTCGGCTAGCTCAGTTGGTTGCGTCGCCGGAATTACAGGGCGAAAAAACAAAACAAAAATATAATCAAGAAATAATAAAACTGACAAGGTAGACAATGCTCTTATGCAGTAATATTATTGTTTTTAAAAAATGAGGAATAAATGTTGAATGAACATGTTTGAAGCATTTCAACACACGCAGCTACAGCAAACAAAATAAAACAAAAGTTTGAAGCGGCTGAAAAAAACTAGTGCAATATTTTAATTAAATATCGATTTAAAAATAAGAAACAGCGAAAACTTTATATTGGGTATTTAAATCGATTCTGTTTCAAAGGAATTGTTTATCTTGAATAGTGACCGTAGATGGTAAATGGGTTTTTAAATAATATAGAAATATCCTGCGTTGAAAAACAGATCAGGTTTATTAAGTTCCAATGTAGGATTGATTCTGAAATTTATGTTGGGTCGTATTTAATTTTGTGTGACGGTTACTGCTGCAGCTTTTAGTTATAATGGTTATTTTCTTTAATTAAATTTAAATTTAAAATAAAATTTTCTGTATTTTTCTTGATAAAGGACAGGCATTCGAAAATTTGGAAATAAAGAGTGATTATTTTAAATAGAGTATAATAATTAATCTTGCTGGGCTGAGTAAAGTAGATCACGTTTGCATTTGGGGCACGCCACGGGAAAAGATACCTTCGAACATATTTTGTGAAATTTTAGTTGTTACTTAGAATAAAATTATTATTATTTTCTCTTATCTAAAAAGAGATTTTGTAACACATTTTGACAATAAAATGATATTTTTTCCGTTATAATTAATGCCATTTGTTCAACTTTGTGATATCATTTCACGGATTGACGTCAAATGTCCGAAGGTACCTTTTCCCATGACGCGCCCATTTAGTATTTTCTTTGAGCTATGGAGATTCAAAGAAAAATATTAATGTCCGCAAAATTAAGCGACGGAACTAAGATGTCAAAGCAGTAAACGTTAAATACTGAACCATAACAAACTAAATTGTTGAGATACGAAAACCATTCTGACTAAATTTGTACTAAATTTGTACAAAAGAAACATTTGAAATACAAAATATTGAAATGGGATCTGAAGAGGTTTATAAAGAAAAGGGGAATGGGAGACAATTGTGTAAGACTGTTATGCAGATGCTTTTTTCGCAGATTGGACTTTGTATTTTGGTGATAGCGTATTGCACGTTGGGAGGATTTCTGTTTGAACTTCTTGAGAAAGAAAATGAGATACAAATATGCAAAGATTCAAGGAGAGAATATCTTGACATGGAAAATAATACCCTGTTTAGTCTACTGGACGTTGTGCTGGAAAATCCTCTAGGATCGGAGGCGGGGGATGCGCAAATGTACGGCGTGTTTGAGACGTTCCGAAACAACGTTATCGCAATCGGATATGACGGTAGCTGGTGCGAGGGGTATGGGCTACCGGATGGACCGATGCATGAATGGAACTTTGCTGGCGGAATTTTCTTTTCAATGACAGTGATAACGACGATAGGTACGTACATGTGACAGCATAAGTCTTAGTTTTACCATTATGGGACCTTTGAATAGATGGAATAGCACTTTGAAAGCCAGCGTGGACGAGAAATATCAAAATATTGCTGGCTCGGTTTAGTTGAGTCTGTAAATTGGCAGTAATTGAAATGCATATTACTGTCCACGCCGCCTTGTCGCGGGTTGAGAGCTATTCAATATTTACACAAATATATATACCATGATCATAAGCGTTAAGATATGCAATTAGATTTCACGTAATGTCCTATGCTAAAATATAAACAATTAACACAAATTATAACAAGAATAAACTGCGCTCATGCTTGTAAAGTATGCAAACAAAATTAGTAAATAAGAAGAAGCAAGAAGCAAATTTGCCCATTTTATCTCTTAAAGGTTCACGTGACACCAAATTCATATGTGCCACGTTTTAGCGAAACATATGTGAAATGTTATTTCCAACAACAGCATTCGAAACAATGGCTATTTACTAGCAACAACGGCAAATAGTGGATCCGATACTGGTTATCCAGTTATGCTGCATCTAACAGAGCTCGTGCTTTTTTAGGTAATAACGACACTAGTGCCCAAAATCATAAAACAAAATCTGGAGATCAGTCTCAAATCTCAAGACCAGTCGCCATTTCAGCCAATCAGATCCTTGAGATTTGAGTCTGATCTCAAAACTTAGTTTTATGATCTTGATCCTAGTTAAACTTATCTCGCGATAAAGAATAATGTTGAGACAAATGCCGACAAATAAAAAGTGAAATGTCAATATCAGTAACAGATGCACTCAAAAAATACAGCCTTTTCACACAGCCAAAAAGCAGACAGAAAAAGGGATTATTAAGGGGTATGTGTTTACAAAATGACCAATTTAAATAAGAACACTACAAACAATTACATAAAAAGAACATGGGGGTACCGCCTTTGAACGGTCAGTGGCGAAACATTTTGCCACTAGGGGATTTAAACCTGGTTCAAGGATGCAACAACCTCACACTTGCTCCAACAGGTTCTCATAAAAAACAAATGCAGGTTGTCACTGTCAATAAGCAACAACAAAACAATCAACTCGACAATGTTGCCAGCAAAAGTACACAAACGTATAAAACATAAAATATAAAGTTGATGAAACATGCATATGAATATTCTCTTGGTAAAACGCGCTTACGTATATACAAACGGAACGAGCGAAAAAATATAATGTTAGAGACACGCGCTAACGAATATAGAAGGAAGATGCTTTATGAAATGG
This sequence comes from Corbicula japonica, assembly GCA_038501625.1. Classification (NCBI taxonomy): domain Eukaryota; kingdom Metazoa; phylum Mollusca; class Bivalvia; order Venerida; family Cyrenidae; genus Corbicula; species Corbicula japonica. The sequence goes on along the minus strand of JAZAYU010000100.1, from coordinate 2,029,603 downwards.
ATGTTGGAACACCAGTCTAAGAGTGAAGGAGAGCAAAGGAGATTCAAGGACAGCACGTTTTTAAAACAACATATAGCCAGTACTGTTATCAGTAAAATAACCCGTTACCGAATGTCATGCAGTGATTGTAACGTTTATCAGGGCTATCCGATTAACCATTTTCGGGGTTGTCCCGGTTAGCTCAATTGGTTGCGTCGCAGGAAATGCAGGGCTAGGCGCTGTCGCCGTGACGGTGCGGGTTCGCTCCCAGCTAGAGGCACTATCTACTAAATCTACATTGGAGAGCGAATGTAACATGTTAAAAGTGAAATATGCGTATCACGAATGGCCACATCCCGAACACAAAGCCAATCAGTCAAAATGTAGAGAGTAAAATAGAACATGTAAAAAATAACGCAATTCGATACATTTTATGATTGCATTACTAAAAACCATTAACTGGCTTTTTTCTTTTCGTATTAAATATTTAGTTTTAAATTAGTTTAAACAATATTTATTTACCATATTGTATGTTACAAGTACATAAACGAGTATTTAGGTATGAGAATCTGGAAACTAGTTTCCGAATGAATAGTATGTTTATCAATTTTCTCGGTAAGATAAAATATAGTCAGTTACATACATTTAATGTTCAAGATATGACAATGGCGCATAAAATATGTAATTAAATTTTAAGTTGTATTATAAATGATTCTTCATGTTAAACTATAAAATTTAAAAAAGCTTTTTGAAAGATAACATTTAATTTACCATTATTATAAATATGATTTATATTTATGTTTTCTTTGCATTATTTTGAAGAAGCTTTAACGTTTGGTTATGTTACATGTATTTTTTATTTTTTAAAATAAGCCCCCCACCACCTGAAGTCAAGTTGCATTTAACGTTTAAACAAAAATTATAGACCTATCAGTGGATACATTTTAACAGTATTATGGTTTTATACCATTATTCATAAAGAGGACCACAATACCTTACTGAATCAACATCGACCATCAATTTCTATTTCTACGTTATCGATTGTATTTAATTAGGGATATATTTACTTTAAAGAGATACAAACTACAGATAATATAGCAGAGGAAATGACGGCGTTAGGCCATTCATTACGTCTGCACTCTTTTAAGACTGAATCGATCTTTGGTATTCGTTATAAAAAGATTATTTGATTGCAAAAACGCAAATTAAACATAACAAGTGCCGGCTGATCTATGGCATAAAAGCAAATTGATCTATTACCTCGATTCATACTGATCTGTGACTTAATTAGCCAACGATCGGTGAAAAACATGCACACAGTTCCGTGACCTAAGTGCTTACCGTTCTTTGACCTATACGACCTAAGAGTAACACGTTATCTGACTCAAGTGCTTACCGTTCTTTGACCTATACGACCTAAGAGTAACACTTTATCTGACCTAAGTGCTTACCGTTCTTTGACCTATACGATTTAAGATTAACACGTTATCTGCCCTCAGTGCTTACCGTTCTTTGACCTATACGACCTAAGAGTAACACGTTATATGACCTAAGTGCCTACCGCTCTTTGACCTATACGACCTAAGAATAACAAGTTATCTGACCTAAGTGCTTATCGTTCTTTGTCCAATACGACCTAAGTGTAAAACGTTTTAAGAAGCAAGTGTGAACCCTTTTATAATATCTTAGTGCTAATTGCATATCGATTTATAGCTGAATTGCAAATTTACTGAAGTAGTTACCCTTTTATGACCTATCAGACGAGATACGGGGTTCCTCAGATGGCCCACTTGTAACTGTGCAAGGCCATGTGAAATGCCGTTAGCCGAAACATTTATAAAACCTGGGAATAATGAACCATGATTTAAAAGTTTGTCCAAAAAAAAAAATTCACGATTTTAAGTTCTAACTTGTTTGCATTGAACTTCGGGTTTTCTGGCGTTTTCCATCAGTTCATTTTGAATAATATTTGTGTCAATTTTAAAACCTGATGTTCGGTCATTTACTTTTAATGAACGTGTGTGTGCCTATCCTTCGCATTGCCAGGCATTGGTCCCCCCCCCCCCCGCCCTCCCCCACCTCCTCTTCTCATCTAATAGCGATTGTTCTTACACCAATTTCTGATCAGAAAAACAACACTATATGTTAATTAAGTTTTCTAAACTTCGGCTTTTGCACTCATGTTACCAACCGCCGCAGAAATAGTGGCGATCGTATTTGTCTTCAAAATGCGTTTAAACGAACTACGTTCTCACATGTAATACTTTTAACATGTTGCCAGCGGTTTTTTAAATAAACGCTTCGATTTCATTAGAGTGAGTACCTTTTAATATAACTATCTATTTCAGGTTACGGACACATAGCCCCAAAGACAATCTGGGGACGGATTCTGTGCATGTCCTACGCTATGATGGGCATCCCTCTAATGCTTATGTTCCTGACTAACATAGGAACTGCCCTAGCTGACGTGTTCCGCTATATGTACGCAAAGGTACATCATCCTCATCTTCATCATCGTAGTCTTCACCGTTATAATCTTAATCGTCATCATCATCATCATCTTCTTCTTCTTCTTGGTGAAGATAACACCTCAACCATCACCAACCATATTTTTACTGAAGCATCTATATTATCATTTTACCTTTTTATTAATATTGTCTCTATTTAAGGTAACCTTTCTGGCCAAATATTATTAATTTGGTCAGTTCATACTTATATTACACGTATATCTAAATATTGTAACAAATTTATATGGTGTCACAGTTAATTGTCAAAAGAGGCTCAGGACAAAAAGGTGAAAATAAGTGAAAATGGCCCTACCTACCCGGCTTTAAAATGTTTATTTGCACGTACGCAGAGGGAAACGCCCAACCATTGCAACCATTATGGTCTTGGAACGGAATTTGTAGTCGCTTGCAATTGTTTTAGAGCTAGATAAATGCGAGTACAATGATGAAAAACGGAACACAAAAGAAAGTCTTCCGAAAGAACGCCAGACAATCTATACTATACTGTACTAAATGTATGTACGTTTGACCGATTCAAAACTCGACATACACGTGTACTTAACATGTAAATGAACAGGTCAACAGTGCTTTTAAACGATAATGGCCTTGCTACGAGATACGAGACACGGGTCATTATGATTCAAAGGCACCTTTCCTGCTCAACACCCCGTTGTCTTGATATGCAGGATTTATATTCTAAGATCCCTTGTCAAAATTCTATTCTGTTTAGTTCCGCCCATTGTTTTGTCGTCTCTGGCAAACCCATTCTTTTATATGGGGACCTTACATGGAATGGTATATATCTGAAACTACCGCATGAAAGGTTCCATGTCCGCCGCCAAATGCACACCATCGTTCGGGATGGTCAAACTTGTACAGTAACTGTTTATTGGTGTAAATATTGAGTTGCGCTCAACCCCGGGGCTAGGCGGCGTGAAGAATAATATGTGTCCATGAACAGGATGAATCAAACCGAGCCTGCAATATTTTTATATTTGTCGTGTTCGATGGCTTTCAAAGTACCCTTTACATCTATTTCTAAGTAATGATCGTTCAGCTTGAAAGTGTTAAATTAAGTGCTTGCTTTCATTAAGTAACGGGTAATCAAACTGGTATTTTCAATTATCATCGTAACGGAATCTTCATTTTGTTATAAATTACACGGATATTATCTATTTTTTATATATTTATATTAAGGTGATGTGCTGCAATTGTCTAAGAAAAAAACCGAAACACCAGAAACGACTGCAGAGCCTTACTGAGCCAGTCGGTACAGCGAACACGAAAACCAACTGGATCAGTAAGCTTTGATTTCTTGATTATGAAGTCCTGAAGGCAACCTGCAACTATTTATCGTATGTTGGTTAGACAGAAATGTGAATAATTACGCGTAATACGTTTTTTATCTGTCTTGTTCTTAACTTTTATTTATTGTCTTTAATAAAATAACAGTTTTACACAATATATATATAGGTACTAATATTGACTTTATATCTGTTTCTATATATAAATGTTAAAAGGAATATTTTTGTAATTGTTAGAGCTCATTTCACCAAACAATGTTACTTTCATAGCAAACATTTAACTGAAATATAATTTAGTAATGACAAGAAACTTATTAATTTCGAAGTGTTGCAAGTTCTACTGAATAGTAATTTAAAGATTGTGTTGTTCCTTTCAAATCCCTGTGTAAATGGTAAATGGTTTTCGTTTCTTTTTTTTTTCCTTTTTGAGAACCCAAAGCGACAAACAACGAAGAGGTCGAGGGAACGGAAGTAAAGCGCAGGTTGTCGACCGTACCAGGTGGCCTCAATATTAAGGCATTGGGTCTCGATCAACTTAAGGCCAGGGGAAAGATTGTCCGCGTATCGTCTAGTATGTTTTGTAATATTCTTCGCTTTGTTAAGTTACACTAACCTTTATTTTAGGGCATATCCGATTAAAATTCCTAAGTCTGAGGCGGTAAACTGAATCTGAACTGAATATGTATCTTTGAACATTATACACAGCTAAAACTTGAACATTACAACCGCCCCTAATGTTCATTTTCTTGCCATACCAAACTGAAAAATGACGAATTTGTTTCAAAAAAGAGTGATACGACTTTGAGTAATTTACTTTATACTATAAACAGTCGATAACTCCTTTGTCGAAAATTGCAGATTTGAAATGTTACGATATAAATATTGAAAACTACCCTCGTACTTCTGAGGACATTTTGTCTGCCGTTTTCGTATTGGTTTCCATATTCCGTCATCCTTGCTGTTTCAGCCAAGGAACTTCGCTTGAAGACAATGATCCATATGATAGTATGTTTTTCCCATACGTTTTATCAATATTTTCAGTGGTCGCTAATTTTTCGTCTGCTCTTGCTGTTTCAGACAAGGAACCTCTCATTGATGACGACGATTCAGACGACGATGATGAAGTTGACCAGGAATGGGAAGATCTTGACAATGTTGCTGTACCGCTCACCGTCAGCCTTGGCATCATCGGTACGACTGTTTGCTTATGTTATAGAGTTCTAGTAACTATTTCATCCAATGGATTGCACTATGTTTTTAATGTAAATATTGAGTTGCGCTCAACCCGGGGCTAGGCGGCTTGGGCAGAACTATGCATTTCCATTACTGTCCATAAACAGGATTAATCAAACCTAGCCTTCAATATATTCATATTTGTCCTGTTCGGTGGCTTTCAAAGTTCTCTTTTCATCTATTATATAAGCCATCGAAAGTCTTATCTATTAAAATATCACAGTAGCGTTGTTTGTGCCTTGTGGCGACTGTAAAAAGTATCCCGGTACATCCAATCGGTACTGTTACCAAAAATCAACTTTAAAGAATGTCGAGCACAGTAAAGTAGGCGTAAAAATTGAGTAGCACTCAACCCGAGGCTAAGTGGCATGGACAGTAATATGCATTACTCGGTGCTAAGTGGCTTTCTAAGTTCTTTTTCATCTATTTTACCAGCGCTTTATGTTAATGAAAGTGTAGTTTTGTTGATCTAGGATATGAACTTGAAGCATTTTATGACAATGTTATTGACGAGATCATTTTCTTATTAGGCCTGTACATTGCGTTGGGGGCGATCCTGTTCAACTACTGGGAAGAATGGGACTTGTTGCAAGCCTCATATTTTTGTTTCATCACCTTGGCAACAATTGGATTCGGTGACGTCACACCCGGTCGTGACTTTGCTGACCCGATGGCGAATATGCGCCTTATTATCGGATCCTGCTACTCAATATTTGGCATGGCTATACTTTCCATGAGTTTTAACTTAATGCAAGAGGAAATGACGGCCAAGTTTCGTTGGATCGGTAGAAAGATGGGCGTGGTCGAAGATGACGACGACGAATTAGATGCAGCCAACGACAAGATTCCAGCTAGACTGGGAGAAAGAAAACCAGTCGGAATGAATAACAACGTGTATGATAGAAATCATTCGGAGTGTTAAACAGATAGGATGAAATATCCAATTATTCGTCTTTGCTATGTTGGATCATCCACTATATATTGCATTGACATAAAGATGTTTGTTGTAATTGTATCGCCACAAATGTGCACTGTTTAGAAAAAAAGTTTGCATATAGATATCTGAGTCCACCCACACGCAAAATTGACATCAAGTGATCCTTTAATAATGACTTTTACATTAGACATTGAACTGTACATGTTATCAGCATTTGCACTTCATTTAAGTTAATTGCTTATTTTGTTTAAGCACTCACTTAACATATAATTTTTTTTATTTCGTTTAAAACTTGCTCATTTAAAAGTGTCAAACTTTAACCACTTCTGTGCCGATGGGCCAATCTGGGCCAATCTTATAAACTACGTTCATTGCCGACGGGCCAATCTGGGCCAATTTAGAAGTCCGTATGATAGTCAGTTTTTTTCTGTCTATTTACCTATTAAACCAATTTCATCCCATAACAGTTGTTTATACACATTTTCGACTCATTTACGTGACGTCAGAATAAGTCAATCCCGTTATATGCAATGATTTCCCGCCATTAACGTACGTTAAAATTATTTTGACGTTACGTTGGAAACGAATTGATTAAAACAGAAACTCCCATTAATTGTCATAAAATATCAGTTGTATCACTTTTATGAATCAAAGGACTGGAGGTACTGATGAGTCGGCCATCAAAACACAATTGAAAAGCAATGGATTTTTGGGTTTGATTAAGTTGGACCAGAAATAAACTTTCGCCTCAAGAACGGGGAACAATTTACTTTATATCCTCCGAGACATAGATCTTCGACCCCAAAAACAATTAATGTCCAATTAACAAGTCAAGACAAATACTGTTATCAAGTTTGCAGACGTGGTGACATGGAAAGCGAACCTGGTGGTAGGACAATACGTCTAAAGGCATAATTTGAATATGATTGGACTTGTAGACAATAAAATGAAATTGACCAATCACAATTAAGTGAAGGATATCATACTTCATAGGTCATATGGTCAACAGTGAAACAACGCTGGTCAGTTCTCAAACACAACGCTTTATTTAAAGGTATTACTCCTTTCGTCCTTGCATTTTGCATTTAGAGAGACTTTTTAATTTTTCATTTTATCAATGAGAGTGCAATGACGAATGGAATATTACCTTAATGGCGTGAATACTTTTGTAAGTGTGGAAGAATCCTGTGAGCAGTTGTTTGCAAGCGCAGTATCATTAGACAGCACCTAAAATTCTGAGTTGAGATACGGTGACACCAATGACAGAAAAAAAGTAGCTAAGCTAGTCATAATCTTTGAATATTCAAACTTGAAATCGACAAACAGAATTGGGTCACATGATTTAAAATAATACTACAAGTGACACTAAGCAAATAATGTTCAAACACACAATTACACCGATGCTTTTTTGTCAACTGATGTTTTTTCAATGAGGTGCACATTAAAACGTTTTGGTTATATTTTATATAACTTGTCTCCATTTCACATCCACTATTTGTATCGACATTTGTGATTTTTTTATTCTTGTCCATTACAAAAGCAGCATGCTCCATTGCAGGAATTAGTGGCAATCTAAAGGCTGTACGCTCCCTCAGACAGTCATAGACAGAATTGTCAAACTGGTCTCCTCACAGCATTCCATGTAGAGCTGTTATCCTGAAATATTAATTTCAACAAATAACCTATTTATATTGAAGTTGTAATGATTTTAGCTGAAGTGTCTTTGTTTTCTTTAAATTAAGGGTAATTTTGGTTATTAATTGCCAGAATCCACCAAAAAGTTACATTAAATGGGTGTTCACTTGTGTCGCCCTGGGAACTAGATCAAGTTAAAAATGCAAGAACAAAAAAGGGAATAACCCCATCTTGACATAAAGAACTTGGAGTCATGATGAGTGTGTTGTCATGAGCAATATAATTTGAAAGTTTGATGTAGAAATATTAAGAAAAGTCAAAGTTAAAGTCAACATTAAGTTTTTCTGTTAAAAAAAAGTACAAAAAAAGGATTAACTCCATCAAATGTGACCTTGACCTGAAAATTAATATCAGCTCAAGCATGTTGTCACAAACAAGATAATTTGAAAATTTCATGAAGAAATATTAAGATATGGCAAAGTTATAACCAACATTAAGTTTTTGGGATAGATGGACGGACAGACAAAGCGATCCCTGTGTATTGCCTTTTCTTTGAAAGGGCGACACAAAAAAATGACCCTTTATATTAAGCAGCTAGTGGACACCTGGAAAACAGTACAAGTATCAGCAAGAACAACTTTGATGTCTGATCTGGATCTGATTGGAATCTACACTGTTTGCATATTTGTAAGAAATAGCCTCATGAATCTTATTATGAACCATGTAGATCCTGTTAAGACTGCACAGATATGCCTGCTGATCTGGATATACACTGGTCACACATGTCATGTATTCATGGAAGAAAGGGGCAAAAACAACACAGTAATTTTTATATAGGATGATTAATTTTCTTGTGAACTGAGGTCTCACAAGTCAACACATACATATAAACACAATTTTATGTTTTCTTGTTACAAGATACAAAAATACAAATACCAACATATACAGAAAGATTTAGTGTGTCTCAATCATACATTCATGCAGCTTTAATAAATGAAAATAAAAAATGCAAACCTTGTCTTCATTTTCTACAGTAACATTCATATTCTGCTCCCTTATGTTCTACCAATTCTGCAGACATTTCAAGTCCACAGCTTTCACAAGACTGATGATACACATGGCTGAAAATAAATGTTGTATTTTAATCATAACAAATAACCAAAACCAATTTCACTGTACTTTTTGTTGCTTATGAAGTTGTACATAATTTGATGTTGCAGGTTAGTTAACAGATTACAATGTTGTCATAATTCATCTATTTTTATAAATATCACAAAAAAGAGGTATTTCTGGTGTAAGCTTCAAGCCATCTTCAGTTCCTATAGGCTCATACACAATTTATCCCATTTAACCTTTACCTCCATATGCCTTTATGGCATGGGAAATCAGTGTAGATCTAGATCAGCCGACACATCCATACTGCCTCATTAGGATCTAAACCGTTACAGTGTTAGCTTTTTTATTCAAATTTCAATAGGTTATTTCTGACCACAATGTGACCTGTGCAGATCCAGATCAGATCATGTAAAGGCATGAAAATGTGTATAATATTATAGTAAAGGGTTAATTACAACAAAAAAACACCTGCATTTTGATACTTCATTTAATTCGTTGGATACACCTTTTAACACATGAGCAACTATTGTAAATCTAGGTGCTGACACATCTCCTTCCTGTTAATTAGAGCTTTAAATGTATCTAATGAACAGAGTAGATACAGAATGATGAGACCTCAAAATGTCTGATGTGCAAGCTGGTCTGGAGCTACATTTGTGCTATCTCTATCTGATGTGGATTTACACTGGTTACCCATGTGGTAAAATGGCGTGTAAATGGAGTAAAGGGTCAAGTTATTAACCATGAAAGTTGAAACAGCATTGGATTTTTGAGACACATTTATATGAGATTACCCAACTTAAAAAACAAATAAGCAACCCATCGTGTTTGTTCAAGGTGGCCAACAGATGAATATTGTTATATATAATGTTAATAATCAAGTGAATTCAAGTTGACCTTGTTATTGGGTCAAAGGTAGTCATATATGCCTGAGACAGAAGGCTGAGGGTAAATATGACAGCCCGAGGCCCAATAACATGTTCAAATTCATATGAAGACTAAACTGGGCCAATACAGGTGTTCTGGACCAATATGAGAATTGCTGGGCCATTATAAAATACTTAAGTATTGATGTGGTGTACCATGTAGTGTCTGCCAGGAAAATGGCATGTTCAAGTCAGGTGATGACATGCCTCGAGATTTTGCCACACTGCAGTCATGTAAAAGAAAAGGGCAAAGTATGCAATGCCTTTACTGTATATTAATACAGGGCTCTCACTAGAGAGAGACTTGAAGGAATTAGTCTCATCAAAAGTGACCAGACTTCTCTCTTTGTTGAGCTTTGTTAGAAGTCATTTTGTATTTACGATATAGGGAAAGAAAGCTGTTGACTGCAAACTTCTCCATAATGCAGTCAATTATGACAAAACTCTCCCTGATTTGCAAGTCTGGTGAGAGCCCTATTAAAAGTCAATAAATAAAATTTAATATACCATTATCCTTCTTCCACTCCTTTTCCAATTTCATGCTTTTTGAACCAGAGATGGCACATTTCTTTCATTTGATTTTATCACTGAAATTAACAAACACAAAATTGCAAGGGTGCAAGTCAGGATTTCTAAAAAACCTGAAATCCTGAAAATTTATTTAGGGTAAATGAAGAAAATCAATCATTTTTAGACACACAAAAACCTGATTTTCAGGCAAACGCACCCATGAAATAATAACAATTATTTTGATCTTTGCTCAAATTACAAATATTCTTTATAATAACATATTTAATTTTTTAAGTGAGTGATCATAACAATTAGTTTACTCTCATTTTGTACTTTGCTAGAATGGTCTTTCTTCAGATTGTTTCTATTCTGCATTGAAATCCATTCAGTCTGAGGTGTGAGGTGTATCTACAAAAAGTCACCCACAATCTTTTGGACTGTGAAAAATGTTTTTCCTTTAGTTGCTGTGAAAAAGAGTGCTGTCATTTGTTTTGTAGTTAAAATGCCTGTTCCAACAGCCGTTCAGGAAAATTTCATAAAGTTATATTGATTAACTGTTGATTAACTGAATTAAGTATCCATATTGTTTCATCACTGCCAGAGTTATTACGTGTTTCCTTCTTTTGAAAAAAATAAAATATGGATCCAGGCATGTCACTTTAAAATTAACCAGAAAGTATCAGACTGCAAAAAGTCAAAAATGTGTTAACTGCTCTTATAAACTGGTCAAATTGGGTTATCACTAAAATTCACAAAGTGGGTTCCTTTTCAAATAACTACCGGTAATTTATTTTACATTGCTGATCAGAATTCAAGTTTGGGTAAAAATCATAGAATGAAATAGACATAAAATTAATGCCTTAAGTAGTTTTGGTTTATTTTACCTAAAAACAATTTGTAATGGAAGGCTAATAAATGAATACGTGTTACATCAAAATTATTGAACTGAAACACTGTGTAAACCTAGGTTCACTTCAATACTTAATACTGGTGTAACATCAAAAGGGAGACAATATATTCATTTTTATAATTTGGCACATGTTTGTAGTGAACAAAATGTATATCTTTGGTTTTCATTTCATAATTTATTGTCACTTTGTTAGGCAATTCTACTATTAACAAGACTTAATTTAACACTATGAAACTAATTTGAGTTATTTATCAAATTACAGGAACCTGAATTTCCATCAGAAAATATTCAGATAGGAAAAAATATTACATTTTCCCAATGCAACGGATTTGTACCCCACCCATTAACATGTTAAAATAATTTACCAGTTGCAATGTTGACAGCGTTATCACAGCTCAAGCATTACAAAGAAACTAAAATATACTGTTAAAAATAATTACATCTCCTAAACAGTCATTCTGGATTTAACTCAAACATTATTTTCTACCTTCACTTTTGTTGTCCACTTCATTGCATGACGTCAAACAGTTCTATACCGCTTCAAATGGTTGATACATGTCTGACCAGAACCAAAAATCATCTAAACCTGTTTATGAATAATTAAATCAATTAATAAATACTTCATTCTTTCTTCCGGGATGCAAAATTTACCTGAAATGCATTTAAGAGATACTATTAAATAAATATTGTGAAGTTCCCATTTCTGTATAAACTTGGTGAATCCCTGAGGTGCTACTCTTTTTCTTCTTATGGTTTTCCCTGGGTTATTAATTTTGAGAATATCTGTTCTGATTAAATGACCTGTGAGACATATGGAATGGAGTGTAAGACAAAACTGAAAGTAGGAAAAACTTCTGATAGCGGATTTCATAAGGTGTACATATAACACGCAATTATTGAAAACATTAGATTTTCATTTCTTTGAAATTTTATACTTCAGAAAATCTTGTGTCAACTATGTAGCTGGTTACGGTTTGGAAATGGGTTAGATCTTGATATTTTCTGATGGAAATTCAGGCTCAAGATTATGATCAAATGCATAAAATGCATTTATTAATATATCTGTTAAATCAATTCATGTATGAATTTTAAATTACTTTAAACATAATTTTCAATAGATCAAAATGTTATAAAAAATCATTGTGAATCAGATGCTTTATGTTTTACTTTAAAGCGTTCAAATGGGAATATAACTCTTACACGAGTGACGATATTTTACCAAGTAATTCGTTAATCGTTCAAAATCCAACTTTTTTCAATGCAATACATTGAAATAATTTGATTACTTACATCTCTACAAGGTTCCACAATTAATATCCACAATGATTAGGGCCCTAACTTATAAAAGTTTCGCTTAGCCCTACGGTCGATTTTGAGACTCCTACTTTCATTTTGGAGAGTGCATTAATTAATTAAATGACGTAACCGTTCAATAGAACCCAAAGAGCCAAAATCACGTTTACTGCGGTGTAGTCTTTCGAATCTAAAATTTCAAGTTTTACAATGATTTTGTAACGTAGGCTACCATTCGAAAACCACCAAATCCACCTCCATTTCCACAGGCCTGCCAAATCTCCGGATTTTATCCGGAATCTCAGGATTTTAAGTTACTTCTCCGGATCTCCGGATTTATAGTCAAAATCTCCGGATTTCTATAAAATTGCAAAAAATACTGAATAATTAAACCTAGTTTAAAAATTGTGCAATGAACGTAAAAGTTATTCTACTGCATGCGAACATTTCCTGTTCATTACGAGATAACGAGATAACGAGGACGTGGTCAGTGACATGCTGATTCAATGCCTCTGGCACAACAAAACAATAACCGCGTGTCATAAACAAGGGCCTCGATGTTACACCTGCCATCATCATCATCATCATCATCATCATAATCATCATCATTTTTATTCAGTCACAGTCATTGTGAACAGCAGAAACAACAACAACATCATCATCGTCGTCGTCGTCATCATCATTGACATATTCAGACAAAATCTCCGGATTTTTAATAAAGAAATTTTGGCAGGCCTGTTTCCATATGAATAATTCTATTTACAAAGAGAACTTCTATTGTCAATATACATTCAAATATAACCTGGGTGTTATAAAAACATTGCATCACGAAAATAACTCGATAAATACTCACTGTTGATTTGATTACGATGGATTTTTCGTCTTCACCGAACGTTGTCGAATCCAATATGGCGTTCCGCCATCAGGTATTCATGCGCGTTCATGACTCAAAATCTTGTCGAACGTTCCACGAGTTAAATTTCTTCAAATATTGATTGATTCCATATTTTTTAATATAAATTTTATCGTTTTGCACAGAATTACAAAATTGACCGCTTTGTAGCATTGACTTACTTTTTGAAACTAAGAACTATATTCTAGGGTAGCAAGCATACATTCTATGGTAGCATGCAAGTACTGTCGTTACTACATTGAAATAAAGAAGGATTTAGAACAGTATTGCATGCAACCCTCAAATTGTTAGGTTCATAGTAAAGCAAAAACGATTGTCGAAAATTGGTTTTCACTGAGTCTGCCGACTCAAAAACCAGTGCGAGTAATGATCATGGTCAAGTACGCGCAGAAGGGATACGAAATTAGAAATCTATTATTATTTTAAATGTTTCAATAGCAAAACTAGTTATTTTTCCCTCAAAACTGTGTCTTTCCTATGCAGTCATGAAAAAGTCAACCGCTAGGAATATATATTCAACTTCCCGTTAGGCCAGAGAAAATAAATTATTAGATTCTCATCCGGATTTTGGGGAAAAAAGGGGCGGGTGGGCACTTTTTAATTTTTATTAACGAAGGTTTTTTGGGATGGTCTAAACCCCGTTCTGTCAGGAACAGAACATGTTACGATTTTTTTACCAATAAATTTTTGGGGGGCGGGTGGTTTTGGACATGGGCGGGCGGGGATGAGAATCTAAAATATTTTTTTTTTCTCTGGCCTTAACTCGTTTAAGATAAACAAAGTCCACACAGGAACTTCAACACTTCAGAACCGTAAAATCAGCCATATATGAGCCGTGTCGTGAGATTTTCAACCTACTGGTCAAAATTTCACATTTTCAGGTTTTATTGAATCATATAGTTTGAACCTTTGTGATCATTTTGATATAAAAATCAAGTTTGAATTCAATCTAGAAATATGTTTATCATTATTTTTAAAATGATATAGTTGAAATCAATAGTTATCCCACATGACGTCATCGACGTCATAACGTTCGCGGAAATTGAAAATTGTTTGAAGCGCTTCCGCGAATTGATTGTAATACTACAAATTACGGTTTCAATTAGATTTTGAACCAGAGAGCGAACTCCGTAAACATCTTTTGTACTTCAACACTTCAAAAGACGCCGATCACGTTTTATGTCAGAACTGTTTGTTCTGTTAGAACTGCCGCTCCAGTCAGAAGACGCTGCGTTCAATTTTCAAGTAAGGTTTTGCTGTCAATTAATTTTTGTCGCTGTGGGTTGATTCTCATTAAACTGATAATTTCGTTTTCTAAAGATTTGAATAGTAGGCCTACATGTAGGATAATATTAACCTTGTTCTATATGATTCTGTCAATTAAACTTTCCCGCTACTTTTCAAAGGAAATATAAGACGCCGCGCCACGCGTTTGATGTTTTGGTTGCAAGCCAAAATCTAACTGAAATCGAAATTTGTAATAAATTTAAAGGTCATGGTGTAGAAAACTTTTAAATCACTAGTGTTTGCAGCTAACTACCTATCCTTTATGATGATAAAATAGGATCAACAATAAAAAGATTTAGTTTCAAACTGTTCTGTTTTACCGATTTTTGATGTTTTCAGCCTTAATGTGCGTAGAATATTTCAGAAATCCCAATATCCAATAAAATCTAAGTAATTGTGACACTTAAAAATACATTTGCTAAACTGAAACTTTTCTACATTGTGAGTACCGCTTCATTTGTAATAGTTCTTAGGTTTTTGCACAAAGTTGTCGTTGACATAAATTAGTATTGTTATGACATGCATAAAATGTAGTATTTTTTCCCTATGTGTTAGTCATAAACAGATCCAAGTAGAATATATTCTGTGAGGAGTCATTATTATATTATTTTATGCTATAATGAATGTATAAAGTGCTCGGCCGGCGAAAAAGTATAAGAGGCTTTCCGACTGATGAAAATTACAAATTGTGCCGTACCTTTCGCAAGTATTTTTTTATTTTCTAACGCGGACATAATATGAAGTTTTGTGTATATATAAAATAGACGGTTTGCTCCAATTCTATTAGCTTTATTATAAACCTGTGTATTTTTCGAAAATACTCATTTCAATTTACTGAAAAATGTGTAGGTTCGTCTTATACCGAAATAGGGACTAAAACAGTCACGAAATATGGCTATATACTGTCGCTTTACATACTTTATGATGTAATTGTTTTGTTTTTATAACGTAACTTACTGAAATCAGTTTTACAGTACGCAACGCATACATGTATACGTATCGAAGAAAATATAACAATTTAAATAAAAGCAAGGGTTGTGTTGTACTGGGGTTGTGTGCATGTCTCAATTTTGGACCTCTGGTCCCATGAACTTCCCATGACGTACGTTGGTACGTGGTTCTAAAAGTATCTTTGTCTCTGAACAAAATAGCCACGAGGTATCAGCACCTCTCTTACTTTCGTGACCTAGCAACGTTGTTTCTCTTTTTCGGATCGTGTTTTCGCGTTTTCGTGGCCTAACTCCCCTGAGAGTGAGACTGTAATAGTTTAATTTGCATCGTACTTTCGTGACTTCGCTTCGTGTTTTCGCTTTCTCGCGTCGTGGTTTCGCGTACTCGCAGCGTGTTTTCGCGATTTTGTGGTCTCGCCCAAGTGGTCGAAAGGACAAAACAACGATGTTAGTTTAAATATCTGTGGATACGTAACAGATTCGTTCATTGTTACGGACCTGTCCACCATTGACGCTATGTTCGCATTACAGTCAACATCACAACGTTTGTAAAAGATAGATATATGCGACGCTTGCAGTTTTCATAGACTTAGGGGTATTAGAGTTAGATAAAAGCTGGAAACACATAATTGAAAATATGAAAATACGTGTATGAAAAATACATAAAGTTCATAACTTAAATAACAACAAAACGACTGAAATATGCATATCAGTTGGAGACGTTTCCTAGCGGCATGATTGAATTAGTGACATCACAATGAACTCTTTATCATGTTTATCGGCCTTTTTAATTTATAGAAATAAAATTTATGCTGATTAATATATCTACTTAAAGTTTGAAATTTTGACGAACATTTCATCAGACAACAAGATTTCTATGTCGCCGGATGCTTCGTAAGAAAAATCTACATCGGTCTCGTCATCTGTTTTTGTAGTGTCAGTAAATTCTCTCGAAGCTGCGTCATAATACGATTATAATATTATCATTAGTCCTATACATGCAACAACTAATTTTCAACCTCATCTGACATTACTAGTATGTTACCTCCATTGTCAAGAACCCTCGTTATTTCCAAAATGTTTAGTAAGCAAAATACTTTTTCATTTGTCTCTTCCTAAAATTAAGTTAACAAGGATATACAGTTTCTGATTTTCAATTAAAATGAACTTGAAAGTAAATGCAAAAATGGGATTTTTTTACATGAATCAAAAGGAATAACGCATACAGGCGTTCACTACAGTGAGCACAAAGAGTACATAACTCGCTTACCTCCCTTGAAAAAATGACGTAACAGTTGTAGATGCTCGATAGTAAATGGAATAACGAAGGGGTGTGTCAGGTAAATGCTTCTTGATTATGGGGTGAAAAAAGAAACACAATAGAAAAATATGATATGTACGTAAATTATATTTCCGTAGGTTACGCAACTTGCTAATTTTCTTGCTATTTAAGTAAGAAATGCGTTACATGTTGAAACACTGAAGATACTTTAGCAACAACTCTCTACTACATTGTCACGCTTAAAACACCAAGTGACTATTTTTACGATTGCTGCTTTTAGCAACCGCATGTTTAGTTTATCGTGTCCGTTTCTACGCAGAGGCAAAATTGGCACTTCGCAATTTATAGCAATTTGAGCGTCAGAAACATAAAGCTAAGCTAATTATTGTACTAATTGGATGACGTCAAACCTTGTCAATACTTTGACGTCGTTTTTCTACATGACGTCATTTTGACCAGAAGGTCGAAAATCTCACGACACGGCTCATATACACGGTATGTACCCAAATAATGAGAATCGCGGATAATGGTAGATTGTGAGAATAATGACAGATCGCCAGGTCGGAGGAAACACCATGGAGAGGTTAGTTATTGTATGAATTTCATGTTATTGTGATCGAATACTTATCTTTTGCGATAGATAACAATCAAGCGATGTTCTAGCCTTCCTCTCATACCCATACATTTGGAATCGGCCTTCAGATAAAGTAAAACCAAGGAAAATGATCACGCAACATTCCAGATTTCTACAAAAAAACTACGTTTCAATGATAGAACTCAGTATTTCATTGGTTAGCATAAAATAAATTGACGTAACTACGTCTTTTAGTTTGTCACTCAACGTTGCGTTATTTCGCAAACATGGCTATACATTGGATTTGCGTCTTTCACCCAGTTTTATGTGCCCAAATCTTTAGACAAATTGATGTATGATGTAAAAGACTTTACGCACGAGTTCTTGAATTCGTCCAAGTTGTTTGCCGTTAACAATATCTAAGAAAGAGGATTGATAGAATGTTTTAAGTTCTCAAACCTCGGATTCTTCCATATGATTTAACTTTCACAAGATACCAAACGTTTCGGAGTGAGAATGATTCGACTAGGTTTTTGTGGATTTCTTACCATGTTATCTTATATTTTTGTTGTGATTGTTGTAACTTTTAACATCAGGAATCACCGGCGAAAATGTATAACATATAAATTTTTGGCGATTCTAAATAAGGGTTGAAAATGAGGACTACCTAATTAAACCTTATACAATTTATATTACAAACGATATATTTGGTGTTCGCATTATGAGTCAATCACAATCTCGGCTTTGACAACATTTTTGTAGCTCGGTAACGTGCAATCCAAGAACTAGTCGGACGGTGGAGGCAGTCATTTTTGTGGAGCATATATAAGCCAGTTCCACACTTGTCTGTTGTTTTTAGATCGATGTGCCCTTTAAGCATGTGCGCTGTAACTAAATGACAACTGGGGTGGCTCTTTGCTCCATGATAGCTACGCAAACTATTATAGGGAAGTCGAGAACTAGATTAGCTTTTTCGACATTTGAAGCTTACGTCATAAATCCGAGTTATCAATATTGTATGTTTTAACAGAAAATCTTTAAAAGAAACTTGATCAATGTAACAAAATAAACCCTTTTCTCCATCGGCTTAGGCTATTATCTCGTACAGTGTTGCAACTGTAACTTAGCTTCTCATTTCTTCTTCTCAAAGTAGACTCTTACTTTTTGATAGTTTACGTGACTATGATATAAATATAAATGTATTTAATATTTAAATTACTATTTGGTTATGATTCCTTACAGAATCAGATAATTTACATATATATCTTTAAATGTGTTCATACGGCCACACCTTTTTTTATTTTTAGTCTTACGAGAATTTTCTTGAAAAAATGAGTACGGTAGGTCAAAATAAAAAAAAGATAAAGATGTGACTGTCATTTACAATCAACTTTCAAAACTCTTTTGTACAAGTTTGCTTTTATTTAGATTACCTCTTACTACCGACAAAACAATATATTACAGGATAAAAATTTTTAAATAGGTTTTTTTTTAAATATTTTTGTGCTGCAATTGTGTGATTGAGGCTTCTGTTCATGTATACAGCCACAAGTAATCTTCAAGCCTTGTACCATCTGTCCCAGCTTTTTCACTAAACACAATATTTTTGTAAAGCAAACTTTTCACTTTTAAATAAAAAATTAACTTACTAACACGAGAATATAAGCATAAATTCGCATCCATAGGTCTTTAATGACTTCGTGCTGTCGACCTCAGTCTTGTCTGCCGAAAATGCGCCATCACGGGAACCAGATATAGTTTTTAAAATGTTTTCCTCGAGGATGTAGCAACTTAAAGTTGAACCAATTGATGCATTATTTCAAGAATACCTTTTTTCGGCCCCGAAATTGAGCCTAAAAAAGTTGCTTGAAAAAAAAAACGTTTACTGCGCCATAGGGGCGGCAATGATAAAAGTGAACGGTTTACTTGGATTGTTTTTTTAAAAAATGGATTTTTAATTGTGTAAAAAAAACTAGTCAGCAAAATTCGGAAAACGTTTGATGCCATCGTTTGATTCATACTCATTCACTCGCTTTTTTAGGTTTCAATACCAAATGGGTACGGTCGTAATAAAAAAAAAATCGGAAATTGAAATTTTTTTTTCAATTTTAGAAAAAATACAGTCAGGATTTTTTGTAAGACGAAAAATATAAAAGGTCTGGCCTAAGTTAATGTATATAAAAGATGAAAATATAAATAGTAAATGTTTGAAACAAAATTTAAGGCAGTTTCTTTCACAATTCAAAGCGAAAATATGTCAGAATAATTTAATATTAATGAACATAACATCATTATTTCTAGCGAAATTAAGAAATACTATCATGCTCGAAAGTATGTTTATCATGTAAAAATATACATACATCTAACCAAAATATTACAGTATGTTGTTTTGATACATCAAATCTGAATTAATTTGTCTATCAGTATGAAGTACCAAAAGCATAGAATATATGAAAAAAAAACCAAATACATGTATATGCCCAATCGCACCCGCCGAAGATAAATTTAGGGACAGCACGACACAAACCACTTTAGAAAAACTTTGTATCATCATCATCGTCATCGTCATCATCACCATCATCATATGCTCATAAATTAAGCAATTAATAGAAAAAATAAAACAAATATACTTGAAGACCTGTGTTTTGGTGAAATTATGAGGCACTGTACGATAATAGTGTACCTCAGAGAACCTTTTCATAATGGCGGCGTGTGAGAACACGGGAAGGTAAATACTTCATTTCTATATATTTAGAACTCTGTCGATAGTTTAATTATTAGATAGCACCTTGTTGTTGTAAGACGGGCTTAAATTTTTCTTAATATTGGGTGTAAAGCGTTAGTCTGAACATTGCATCGTTACGATGAACTTCTTCGGTAAAGTGACCCGAAAAAAGTTGAGAATTGAAGCAATGCTCGTTTTTCTTTTCAATGATTTTATTGCTTTTCCCTCTAAAATCATGTCCTAATTTCTTCAGTTTTGTTTTTAAAAGTATTTTCGTCCAGACCCAGCGTACTTATATTACTCAAAATTTGTGTGTTTAATGCGAGCACTTTACGTTTGAAGAAGTGTCTATAAAAAAGAAGTGGTTATATTTCCGCGTTGTCACACGCCTTTAGGAAAAGGTACTCAGATTTTCGACGTACACTGTTACCAAAACCGCGCATGATAAAAGGATATCTAATTTCTTCAAATAAATAACAACGCTAAATATTATGGTCCGACACCCAAGTCATATGGACTTGTGTGCATTTCATTACTTTATATGCTTCTGCTAATGTGTCCTCTAACAGCGTTTTCAAGATGGCGCAAACCTTCCAATCAGCAACAGATCGCTGCAACTTGAAAATTAATAGGCGCCAAATAGCAAACCACTTCATTTTTAATGCCTGTGGTCAAATTAGTACAGTGACAAAAAAACAACAAGTAATCAATTAACGTTTAACGCGCGAATAATAATCGTCGTCGCATTATATAGCTGCGACGTCATAAATAACGTTACGGCAGCGAAAGGGTTAAGTAAAAATCCAAAATTCATTTTATTTAAGGTTTGTTTGTGACGAAGCCGATACATTTAAATGCGGCAAATATATATAGTATGACAACAAAATAAAATGTATAACGAACGGATACTTTGGTTCTAATTGTTTTAACATAATAAGATTCAATGTTACACTAATATGTGAAAAAGCCATCGAATTATTTTTTTCTTCAAAGTTAGACAACCCATATACACATAAACATGCATCATTATGCTTATTTTAAGTTTGATCTGATGCTGTAGATATAATTTTATTTGTGAGCATTAAAATGAAGTAAAACAATACCCACCACGATTAAAATTCACTTATATGTATTTCACCAACGTTTCGGCCTTAACAAGCCTTCTTCAGGGTAATACAAACAATTATAAACGGACGTTACGTCAACGTGAAAGGCGCGTAACGTCGTATGGTGGAAAATTTTACACAAAATATTTCAATTTAGTTCATCATTTTCTATGGTATCATTGAATTTTGCACAGATGAATATTTTGCGGGAATTCATTAGTTATATACATATTTATAGCGTTTTTTTTTATTTAAAAAAGAAAATTAATTATTATCAAGTTTTAACACTGTCAATTTTATGTGAATGCAATTCACGAAAAACAAAATGTGCGCGAAATATGATACCACAGAAATAACATTAAACATAAAATTTATTCATTCAACGTTTGCATGACATCAAAAACTAGTCAATATCGGAACTTAACGTTACATAATTTTCTATAGATATATATATATGAAAAAAAACGGTAATAGGAAATAACGATATTATAAGCAGATTTTTTTACAATTAACCAGTAATTTTTTTTTCATTTGTGAGCATTAAAATACTATGATTATCATATCAAGAAAATTGTTTTACATGGACGACATTGTATTGTATTGGAATGGTAACGGATCATTCGATAAAGCTGTTAAAATAGATGAAAAATGACCATTTCTTATATGCATATTTCAATTTAAATTTTCGAAAACCACCGAACACGAAAAATACTATAGAATTGAAGTCTCGGTTTGATTGATTCTGTTGATAGGCAGTAATGGAAATGCATATTA
Organism: Corbicula japonica; assembly: GCA_038501625.1. Classification (NCBI taxonomy): domain Eukaryota; kingdom Metazoa; phylum Mollusca; class Bivalvia; order Venerida; family Cyrenidae; genus Corbicula; species Corbicula japonica. Next base: position 2,007,642 of record JAZAYU010000100.1, on the reverse strand, counting down.
CTGCCCACACCGCATATCCCTGATTGAGTGCAACTCAATATATTTACAACAGGAAAAAGTACAATTTAAATCCATCCCAACAATGGTATGCATATGGCGGCAAACATGATGAAACCTTCAATTCGGTATTTTCAGATTAACACCATTCCAAGTTCCAGTCAATACACACACTTGTTAGAGTTATCAAATACAATGCATTATTTGCTGGCCGTATAAACAAACAAACTGCGGGATGCTGTGTAACGTCTTTATGGCTTGTTTTTAAGACGTACACAAAAGGGATTTGTGGGACACAATATTTTAGGGAACGGCAATAAGAATATTTTAAATTAGAAATTTTGCCAGGGTGGAAGTCTAATATGATCTTTTGCATGCAACATTGTCGAGTAATTAGTGGGTTGGGGCATATTAACCAAAACAACCTGCCTTTATTTATTCATTTGTGAACCTGTTGGGTGAAGTGTAAGTTTGGTGCACACTAGAACCTTGCTTAAACCCGAATAGGCCTTTCCAAGGTGCTTACCTCTCAGGTCCTGTTATGCGTTATTATTTGCAATGTCTTGTTTGATTTTGATCTTTTTATTAATAACCGTTTTGTAAATGTAAATTTTTGTTTCATTTAAGCATTTTTATTCGACATACAAATTAGTTCAGGAGCCAGTAAATGTTTGAACAAAATCCTTAAGTCGATCGATTTAAAAATTACCAGTCTGATTACTGGCAGATACTAGTAAACGCGACGTGTTTCATTAACTGCATCTGAACCGCATTTAAGTCCCGTTCCTACTTGTGATCACTTTACTTTGAGAAACAATTCCATTTAAACCGCCAACGCATCCATATTACTTCAATCACATTAAATTTTTTGAAAATCTAGCATCCGACTCAGTTCCTTAAGAACTGATGTAAATTTATTAAATAAATAATATTAAATTGTAAGCCCTCATAATTACCACTTCAAAATTTTACTCAAGTTGCCGACCACGGTCTTTGAATAAGATATTGTTTCGCATGTTCTCTGTATTGCCGCTTATTTTGATACACTTAACTAGGATTACCTCCTTACTCAACCCTGAGGAAATCCCGCAACATATTTCCGTTTCCTTGATTTTGACACTTGACAGTTTATTAGCTAGATTTAATGCAAAAACAACGACGATCCGATGGCACGATATTTACTGTAATGGCATTCCATAAGCGCCAAAATGAACCCTTATCGTGGCCGCCGATGCTACGCTGCTTGCCGAAATATTGGGGCCCGGCTCCTGCGGCCCCAGCTCCTACGCGCCTGCTTTATAAACGAACCTGTATCTAAAACAACGTTAAAAAATTTCCAATAGACATGTATCATAATTTCCCGTGTAGATTTTAAATACTCAGTAAAAATAAAATCTTGCGGCGAAGCTGCTTTAGAAGTTATACTTTAGATATCATTTTTGTAATTTCTCCCTCGGTTATTTTACTATTCAAAATTTGGTTTCCAGTACCTAAGTCCGATGTTATATTAAATTAAAATCTTGGTCCAAGCTATCGGTTGAATCATTTCCGTTATTAAAATGATGATAAAAAAAGTCAAGAGACGGCATTTGTATAGCATTTTGTGTTTTTGAACGAATTAAAAAGTTTCCAATAATCTTTTGGCCTTTTAGTGTGCATTTTGTGCAATTTTCCTTCGTTATCGAATTTATATTTCTTTATGTATTCATTTAATGTACAGAAGCGACTTGCGGTATTAAGTTCGCGTTTATAAAGGTCATTTTAATGCAACGCATATTTTTTGCGGGCTAAATTATATTTACTTCTGGCTTTTTCACACTGAGGCCCGTACCAGGGTTTTGATGATTGTTAACTTGACCTACATGTATAAGGCTCGTTACTTTTTACTGGGAATGTCGAGAAAGCTGCTTCACTAAATAGTGATGCTATTTTGTTTGAAATCATATGAATATGGGTTTTAATATACGAACCGTTTTCTATGGAATCAAGCATTACATTGATTTCATGTACACGGTTAAGATAAATGTTTTCGTTGAAAGACAACTTTAAGTCAGGTTGCACCGTGGGTTTTTTTTAAGAGCGTTCACTATTTATTGCATGGAAAACTTATTGTGGTAAGTATCAATATTAATTAAGCATGTTAAATCTATTGTCAAAGATAACATACTATGACCGCCATCAACTTCTTCAACATGAAAATAAGAACACATACGTTATATAGGTAATGTGACAATAGCATAATCAATTACAGATGTTTGTTTAAAAGTGAATTCTCCACTTTCAGATCTGTCGGGGTCTACTCTACCATTTACTGTAAAAATATTATAATTTTTACAAATATCTAAAATTACATTACCAATCATTTTGTTTTCGATCCTTTGAGAACCTTTCAATAGGTAAATCATATTTAGAAAGTATTTCAGTAACATTCATTGGCTTAATAATGTCGTTATTATAATCTAGCTGCTTTAACAAAAACTCATCACAGTCAGCATATTCAGGATTGTTGGCAGTGTTACCATTAAAATCCCCAATTGTAAATATGTTTGTAAACTCCGTGCATTTTGTAAATATTTCATTTTGCAAATCAAAAATCTCATCTTCACTGAAAAATTTTATTGTGCCTGGCATACACATGTAAATTGTACCGATAACAAAATCCTGATCTAAATTACAAAATAAAGATTTCCTAATTTTCAACCAAAGAATGTAATCATTTTTGGATTCCAAAATATCAACATAAACATGATAAACGTGCAGCTAATCTTTATCAAAAATACATAAGCCATCCGATTTTGTAATATATTTCGCTCCCCTGGGTTTAGAGATAAATTTATAATCTGGTATACTTATAATATCAAATGTATCAAGTTTTTTCTCTTGTACACAATATAAATCGTACTCTTTAATGAGATTTACCATCTCTGGGTAATTTATGCAGCGTCTAAGTCCTCATACATTAAGGCTTCCAACTTTCAGTTTATTTTGTTTGTCTTTTGTTTGTCAGTAAAATAACCCATTACCGATGTCATGCAGTGATTGTTACGTATATCAGGGCTATCCGATCAACCTTTTGGGGGGTTGTCCCGGTTAGCTCAATTGGTTGCTTCGCAGGAATTGCAGGGTTAGGCGCTGTCGCCGTGACGGTGCGGGTTCGCTCCCAGCTAGAGGCAATATCATTTTTATTGAATAAGATGATTTCTAACAAAATGTATTTTCAGTCGAAGTTCCGTGGTTGCCTTGCAAATTATCTTGCAGGTAGGAGTTAATTTCAGAACTGTAGATTAGATGGTCACATGACAATCTAGAAGATGAGCTAGGTTTTAACAAGCATTCCTTACATAAGAATGTATTATTTATGTTTTGTTTTATAGTAGAACTTCTATCACATATTTCTATGGTAGTAGAAGTTTCTATCACATATTTCTATGGTAGTAGAAGTTTCTATCACATATTTCTATGGTAGTAGAAGTTTTTATCACATATTTCTATGGTAGTAGACGTCTCTATCACAGATTTCTATGGTAGAAGAAGTTGGTGGAATTTGATGAACAGTATTTCCAAAATGTATCACTATTTCACTTATTTCAGAGACATTATTAATACCCACACAAACATTTTCACACAGATCATCAATTGGCGATGCCTCTTATCCAATAGTTTTATATTCGAGTAATCTCACTCGTTCCTCGAGCACATCGTGCGTGGCACAGTTTTAGTAAACTTGAGAACTTGAAAAAAGAGATTTTTTAAGTAATGACAATCTAACATAACCGGACATTTGTTATAGAAATAAGATTTAACATTTTATGTATGTTCATTTGAATGCGCATTTACCATTAATAACACTAAATATTACGAGTCAATATATTTGGCTTATTTACTTCTCTTAACCAAAAAACTAAAGCATATTAAAATTTTATAAGTATTAAATATTAAAAAATACTGTACCAACAGGGCAGAAGTTGGTTATGCAAACAAATACCATAACACAAATGGCATGTAAATCCATAAAGAATCTGCAATTTAAATGGTATCCAAAGCTATTGGTTATTTTGCATGTCCTTAACAGTGTCGACTTTGATTAACATTCGATTTTGTTATATGAATAACAGAACTTTGAACATACTCCAATGATGTAATTATTTGGTAGAGCTACAGAACTACAAGAACAAAAGGTAAAAATAAAATAACAATTTTGCAATTTAATAGGAAATCAATTTTTCCAAATTTAGTATTTAGATCATCATTTTAAGGTCTTAGACCCGTCATTGACATAACACAGAACCCATGAAATGTTATAATATCTTTAATCTTAGTCTCAATAATTCGACTGCACGCACAGACCCATTATCATACTGACTTTTTACAGATGTCTGTCCTTTACGTCTCAAGCAGTTACGATCAAAACTGTGGTGGAGATCGACCCGATTTAAATACTGTTATTTATCGATAAACGTGAGTCAGGTAAACTTTAAGCGCCGAAATCGAAATTTGTTGACATGGGTGGAGGTTTAAATGAGTTTTTCATAAAAAACGAAACCGTTATTTATAAAGGATTACATATATTGATTCTACTTGAATGTGGCTTTTCAGGTATGTAATTTTTTTAAAGATACATATGGTTTAAGATGCTTTATGGAGCCGCAAAAGTACCGATTCAAATTTCGATCGGCGGCATATAGAAATAGATGAAAAATTTTCCGCATTGATTTGAATAGTAACTGGGTTGTGCGCGAAGGACGATCATCACATATATAGAAAAGTCCTTGCCGCGCACAAATAGTTGTGCTACTTTAATCTATACTCAATTCTAGACTTAAAAATATGCTAACCAGTAGTAAAAAGTGTCTTAGTTTTCACAAATTCTTTTGAAACATAGCAAATATGGTATCATAATGTATCATATTTTCAAGAAAAATGTATAATGCATGACGCTATTTACAAACAATGTTTATATTGGTAAAAATACTTAGTCATTTTTACACGAGAATTGTCAATTTTTGGAATTTCTGGCGTGTACTCCATATTTCATAAACTTTTTTAAAAGTAATTGTGACTGTCCATCCAAATGAAATACACAGAAATGATCTACTATATCGCCTGAAATATCTAGCAAAAGAATGGCAAGTTTTGCTATGTAGAGTTTACAATAGATGAAAAGGGAACTCTGAAACATGACTGACAACCCTCCAAAATTATGTCGGCCATTTTTCTTTATAAGACAAACAAACATACAGGCATATGGCACCAAACAATAAAACTGCTTCCTAAAATGAATATATTAAAACTCTGAGTTCTAGACATGCTAAAGAAGCATTATACTGTCACATTTGAGTTACAATAACATTTTCAATGTTGTATTGAACTTGACGAGCCCTTCAGTCTTCAAATAAAATGTGTGACCAACTGTGACTGTCCCCTATAATATTTCATTTTGGAACTTCACTTATTATTAAACACATAAAATGTATCTAAATGGGTAGATATATATGTACAAATGCTATTTCTCTGACAAATATTGTGCAAGAGCAGGAACAACTGCATCTAATTTCCTCTTTGTGTTTCTTACTTGCAGCTTACTTTCACAGTTCTTCATTATGAAACTGTTTCTATCTAAGTCTGTCTTTACTTTTACACTGAAAGATGCATTTCAAATGCTTAAGATTTAGGCCAATAATATTCTCTGCAGTTGTTTAATGGGGCGCGTCACGGGAAAAGGTACCTTAGGACAGTTGACGTCAATCCTTGAAATGACGTCATAAAGTTGAGCAGACGACATTATACAATAATTGCATTTCAGTGAGGTCGATATGGTGATTTATCGACCTGATGAAGCAATATTGACCGAGGGCGTAGCCCGAGGTCGATATTGCTTCGTCCGGTCGATAAATCACCATATTGACCGAAACTGAAATGCAACAATTGCTTTATTATTAAATCTTAATTTTAAAATAATTTCGGCTAGAATGCAGTTTACCGGTACGGATGTTTACACAGAGCTCGCATAATAATTATATATTAATAATTTAATGCAAGCGGGGGTGTGGGGGCAGCAGCCCCAATTGACCACTATATTCTGAACTAACTGTTAAATGAATAAATGAATTATAATGCAGGCGGAGTTATGGGGCGACAACGACAAATTTTACGTACCGGTAAACTGCAGGTGTCCCATAATTTCCAAAATTGTCACATTGGGCCTACCTTTGTACCCGATACAGTATCCCGGTACAACCAATATTCGAACACTTAAGCAATCTTTGTCCAATATTAAAATAAAAGAGAACTATAGCTTTAAAGACATTGTTGCATCTTCTTGCAACTGACAATCATAATCAGAACTAATATCACATTTTTACACAACTTGGTTTCATTTTCTAAAAATATAAACAATAAGTGATGACCTACTTACCTCATTTCTAGAAATATTTCCCCAAAATTCGAACAGCAGGCTTCAAACCCCTATACATGATATCCAAGGTAAGTCATGGGTACTTATTGTCGGTGGAACTTTGAGAAAAGTTAGTTCAACATTTTAAAATAATTTTTAACACTTAACATGAGCTGTTACAACATATTTACACTACAAAGCACTGCAATGGCTACTGTTCAGGTGTACATGTAGGGCAGTTGAAGGGGGTCACCTGTAATGGACATTTTAGACTCCCTAACAGCAGTATAACCTGTCACACTGTCAGAACTGTAACATCTGTATGGACATCTAGCTGTTGACTGAACCTGCCTTGAATATGAAAGTAATCTGAAGGCTTCAAGTTAATAAAAAACCAATTCTGGGGAAAAAATCCAACCCATGCAAGTAAGGACCCCCAGGTATTGTAAACTTTTGGTGGTGTGGAACCTAAACTCTTCAATTCCGTATTTCTGTGACTGAGGTAAAGGTTACAGCTGTGCAGCCGACACTTTCAAAGTTTTATTTACTTGATGGAAAAAAGGTTTACAGTATTTTTACGAAGGTGATAATTGGGAATAATGAAATTTGTTTGATTTACACCATGGGAGGTAAAAATAAATTTGTCTTACCTGTTTTCTGATCATTTTAGATGATCTGACAATTTTGACAGTATAAGTCAAAACTGCGCGTGACTTTATGCAAATTAGTGGATATGACATCAATGCGCGTGAAATAAAGGAAGTGTTCGAATTTTGGTTGTGATTGAAAAATGGTGTATCGGGATATGTTTTGTCCGTTTCGTTGCTGCAACTGGCGACATTACTTTACCATGAAGCATTGCCTGATATAATTACACATTGCAACACCCAGATATCATAAATTAAGCCAGTTTTGTCTTCCACCAGTGCTTTTAGCAGCAGTTTTACTTTTCTGTCTCCAACAGTCGACGCCATTTGTTTACAACGGTTGTATTCATTGTGACGTAATAGCGCTGTGACGTATTTCGTACCTAAGCCGATTCGCGCGTGAAATTTTTCGCTCAGGTCAATATTTGATTTAGACTCCGCCTACGAGTCAATATCGAAATTTATCGCATATCATATGATCACGTTTAATCCAATGAGAAACGTCAAACCAATATCATTTAATAATAATAATTTTTATGCATTTCGCGTTAAAAATACCATTTTATTAACAAAATGTGTAACAAAATCACTTCTTAGTTGTGAGAAAATAATGTATTATTGTAAGTTTTTTAAATATTGTAACAACTAAAATGTCACAAAATATGACCGAAGGTACATTTTCCCATGGCTTGCCCAAATTCATTACAGCTAATCTCAGAAAGATTTCAAGGCTTATGTGGAGCATTTCATTTGAAATTTGACTTTACACAATTTTGCATTTACTACAATGTATATTCAAAAAAAATTAACAATTATTCAGTTTTCTGTTTTAACTTAAAAACGGGATACACATTTTGACAATAGAATGGTGTTTTTCCGCGAATTGCGTAATAATTAATGTCGATTTCTCAACTTATTGACGTCATTTTAAGCATTGACGCCGCTTATAACTTGTATGACAAGGTAAAAATATTTTAAGATATAATAAGCGACCAGTTAAGAAATAAGCTCAGTGCTAAATGTTCTGTTCTGATGACATTGTTTGGATAAGTAGAGTGACTCTCTTAATAGTTGCATAACAAAACAAACATGTACACGTTGCATGCAAATACAGTAAAAATTACAGTACTGAAAATCATGAAAATGTTATTATTTTATTTCAACAAAAGCATTAAAATTGAATTATTCAATGAATGTTGCGAATATTATTATGTTTGTAAGTCTCTGCTTAAATATCTTCGGGAAGACATTTTTACTTTTATTACTATATCTGGGCATTTACATGCTTCATATAGGTCAATCTGATTAAAATCATCTCCTGAAAACCGCTACGCTATCAGGATCTGACGACGAGTAACTAAAACGTGCTTTTATCACTAACCCTTTGAACCAATCAGATTGTCGCCTACAAAATTGCAAAAGTGAAAGTAGACATAGATCTAGTATTTACAACCATGGGAAGTGTTGACAGCCTATGTAAGACACATTTCACTGAAGATATATGTGCTTGTGTAGTATTACATTCATTTCTAATGTAATGACTTATTCAGATCATTTTGCGAGCGTTATAAATCATGCTTCCTGTGTTGACAATTTCTAAAAATAGTAATCGGGGAAACCGCTATAACGTACACACGGTATCTGCGGGCTGTCATCAGATCTAACATTTTGTTAGATCTGACTTGAGTGAAATTGCATATTGGTATTTCAAAAATAATTTTATTTTAACATAATCTTATAATGCCTTATTCTTCTAGTCCTTTTCCGAACTATAATAAATACATTTGCTGTTAACCTATTACTCCCATTCTTGTAAACATGTAAACAACGATTTTCATGAAATTGTTTTGTAACCAATTGATATAAACTGTATTATTACATCATACCTTCGATCATACCTACCATTTATTAAAAACTAAACAATTGCCTTTTTAGCCAACGGCTATAGATATGGCATTCCGAAATCACAGACCTTTCAGCAGGTGCGCTATAATAATGAAAAAGTCGAAGCACAGCTTCCGGTTAACGTCAGAAAAGAGTTCCAAAAAACAAACATAGAAAATCAGTTGTTAAAGATCATTTAAATTGATTGCTTTCAAAGAATAAAGAGTAAAACACTTCATCAATAAAAGGCACAGTGATATTATCGATATAATGATTAAATAAACTGCGTATGTGAAAGACAATCACTATGACATCAAATGGCAATATTTTGAACGCATATTCTGAACGCAGATTGGAAGTATTTTAGTTTTGGGGGGTTATTTTTGCTTTATTATAAATATAACGTGTCGATAGTTTTACGTTTTGTTACGTAACACGTACGGGGTTTAGCCCAAACCACACACAACTCTAGTGATCTCCCTTCGATTGTGTTTACCTAAATACTGAAAACTTTCGCAGTAGATATTTTTTGAACATATAGAGCGGTATAGGCTGTCTAGCTAATGTTTTGTGCGGATTTAAATACTGAAAATCATAAAAATGATGCAAAATGTGTTTTTTCAGAAGTGGAATTAACATGGGAGATAGTACGTGAAATCCTGGAAGGATTACAAATAAACACAGACAATGAGACATCGACAAACATTTTTAATTACAGACACTGTGTAATTTCGGAAAGTTCAGAAAAGAGTTATGAAACTGTTTCACAAAAATTGCATGTGTGCAGTCATTGTATGCATAAATGTACAATCAACTTTACTAAAAAAAAGTTTGGCATATTTTTTGCATTTAATGATTTGTTTAAAACCAGCTGCATGAAAACACATCTGATTATTAATAATATTTTCTGGTGAGGATGCAAAGATAGACACTTCGACTTCCAGCACTTTAGAAAACAAAGTTCTGTATCACACCTTCAGTTACACCATCCAGGTTTACAAGTCTTAACAAGGTAAATTGTTGTATTTTTTTGCAAGAAGGAACAGGGTTGGCAAAATGCTGGCAAATATGAGTATTTTCCATGCCGGCGGTATTTACCGGCAAATACTGGCATTAACTGGCAAATACTGGTCGATTGAATTGACCAGTCTGGAATTTATACAATATTACCTATTTATATATCAGCATTATAAGATAATTTCAAGTTTACCCATCAATTACCATCATATTCATATTAAAGTTTAACACTTTTATCACTTTATCCACAAAAATATATATTTAAGTACTGAAAAAAGTGGTCATTTGAATTGACCACCCATGGAAATTATACAATACAATGTATTCCTTAGAGTCAGCATGTGGGCAACTTCAAAATTCAATTATTAACAATAATGGAGTCAGCACTTTAGATGGTTAATTTTAATCATAACAAGTAATGTACACAACTTACACCAATCAATAGATATACATGAGTACAATAACAAATAAGGTTAGATACAAAGAAGTCTCTGTCTACCAGGCAATCTCTTCTTTCCCCCTAAGGTATCTGTAACAGAACACCAGTCTGGCAGCTTTCTGTAGTCATACCAATACACAACCATTTACTTGCACCTGGTATAGGTTATTAATTTTATGACACTTTACTATTGCCTTTTTTGCCTCTGGCTATCACAGCCCCTTGTCTGAAACATGTTGTTTTAATCCTCTACACGTTATGGCTTTGCTTGTCAAGTGTCAATGGCAAGGTGCACTGGTTGATTAGCATTAATTTCTCACCTGCTGTATTTTTAGGTTCTAAGTATGAAAGACAGTTCTTTAAGATTTATTTTTACTGTAAGTGATTATAGTGATTACCTGAATGAAATTTACCCAAACAAAAAAATATGGGCAATTCTATACTGCAATGGTATACCAATTCTATACAGTATATCATTAGTATAGAATTAGTATAGATTTTCACATGCAAATGAGCTAATTCTATACTCCAATTCTATACCAATGCTATACTCAAATTCTATACTAATACTATACTCCAGTGCTATACCAATACTATACTCCAATTCTATACTAATGGTATATTCCAATTCTATACTAATGGTATACTTCCTGTTAGGAAAGGTTTTGAAATACTATACCTTTACTCCATATGTAAGAATTCAATTGCATGTACAACCAGTGTAGATCCAGATCAGTCTGCACATCTTTATCATGTGATTAGATCTGCACTGTTTGCTTTTTGGTCAGAAATAACCTAATAAATCATAAAGCGAACAGTGCAGATGCTAATCAGATGGCATAGATGTGCTGGCTGATCTGGATCTACATTTTTGGCTTTATCAATTAAGTAACTGGTTGAATTATAATTGTGGCTTTAGTCTTGTGTATATATGAACACAAGTTATTCAAATGCATTATAAAGTTTATTCACCTTTTAAATTTTATTGATGCAGTGCATATTTTATGTTATTCCAACCTTTTGCAAGTAATTAGATTAACAAGTGTTTGTTTTATTATTCAATAGTCCATAAAACATTTTTAATCCTGTGAAATGTAAACACTAGTCAAAATCACTCTCAACAATTCAGTTTTACTAACTGTTAATCCTGATCCAAGCAAGCAGTTACTGTAATGTATGAATTTCTTCCCAAAGTTTTCAAATAAAGCTTGGATTTTATTGGTGCATGTAATGTATCCATGGAAACATCTTAGATTTCAGGAAATTATGTAATCCCAGACCCAAACCGAGACCGAGACCCAAACCGAGACCGAGACCCAAACCGAGACCGAGACCCAAACCGTGACCGAGACCCAAATCGAGACCCAAACCGAGACCGAGACACAAACCGAGATCGAGACACAAACCGAGACCGAGACCCAAACCGAGATTGAGACCGAGACCCAAACCGAGTCCGAGACCCAAACCGAGACCGATACCTCAACCGAGACCCTGACCGAGACTCAGACCAAGACCCAGACCGAGACTCAGACCGAGACCCAGACCTAGTCGAGACCGAGACTATTACTATTACTATTCTATTACTATACTATTACTATACTATACTATTACTATACTATACTATTACTATACTATACTACAAGTTTTAGCTTTCCAAAAAGCTAGTCGGTCATTAGCACAACCTTTTAAGAAGATGGCACAAAAGATTAAGCCTTAAGCCACTTGAAATTAAAGCGCTTTATATTTATTGGATGTCATACTAAAATGTAAGTTTATATATAGGTATTTCTTGTTTCGAAGAAGATGTATTTAAGCAGGTGATAAAACTAACCCTGTTTGCAAACAAAATAATTCACCTGAAGGTAAACCGAAATTGAAAAGTTTATGAAACACTATTTTGTGTCACAGTGTTAGAAAGCAACGATAATTAAGATGTAAATATATACCAAACGGCTAGCTTTAAAATATGTTTAAAAAAAAAACAACAAAGTTTTTCACTGTCACAGAGTGGGAGAGAAAAATGATCACGCAGTCTGACCGGGACTCACTGGTATGATAACATTGCTCTTTCTGATCTAGAACAATTTCGTTAGAATGTTGGTATTTACTTAGAATGTCTTATGACTTCCAATAACAAGCAAATTCGTTAATTTCAAATATGCCTAAAGTATGCACTTCAGCGCCGTCTTTGTTTGTTTTTGGTTATGCTAATGACCGACTAGCGTTTTGGAAAGCATAATTTTGTTTTGTCTATTATTGAAAGTTGCATGATTCGAATTGATACTTCCGCAAAAATATGTGTTTTCGCATGTTCCAAAGATTATTTTGTAGATTCAAAACCAAATTAAAACTTTGGAAAGCTAAAACTTGTATTGTCTATTATTGTCAGTTTCATGACCCGATTAAAGATTCCTGCAAAAATGTGTGTTCTGATGTTCGAATGATATCTTTTACATTCAAAACCTTATAAAACTTTAATAACCAGTTGATTGGAAAAATGCAAGATAACAGGTTAGCAAACTTATCAAAGTAATGACGAATGTAATCCATATCGAGCTAGCTTAAACATGAAAAACGTTCCCCGTGATACCCCTGTCCCCGAGTTTCACAAAATGCTGCAGAAGTTCGTAGATAAGAAAATAAAGCAAAATAATTAGCTAATCTCTGTTCAGTGCTCTGTACACATTGTAGTTGCTAATAGAGTCATAAGCTGTACATCTTTTGTTTATCATACACAGTATACATTTACTAGACAAAATCCATATATATATTTATTGTTCTTCGTCGGAAATATTTTTATGAGTAATAAGCCTAGCTGATCAGAAGCTGGAGAGAGGATTTAAGAATAGGTACAGACTCCATATATGACGTCGTTTAACAGCCAATAAGAGGCCTCTAGGTTTTCATAGATAACGACTGAGTAAGAGTCTATCCGTAAATAACGACTTAGTAAGAGTCTACTTTTCTAAACTATCCGTTCCGTCTGGTCCGTGAACTTTGCTTTAAATCGCTGTTAACCGGTGTTCAGGTAGAAAGCTCAAGTTTGGTCCATTATAATATGTCGGTCATCAGGATGACCGACAATTACTATTCTATTACTATAACTATACTATTACTATTACTGTACTATTACTATGCTATTACTATTACTATACTATTACAACACCAATACCACCACCAACAACATTAACACCACCACCAACATCAACACCACCACCACCAACAACAACAACAACAACACCAACACCCCCACCACCAGCAACAACACTACCACCGCCAGTAACAACACCAACAATGACAACACCAGCAACCAGCATACCATACTGTACTTCACCACGCCACACCACTTTAGGTGGGCAGGGATAGTAGGTTGATGGGTGTCGGATCAGGGGTTTATGGGCTGGGTTGTGTTAACCCTAAAAAAATCTACAATAATAAATTAAGTGTAATTTATTTATTTCCTAACTTGGATTAAGAAACTTTTGTTCATGTGTGTTTGTTGGAGGTGTCATAAACTCCTGAATCACTCCCCAGTTTAAATGAAGCCCAGTTACAATGTGCTTAATAATTCTGACTTTTCGAATAGTCGAGCTTGCAGTCGTTTCCGACTGGCTCTTGTTTTTCTTGTAGCGTGTTCACCAATTATTTTCTCATTAAAAGTAAAATACTAATACAGTTCAATGTCTGTAGTACATGCTGCAAGGTAGTACAAAAATTGCGGGTTTTCATTCTTTTTGTTTGTTTGGTATTTAATCAATGGAATATCAGGTAAGTGTCAGTTTTATGTTATTTCAGTTTAAAATATGTGTCATAACAATATGCGTCATAACCCCCCTCCCCCTAAAAAACACATCTAGGTAACCTTAGGAGAGTGCTGCGAGTATTATGTTTTGATAAATAATAAAATAAGTGTATTTTCATACATAAAATATGTTTTACTTAAAATGTGTGTCTGTTTTCTTTTATTTTTGAGTTTTTGTGTCGCCTGCGATAGCAGGTACATAGGGATCCTATTGTCCGGCGACGTCGTCGTTGGCAGTGCCGTCGTCCGGTAGTCTCCCAACTTTAATATGAAACTTAATGTTGCCAATAACTTTGAAAGTACTTGTCCTATTCACCTTATACTTGAAATATATCATCTGCATGAACAACGCCATCTGTGACGGCAAAAATGATAACTCCAGTTTCAATATTTTTTTAGTTATGCCCCTTTCAAATAAAACCTGAACATGAAACTTAATGTTGCCTATAACTTTGAAAGTACTTGTCCGTTTCACTTAAAACCTGGAATATATCATCTGCATGAACAACAACATCAGTTACAACAAGAATCATCATAACTCCTGTTTGACTATTTTATGAGTTATGTCCCTTACACATGCAACTTAAACATAAAACTTAATGTTGCGTTTAACTTTGAAAGTGCTTGTCCTATTCACTTCATACTTTGAATATATCATCAGCATGAACAACACCATCTGTGACAGCAAGAATGATAACTCCAGTTTCAATATTTGTTGAGTTGTGCCCCTTTCAAATAAAACTTTAACATGAAACTTAATATTGCTCATAACTGTGAAAGTACTTGTCATTTTCACTTAAAACTTGGAATATATCATCTTCAGGAACAACAACGTCGGTTACAATAAGGACCATAACTTCTGTTTGAATATTTTTTGAGTTATGCCTCTTTCAAATGCAACTTTAACACGGAACTTTATGTTGACATTAACTTTTAAAGTACTTGTCCTGTTCACTTAATATTCAGAATATATCATCTTCATGAACAACGTCATCACTAACAACAAGAATGATAACTCCTGTTTGACTTTCTTATGACTTATGTCCCTTTCACATGAAACATGAAACTTGATATTGCCTATATTGTTTTAAAGTACTTGTGTTATTTAAATAATACTTGAAATATTTCATCTTCATGAACAACAACATCGGATACAACAACATAACTCCTGTTTAACTATTTTTGAGTTATGTCGCTTTCAAATGCAACCTAATGTTGCATATAACTTTGAAAGTATTTATCCTGTTCACTTAATACTTGGAATATATCATCTGCATGAACAACGACATTGGTGACCAAAAGAATGAAAACTCCTGTGAAGAATGATAACTCGGGTTTCACCATTTTTAGTTATTCCCCTTTCAAATGCAATTAAGGTGACTCATGTGTTCTGTGGTGTAGTATTGAAATCAACTTGAATAAAAACATTTTATTATATATGATTAAACATAGGCCCACATTTCAACTTTTTGCAAGCAGGCGACACATGTGTTCCGCGGAACACAACATTCTAGTTAGTATCCACTAAGTCAGGCCGGCATGATATAAGGTTCTTCTTCTAAAAATAGACAGAATTCCAAACTGAACGACCCTGTACAATACTGGTGTTCTAATTATATCATATAACTTTAATTTCTTAGCATACATAGAATATTGTCTTTAAAATTGAAACATAACCATAAACAGCACTGATACTATACTGAGCCAAAATAAAAACTTGATAAAAATAACATGGAAAACTCCTATTTCATTATTGATGTCAGTGAATGGAAATATCTGGAAGAATTTGATCACCAATACGTTTATCTTGGGAGTTGTCGATCCAGTATATATCGGTTAAAAAAGAAACAAGAAAAATAGGTGGTTGTGGAAAAATTAAGCGTTAAATTTTGTTAATTTTTTAATTAAAAGGGAGGTAATTTGTTAAAACGGATACTTAAGGAACTGTATCTTATTTCTTTGCATCAGTGGGTTTAAACGATAGTGTTTTACCTTCTTTACATGCCATAAACTGCTAAATTCGAGAGTCAAATAATCTGTTTGAGACTTATGTTAAAAATCATCGATCTCACCATAAATTCTGAAAGAGGAGATAACCTTGATCATTGTGAAAACATAACATTATCTTTCCGCTTTATCGGATGTCCAGATATGTGCAAATACAAAACATTAAATGAAAGAAAAAATATAGCGTCACTGAACAAAAGTTTTGAACTTAAAACTGGTTGGTTTTCATTTTTGTTCAGTATATTTGTATATACTTACAATTAAATTTTCTACATTACAAAAACTATCCACTAGTATAATATTAAAAGTATAGTTTCGTCGATTTGTCGGAGAAAAAGCGCGATTTCAAGCTATTCAGTTCTGTGTCACCGAAGTACTCATATATGAGCATATAAAGTTAACATTTCTTTTTTTTTTTTCAAATAAGCGCTGATACATTAAAGTACGAAATAGAGAATATAGTCTAACTGAAAAATGGCCTTACAGTACCGGAAAAAAACCAAAGTCTAAAATAAAATTGCTAAAATAGATTTTGCTAAATTTACTCGAACGACTACTGCACCAAGAAAACGGCCATAATCAGAAGTTGATAGTTTTTTTAGAAATGTTGTTTTGAGATTATCGCATTGTAACGCTCAGTGGAAAACCACGACAAACATCATTAGAGAAACTTACTAAACACAATAAATGTCCAAATCGATTAAATGACTATTTTGTATATTTCTAGTTTTGTCATTTGTTTCAGATACAAACGTGTAAATCAAACATTTTGAAGAAAACACTAAGCGTGAAATATGTCATCAAAGCAGCTAGTACTCACGTCAGTAATAATTGCCGCTGGGTTTCTGCTGGCCGTTAAGTTACTCCATGACACGTCTTATTTCAATGATACCTTTCTTGAGGCTCAGAACATGACTGTCAAACTTGAGCAAACGGAACTGTCAAGAAAATTAGCTAGAACGCTTATGGAACAGAGGAACAACATTTCTAGACTACTCAACTTGAAACAACAGAAACTTGGCCAGATTGAATGCGAGGTAACAATATTAAAAAATATTCGATTAAGAAATAACTATGTAATCATTTTAAATCGAATCATGATTCTATTAATAGCAGCAAAATGAATGGACGTTGGAAAGGTTCTTTTATTGGCTGTCAAACAAATTTGCAAGAAATAAAATTTATTAATCACTTTGAATCTATATAACGAGACATTTTATTGCTAACACAGTTCTATAAAATACCGAACAAAAAAAAAAGGTGTATTTTCACGCGCTTTCCAGATTTCATGCATGTGTTTGTTATGATTCAGAAAATAAAGGACAGATCTGTCGCTACAAGTGAGACCGGTGGATGGTGCTCAAAATCTAGCACAGAGACAGGCGGGCCTCACATGACCGATATGAAACTAGTTCCTGCACTGATCGAATTTCTGTCGGGTTTGTATGCCAAGAAAATTTAAGTTATTGTTAGTGTTTATAAAGTGATGTTTTTACAATTAAGAAACCATAAGAGAACGAAGCGAAGCGAAATGACCGAGTTTTTTATGGTTAACACTTCATGAAATGAACACTAAATAATTTGGCGTTTGCTAAAATTTTACCTTACGGCTTTTAGATGTGACGCCTAACCATAAGAATATTCAGTACTAAACAAACACATGTATTGTACTTGTAATATGACAGAAAAGTACAACATTATATTCAAGAGCTTGCGAATAATCTGTTGGACCAGGTGTTTTTTTTTGGTTAAATTGGTAATTTTTAATCAAAACAACTAGATCTGGTCTAAAAAATTAATTAAAATGTTTTTAGATTTTTAGCAATCTGCATGCGGCATATTTTGTTTAGTTTGTTGGTTTCGTCTTCGGCAAAATATTTGACATTTCTATTGTTACTTCATGTAGAAAAAAATAATTATAACTAATAAAATATAAAAGGTCATAACTAACAATTAAGTAAAAAAAGGGGATTCAGTTATAACACTTTATAAAATTTTCACTCTTTAATTTCAAATGTTCGAACACTTGTCCTTAAACAATAAAAATAGAGAACTGTTAGATAGCTTAAGTAAGTTCCATAGTTAATGTCGTTCATGTTGATGTATTGATCAGTGATGCACAAGACAACATGAACGACTAAAACTATGGATCTTACTTAGGCTATCTAACAATTCTTTATTTTTCTTGATTTATAAAGGACAAGTGTCAGAAAATTTGAAATTAAAGAGTGATAATTTTATAAATTGTTAAAAGTTATTATGTTACACATTTTGACAGTATGATAGTATGCGTAAAAATAATGCCCTTTGCTCAACTTTATGACGTCGTTTCAAGGATTTGCTGTGTCCAAGGTTATAAAACTGGGCATGGAAACCAGTCTCAAATCTCAAGCACCTGATTGGCTGAAATGGCGACCAGTCGCCATTTCAGCCAATTAGATGCTTGAGATTTGAGACTGGTTTCCAATCTTCGTGCTATAACCTTCAACAATTTTATTTCGGACAGTGTCACAGTTTTGCCAATTACTTATGGGCAACATACATTTTACACAACTTTTATAAACTTAAGTACTTCAGTTTCGAAGTGCAATTCTTCTTCTTCTTGCTTGATAAAGCGAAGAAATGACTTTTTACCCATTTGTTTGCTGTTGTGTGGAGATATCCACCCCTGCCCAGGACCTGGTCCAGATGATGCTCCTGAACATCCCACTCAACCAGATTTTAAAGTTTTTCAGAGACGTTTTTCAGAGACGTGGATTACATTTTTTACATGTTAATGTAAGAAGTCTTTTACCAAAGTTACATGAAATTAGTGAACTAGCCAGAAAGACCAGAGCTGCATGTATTTGCTTATCAGAAACATGGTTAGATGACTCAGTTCCAGATTCAGAAATTCAGATTGACAATTTTTGCATCCAGCGTAGAGATCGGAATCGGCACGGGGGCGGCGTTTGCATATACATTCGCTCGGATTTGTCCTTCAACAGTCGACAGGATTTGAACCATGTTGAGTTAGAAGCTACATGGGTGGAACTTTTTTTACCAAAAACTAAACCAATTTTATGTGGCTGTTTATACAGACCACCTACACAACAGAACTTTTATACTGTTTTAGATAACTTATGTTCTTCTACCAGTGACTTTTTAGAAAAAGAAACCTTATTGCTCGGTGATTTTAATACAGATGTGACCAATAAAAAAAGATCTTCACTTTTACAGTCTTATATATGTTTTACTGAAATGTTTCATTTTAAACAGTTAGTATGTGAGCCAACTAGAATTAGTAATACAAGTTGTACTACCATTTATTTGATTTTAGCATCAGATTGTCACAAGATATCACAGTCAGGTGTATTACATACATCCTTTAGTGATCATAGTTTGATATATTGTACTAGAAAGGTTACTAAAGTCTATGTTGGTTCTCATAAAACAGTTACATTGAGATCCCTAAAGAACTATAATAGAGAGAACTTTCAAGCTAGTCTTTTAGCAGCTGATTGGAATCCTGTTTTATTGTGTGAAAATGTGAATAATGCTTGGAACAGTTTTAAACACTTGTTTTTATCTGTAATTGACAATGTAGCACCAGTGAAACAAACCAGAATTAAGCATAGGACTGAACCATGGATGGACTCTGATATTTTTGAAGCTATGAAGGAAAGAGACAGAGCTTTTCATAAATTTAGAAATGAGAAATCTGAGGTTAATTTCGACAATTTTAAATTGCTAAGAAATAAAGTTCAGAATCTTGTTGAATGTGCTAAGAAAGAATATTTTTCAAATACAGTTGAACAGAACAAAAATGATTCTAAGTCTCTGTGAAAAACTTTGAAAAATCTTGGTTTACCTTCTAAGAAAGGTTCTTCTATGTCCAGTGGAAATGTGTGTTTAAATGTTGATGGTGAAGTTTGTTTTGAAAAGAATATTATTGCTGAAACTTTTAATAATTTTTATACAACTGTTGCAAGTAAACTTGTTGAAAAGTTACCTGTAGGTCTTAACAAATATGGAAGGAATTTTGTTGAATCTTTTTACAGAAACAAACATATTTTTCCTGATAGTTATTCATTTTCACTAGTGTCTGAGAGTAAAGTACTTAAATATATAATTTAAAATTCATTAGGCATTAATAAGGCAACTGGCTTAGATGGTATACCTTCTAGGTTTGTCAAGGATGGGTCTCTGGTTATTGTTGGTCCCCTTACCCACATCATTAATCTTTCTCTTGTACAAGGTATTGTACCAGATGACCTTAAGTCAGCAAGAGTTGTTCCCCTTTTTAAGAAGAATGATAAGTTAGCTGTTGGTAATTATAGGCCTGTCTCCATTCTGAATATAGTATCTAAAATTCTTGAGCGGGTTGTGTATGACCAGGTCGAGTCCTACTTCAAAGACAGTAACTTGATATATGATTTTCAGTCTGGTTTCAGGAAAGGTTTTTCTACAGATACATGCTTGATACATTTGACAGATTACATCAGAAGGGAGAATGATAGGGGTAATGTGGTTGGCATGGTACTGTTAGACTTACAGAAGGCGTTTGATACCGTCGACCATGCAATCCTTTTAATGAAACTTCATTCGACCGGTCTTAGCCAGGATATCATAAGATGGTTCAGGTCTTACTTGTCTGATAGACAACAACTGGTTGATGTCTCAGGCACATTTTCATCAACAGCATATGTGACCTGCGGAGTACCCCAGGGGTCCATCCTTGGCCCTTTGCTTTTTTTAGCATATGTAAATGACATGTCAGGTGTTGTACAAAATAAATTACTTCTATATGCTGATGATTCAGCCATTTTAGTCTCTGGAAAAGATATTGCCACTGTCGAGAAGGCCTTGTCAGATGATCTTCAAACGGTTAGTCACTGGCTTATTGATAATAAGCTCTCCCTTCATTTAGGAAAGTCTGAGTCCATAGTGTTTGGGTCAAAACATAAACTAAGGTCACATTCCAGTCTTAACATAACCTGCAATGGTACTCTAATTACATCTACGTCCGCTGTCAAGTACCTTGGTGTCACCATTGACCAATTTCTATCTTTTAATTGTATGGCTGAGTCAGTTATTAAGAAAGCCATTGCAAGGTTAAAGTTTCTGCACCGCAAGAAAGAGTACCTTACCCAGCATACTAAGAAGTTACTTGTAATGTCTCTAGTCCAATGTCACTATGACTACGCATGTTCTGTTTGGTACAGTGGTCTTACCCAGTCTTTAAAACACAAATTGCAGGTGACTCAGAACAAGTTGGTCAGATTCATACTGAACCTTGAACCAAGAGCTCATGTTGGTCAACAGCATTTTGAAACCCTTAATTGGTTACCTGTTAACAAAAGAGTTGAACAGATTATGTTGTGTCATGTTTTTAAGGTTAAGCATAACCTTGCCCCTGATTATATGGACTACTTTTTTACTTCACAAGACTCTGTACACTCATACAGCACAAGACTCAGCCAGAAGGGTGGTTTTGGTCTTCCCAAGGTCAAAGGGGCTGGATCTAAGTCTTTTAGTTTTATAGGTGCTAAGTTGTGGAACGATTTGCCCTCCAACCTTACTGACATCACTAAGTATCAGTCTTTCAAGGTTGCCATCAAAGGCCATTTTCTGAGCAGTATAGCTTTTTAAACATTTTATTATTAATTTTTGTGTCTGTCTTAATTATTTGCTTATTCTTATTTAGGCACAGGTTTCTTAATGAATTACGATTATGGCATCTTCCAAACTCTGTCTTTAGTAAATATACCATAGTAGGAGATTGGTACATGTACATTAATTATGTTAACTTAAACATGGTCAAGATTGTCTTTCATTTAATATTGTGATACTAATGTGATATTTCGTCTTTCAGCAAGCAATCTGTGATAAAAGATAACATTGTGTTTGTCAAATTATGTTCTGTACTGTGATATTTTTTGGTATAGGTTACTTTAATTTGACATAAACTGTAATTGCCTCTCTAGGTCATGCCACCCACAACAAGGACCGCAATGGAAACAAGGGCTTGCTCTTTATTGCGTTATCCTTGGTGTTAGGAAGCATGTCATGGTTCTCTATTTATTTTTAAAATTTAAGTAATCTATAATATCTTAACTCTTTGAAATTTATCAGTTCATCTGTGTATATGTCTTTTATCTCATGAACCATTATATGTTATCTACCGGGTATGCCGAAATAAATTATTATTATTATTATTAACCCTGTACGTCAAATGTCCGAATGCACTTTTTCCTCGTGTGGCGCACCGGTTATGGCGTATAATATTTTACTTTGCAGGTAAATACATTGGAAGTTTTGGCGATGGTCCTGGACGCTACAAGCAATTATTTCAAGATTCAGGAAAGGTCAAAGGTTATGATGCCTACGACGGTGCCCCTTATTGCCCTGATACAAGCGAGGGGCGTGTCCAGTTTCTCGATTTGACGCTCCCACAATATGGGTTACCGCTTTATGATTGGATTGTGAGTCTAGAAGTTGCAGAGCACATTCCACAAAAGTATGAATCCATTTACATCGACAATTTAGTTCGTCATGCGCGGGAAGGCGTGGTTTTAAGTTGGGCTGTCCCTGGGCAGGGCGGATATTCACACGTAAATAACAGACCTTTTGACTACGTGGAAAAATTGATGGAAAGCTTCGAATTTCTTCACGATGAAAAAAGCTCAACTGAATTAAAAAACGCTTCAGACTTTTGGTGGTTTAAAAATAATATCAATGTTTTCAGAAGAAAACAAATTGGAGATCCGTTAGAGTTGATATATGTTACTTGACGAGTTAACCGCTAACTGCTGATTTTCTGTATATTTACTTAATACACGTAGTATGTTCTCTTTCTTTGATTTACTTTTCAAAGTTTACGTTTGATATCGGGTAATAATCAACAGAATAGTCACGCGAAACAAGATGGAAATTTTAATTGTTATAAAAGCTCGAAAACTTTAGTGTTCGTTTTCCATGACGGTCGTTTTTTGTTTTGCCACAGATATAGCATAAACTGTTAGGCCTCTGAAAACTACCCGTACTATTAAATTGATGAAAAGGGAACTTTAATGAATTCTATTAATTTTAACCGTTTTTGCTTATATAATATTATTGTTTAACTACATGTATTATCTTGCTAAATTGAATTGTTTACAGAAAGGCATATAATGGTATTTGTCAGCAATTTCACTACAAAATCTGCATTCATTACAATTGAGAGGTATGCCTCTCCTCCATCAAATTTTAAATGGTAGTCTCTTTTCAGGCCCCTTTTCAGGGTAACCGCGTTTATTTTGCAAAATTTGTGTAAACCAGCAGAATACAGCATCAATACAATACTTTAAATGGTAGTCGATGATTTCTGGTAGGAAAATAAGATTTCGACAAACATTTTTCGGAAAACCTCAACATACAGGCGTCTTTTAAAATATGTTTGTTTGTTTGTTTTTTCAAGGGTTTATTATAAATATTTTAATTCTAATGTTCTTGCAATGTTGTCTTGCCAATTTAAAATAAAAAAGTTCTTCGAGTTTTTGTGTTGTCCCGTTTTACTGTATTGCAATAGGGAAACTTACTATTCCAAGTTCCTCAAAATCCGGAGCTTCAAAGTTAATGTTTTATATTCTCGAGAAAGGTAGATTCTATAATTCTATACGCTTGTCAGTATACAGAGTTTTGGCTGTACAGAACTGACTGAAAAATCATAGCATCTAACACATAATATATTCCATTATTGCGAATTGCGTTTAGAATCAGCTGGGTTGTTTAAGGGTCCACTACACCCCTCCTTTAAATATACGTTCATCAATAAAAATGAAAATTATCGAAATCTCAATAATGACAAAATGTCGTTTTATGAAACTTTGCACAAATGAATGTTACTAATGTACCTTTATTTTGGATAAGGTTAGGCACGTAAGAACAGTAAAGAAAAATAGCGAGATCTTAAAATTCCCTAAACTTCTATTTACATAAATTAACAAAAACTAAACGACACAAAACATCATTTTAAATTCCCACATGAGTAATATGATACTGACAACAATTTATTGTGATATGAGACTGATATCTTGTGTTCTCGTGACTTCCATATGTTAACTATATGAGATATTCGTAAAAGAGTGTATAATCTTCAATTTCATAGTCGCTTCCTGGTCGCGTTTTAGTTCTACCTTTTCCTTTACTGTTCTTAGACTAACTGGTCTTTATATATGTAAAATGAAGATACACAAATAAAGATTATTTGGGCAAAATTCAATTGAACGGCATTTTGCCGTTATTGAGATTTTGATAATTTTCATTTTACTCGATGAACGCATGGAGGAGTGTATTGGACCCTTAAAGTATGTGAGCTTATTTTGAGCAACCAAACCCTATTTTATTCATAAATGGACCATGATGACGAAGAAAGAAGTAAACTTTCAAATCAGTCCTAACATGAACACTCCTTAGTATCCTCATTTCGTACAAAAAGGAGAAAAATATGTACAATTATAGTTTTTCTTTGGAAGACAACCGTTTAGAGCGAAGTACACAATGCATTGGTACGCAGGAACTCTTGGCAAAGCGCGTGTGCTTGTGGGCGTCGGAAATCATAAAGATACTAGTAGTTTACGCATTGTCAAGTTTTGTTTTGTAAAACCCCATTGTTGGGTCCACCGTTTGTTCTACAGGATTCAACAATAACTCAGAAACCATCAGGTTCTACTTGCATATTGTAATATTAGTTTTAGAAAATTTAAGAGGGTGGTTATAAAATAAAATTGAACAACTCTTTATCTGCTATATGTCTCCTTTATATGGCATACTGTTTTCAAGTGGGGTCCTTCCGACTGTGCGTTATGAAAACTGCTTACACTCTTGGCTAAATTGGTCGTAGATCTGCATATTTATTGTTAAATTAAATGTGAATGTTTGATGATTGTGTGCTAAAGTAATGACTACGGCGAACATATGAAGATGGTGAAAAATAGACATATACACATTCACAGACAACTGTGGATTTCTGTACTATGGCCTGTTATGTTTCAATCAATAAAGATTTGAACTTAAAATGATGCTATAACCGTTAAATATTATTCATAGAACTCATTTTAAAGAAAAAAAATTGTCAAAAACGGTTAAGTTTTTATTCATAGTACTCATTTTAATGAAAAATATTGTCATATTGAATGATTATATTCTCAAAATTCTATAGAAAATCTTGAATTTAAAACTAAATTAACAAAGAGAATGGCTAGTCTAATTATAAATTTTAATTAATATTGATAATGAAATTTTATATTTTACACCATATTAAGCATTTACAAGGAACAAATATGGTGTCAAAAATTTATTGATCAGTAAATAATGTATCAACAGTAGTCACATAAACGGCTTTAACCTTATTCATGAACTAAAAATCCGGAAAACTCATTCCATCTTTCTGAAGTTTGATAAAGTTGGCCGCCACCACTCGTACTTTCAACGTAAACGCGGTCATTTTGGCGTAACAATGAAATCACGTCAGAATCATAGCATTCGTAAGAATAATTATTTCCTTGTATGAAACCTCTTTTAATATAGTCGCTGTTTTGAACTATTCCAAAATGTATAAAGTCGTTTCCAGATGAAGATATGCAAAATTGCACTGAAAAGAAGTATAACCCCGCTGTTGGGGCTGTGAAGACACCGGTTTGATTATCATATCCGTTGCCTAAATTTAAAGACGTATTGCCAAATACCAGAATGCTAAATGGGTGGAGACTAGTATCGGTTAGGTTGTGGCTTCGAAAGGCTATAGAAGGCGTATCTGAAAACAAATGATCAACTCTGTATTAAGTACCAAAGGTTATAAAACTGAGCATGGAAACCAGTCAAGACTGGTTACTTCTTTCGTCATTGCACTATTATGAAGAGTTTTTTTGTTGTAAACGACTTTTGCATTGTTATTCTCTTTTTCTGCGGTGAGTTTATTGTTGTTGTACAGAGTAG
The DNA here is from genome assembly GCA_038501625.1 of Corbicula japonica. Lineage (NCBI taxonomy): Eukaryota > Metazoa > Mollusca > Bivalvia > Venerida > Cyrenidae > Corbicula > Corbicula japonica. Next base: position 1,981,498 of record JAZAYU010000100.1, on the reverse strand, counting down.
TTGTTCTACACAAAGTCTTTTAAGGTTTCTAAACTTTTATTTGTGGTTTTAAACAATAAGTCCACAATAACAATTTTCAAAGTACAAGTTTTGTTTCACAAAGTAATGTCTTAAGATTTCTAGCTCAATTTCCCTTTTTAATTTTAAAGTTCACAAAGTCCTTTTAACAGTTCACAAAGTTTTCACAAAGTATTATTTAATTTAGTCACAAAGTTGAAGTTAATTAATTCACAAAGTATTGTTGTTCCTTGGTTCACAAAGTATTTGTTAATGTTATCCTAGAAAATTTCAGTTTATACACATTTTTTCAAAAATTGACATTTACAACTTAACAATTGAGATTTTGACAGATTAAAACAAGTAAGACCTAAAGCACATTTTAACAAAAGGTGATAAAAGCTTCAGATTGATAACAGTTGATAGTTCCTTACAATTCAAAGGAAATAAAATATATTTAATCAAATATCAATCATCAAGTCTGGCTTCAGGTTCTCAATTTACTTTACTTAAAATTAAGAAAGAGTAATATGTATTTTCCCTTTTCAACAATTTACAAAATTAGTATTTTTTACAATAAATTGATATTAATTTTCTAATTTTACATTTCAAGTATCACATGTATTGCTTTTAAAATAAGGAACATTTTGATACTAAACATGTTATAATTTGATTTTCTATATTTAATACCAAATAATTTATTATGGTGAAATACAAAATAATGGAAAATCTGAATCATAATAACTCTGTCATCGATAAAAAATTAATATCGTCAATATCTTATTACTCATTACTCAGTTGGCATTTAAGTTGGTGTAATGTGTTGCTTAGTTTTTTGTTTGGATGTAAATCATTTAAATAGAAATGTAGACAAAATTAAGGTCTAGCTTATTCTCTTTAGTTTATTTTTGTTCGTTACTTTCTTATGTAAAATAAAGATACATTAATAACATATATCTGGACAAAATTTTATTGAACCGCATGTCTATTCCTTTAGGATCAAATTTTTTGCATACTTTCATGAAAAACTATGCATTTAGTGAAAAAACATGTATATTAGTTAATTAACATTGACCTTTAACTCTACTTTTCTGAACCTGTTAAACAAATCTGTACGCACTCGCTAGACAATAAAAGATAACTAAAAATAATCTCATTCAATAATTAATTAATAAACAAAGGTAGTTTACTAAAAGTATCTGACCTTTGCACAGAGGGAGGATGCAGAGTTTGTTTTCAATAGCCAAACCAGGACAATCCTGGCCTCCATTGACCGGGCTAGGATTGTTGCATTGTCGAGTTCGAGATTGTTTCCCGTTGTCACATGTCACGTCACACGCACTCCATGATGACCAATCGCCCCAGTTTCCGTCAACTTAAAGGTGTTGTTTTTATACATTAAAAATATATTTTATTTAATAATTGTACAAACCTACTGTAAATAGGTTTCTTGATAATTGTAATATCAGGTTTAGCTACACTTGTACTCGTGAATTCGCGATCTCTCCTATATTCTTTCGTGTGCAAGCGTCGTTCGACCAAAAACGATTTGGTTGAACAAATAAAGCTTCTTGGTAAATTACGTATGCTTTATGACCTTAAAAATCTATTACATATTCCTTGCCATTGTTAAATGTAACTGTTAAGAACTTGTTTCAAAGTTTATCTTAAGTTCATAATTGACATCAATAATGTATCTGGAAAATATAAAAAATAGTTTAACTAATGACAATAAACTTTTACTTGTACTTTTTATGTTAGAGACAATAAATTTGTAAATTAAAAAAAATGTTAAAACAACTCACTTAAAGAGCACAGTCCGCAGAATTTCGGGCACACTGTTTTAGCTTCTTGAAGAACGTGACAAATGTTGAACTTGCTGTTCATCCAGGCACAGTCTATTTTTGGATCGTCTATGCAGGTTGATGCTAAAACACCCAGTGTATAAATTGGTAAGATATTATGATGTCACTACCTGATGCTTAAAAGCTTTATTTCAAATAGGTTAGTACGTTGGTATAGGCATATACAAACCTAGTTTGGTTCGTACGTAAAGTTATATAGTTTAAAACTAGACAATTATATTTTTAAATAATTGAAGCTTATGGGGAATCTTGCAATCCTCCGAACACGACAAATACAATGTATGAAAACCCTGGAACGTTTTCTGCCTATTCATTTATGGACAGCAATGGAAATGCACGTTTCTGCTCAAGCTGCCAAGCACCTCTGCATCTACGCAAGTTAGCAGTACAAAATTTGATCCATTCCAAACAAGTGCATATTATGGTCAACACGGAACCTTCAATCCAGTATTTTCAGATTAATACTATCGGCTTAAGGATCTAAGATAAAAAAAATGGCTTTTCCCTTAACAAGTTTATAATAGTATTTGTGATATGAAATAAACACGATAAGACTGTTTACGGTGTGGATGATCACATAAATGTCGGTTGCAAATATCGGTGCTGCAACACTCGAAGCAATGTTCAGTTTCTCTCCTTACACTGGACTGGATCTTATCAGGTATATCTCCATCAAGTATGTTGCCGTAAGGTTCATATCCGAGAGCGTGTAGACTGCGACCAAATATTGGAACTGAATCTTTTGAAACAGCACCGCAATTCTGCCGAACAAAGTAATAGCATATATGAAGTATATATTTGCTAATTGTTTTCAGTTTGCTTCATTTAAATCTACCAAGACTTATCTGCATATTGCATTATTTGTATGCATAAAAAAGGATTCTGTCGAAATATTTAAGTGCTTACCACACTCCTCCCAATCACGTTCATCGATAAAACGAGTGTGTTTATAGGCAGTAATGAAAATGCATATTACTGTTAAAGCCGCCTAGATCCTGGCTAAGCGCAACTGAACATTGACACATTGTAGACAGTAATAATTTTTATCCATTCCAAACAATGTTGTGCATGACGATGAATATGGATTATTTTATTGCGGTATTTTCAAATTAAAACCATTCCCTGATCATTCACATTATGGTAAATCTATAAAGCCAATAAAGTGTAATGTTCAATTCCTTTCACAGCTAAACATGAGATTGTGTGGTAATGTAAATTAAAGGTAAGCAAAACAATTGTTTTACTGGACCAATTTGTTTGAAACAAAAGTGATTTTGATTTTATCATCAGAAACTCAAGGAGAGGTTTCAGAAATTGTGACTTTGTACATATAAACCCTTGATCTATGGCATATATTTTCTGATTTATATGTAATAAAAAAAGTTTCTTATTTCGTATAAAGGTGTCATAAAACTAAGATATTGTAAAACGTTCACCTGGTTGTTCCTGCACCCCATTTGGTATACATTGTTCGAAAACTCCATAAAACACGCCTGAATCAAAGTAAAAGACTTAAGGGGTAGAAATATATCAATGCATGTAATATTAAAGCTCATATTATGTAAAACAACAACACGACATTAAGGCGAACGTTAAAAGAACGAATAGTTCTTAATCGAATTGATTAGAGGTTAATGATATAAAACAGGGTTTTCTAATAAACTGTAAACTAATATGATATACGTCACGGAGGGATACAAGAACGGCATACGCTATTTAATGCTTGTTTGATTTTCCTTAACTATAAGATGAAAATCAAACTGTCTATAACTTCTGGATATGGTCATTTCATACATGCATATTTCATTGGTTTTCAAAAACAAAAAGAATACGACGAAACAAAAAATATTGAATATATTGAATATATAAACTCTATTAAATGCAGTTTTGAAAATGGAAAGATTCTGAAATGCAATTTTTTTCTTGCATTCAAACTATGATGTGTTAATTAAATGTTCAAATGCATTCGTTGACCTTTTGGTTATAGTCTTCCATATACATTGTACCACAGTATGAGTTTGTTTTTGCTTTTAATTACTTTATATAAAAGGATAAAAACAAATTATTAGTTCTGACACAGCAGCCTCGAAACCACGAATGAACTATATTGGACTAAATGTTTAGTTAATACAACAGGAAAATAGAATGGATAAACTAAATAATTACCTGGCCGTCTTGACATGTTTCTATTGTATTGCAGCTGCTGACAGTATCGACATTTGTACAGTTGTAACATTGCAATAGCTCTAAAACCAAAGAAGAAAGATAGCCAAGGAGAACGTATTACTTTATTTGTTGATGTTAATGTAAAAAAGTATGCTTGATCGGTATTTTTCAAATCGGACTGTTTTATCATGTTTTAAGAACACATATTTCAGATAATTATTCTTCATCATGCAGTATATGTTTCGAAGTGAAATTTTCATAGTTTTAGGAAAAAATAAGTGATAAACCTATTTCAAGTCGTATTATTTTTTTAGTATTATCTAATTATTTACTTTCTACATTATTATATAAATAACAAGTTTACTACTATTTGAATAAACGGCGTAAAAGGGGGCTTTAAATTACATGCAATAAGATTTAAAATCTCATGCACTTGCCTTATTTGATATCTTCACATTTAATTTTACTTTAAATTTACTCACCAACGTTTTTAAGGTTTGCTGCTAATACCACTATCAAGAATACTGTAACGAAAAAAAAGGTTAGCCGGTACAGAAAGAGTCTAATTATATTTGCTTGCCGGATAGCGAAAGCAAATCAGGTTTCTAGTTTGATGAACTCCGTCCGTCCATCTGTTTGTCTGGTGTTTGTCTGATGTCTGTCTGAGTTAACTACAAATTGCATAATGAGTACACGAGTTCTTTTCTTTAAACTTTACACGAAGTATTCGGTTCCCATCATTTGTTAAACAAACACAGGTTAGAGCCATAACGGCGATGTTTTCGTTTGATACTTCGTTATCATTTACAGCTGCAATACACATCTGTGTAACTTCGTAAAGAGCTTTCTCCACAAACAGCTTTCCAAAAGGATGTATTTAGTGGTATACTGATAAAGCTAGTAATGATAAGCTGTCCGGTAAAGCGGAGCTATTCGAAACAAAGCATATCCAAATTCAAATACAGTTCCATTCATTTAATCAAACGAATGGTAAAATAGAAAATAATTATTCAATAACAAATTCCATCGCCGCTTAAGTACACCTTAAACTGCATCATATCAAACTTGTCCATACAGGAATATTTTGTTTGTCAAAAAAACTACGTTTAACTTATATATCTACTTACATGTAGTCATAATGCCGTGTTACAGGTGTATCATAGCAAATAACTTTCAGAAAGGAACTGTATTTTGTTCTGACCTACTTAATTGATAAGAAAATCTACAATTTATCAAGGCGTGATAAGTTGGTCTCGCGAAACTATAAATAGGTGTTCTAATTAAATACATGTTCAAACGGTTTATCAGCTTTACAAAATTCCATTTCTCGCCACTCCAAATTGTTCACCGTACTGATTATACATTTTCATTAACTGACACGTGTAATCAGCATTTTATACTCATACCGTATATTGAAACACACAGAGGTGACCGGTGACAGTTGTGTAGAAAGCGTGCGCTTTCCGCTCGACTGACGCGGGTCATCAACGAAATAAAATACGGTCTATCTTGGGTTGTCCTCTTGTAAAATAAACTTACTAGACATGCCGTGATCGGAATAAGAATATTGTTTTATGTATATATGTTCTCATGTTTATGTTTGTACATACTGAGAAAAATGTAATAAACTTGGAAAACTTGGGAAAATCTTGGAAAACGAGTCACTCGGGGTTTAAGCCAAGCACTCGTGCTGGCTAACCTTACACTACACATTGATTGTAATCCTCTAGTTGCCTTGATCAGGTCGATACAAACGGTATGTAACAGTCCTGAATGTATGATAAAATAATAAAATAATAAAATGTTTGTTGTTGTTGATATCCGGTTTCTGGAAGAGGGTGGTAAGCTTTAAACATAAACTACGCAATATATATGAGGCTTAACTCTTTGTAACGTATCACCTAACCATATTTAAAAATCTATACCGAGCCAAAATGAAAACTTGACAAAAATAACATGAATACTTCTTGTTCATTCATATATGATGCCAGTGAATGCAGTTTTTCATTTTCATGCAATGTTTCTTTTATCCCTGTCATCGTGTTCTTGCTGATTTTACTCCAGGAGCTCTGGTCTCTGTAAGATCATTGAGTACCCGCCCTTTGGCTTTTCAATGCTATTAGATTCTTATGTTTTATATGTTTGTGTGCTTTTGCATGCAACATTGTTGAGCCAATAAGTGGGTTGGAGTTGTTTCACCAAGACAACTTGTATTTGTTTTGTGATATGAGAACCTGTTGGGGCAAGTGTGAGGTTGGTGCACCCTAGAACCTGATTTAAACCCCCAGTGGCAATTTGATTTGCCACTGACCGTTCCAAGGCGGTAACCCCTCGGGTTCTCATTTTTGTTAATTGTTAGTGATGTCTCTTTTGAAACTGATCATTTTATTAACCATGCTCTCTCCCTCTCTTCTTCTTGACTGTGTGGGGAGGCTGTTTTTTCTGAATGTGGCGATTCCTGATATGCATATTTCACCTTTTTTTCAGCAAAAATTGATCTCCAACATGTTAATCTTGGAAGTTGTCGTGTTCAGTATCTATCGGTTTAAAAATATAAAGAAAAAAAGAAAAAGAAAAATAATGTGACTGCGGACAATTAAGCGCTTGATTTTGTTCTTTCTTTCATTAAAAGGGAGGAAATATGCAAAAACTGATATTTAAGTAAATGCATCTTATGCATCAGTGGGGTTAAACGATTGTGTTTTTCATTCCTAATTTGACAGTCAAATAATCTGTTTGAGAATTTAATGTTAACCAATATCCTTCTCATCATTTTTAGGAAAGAGGAGATAACCTTATCCTTTGTGAAAAAAACCCCAACATATTCCCGCTTTATCTTTCCAGATATGTACAATTGCCACAAATTACATGAAAGATAAAATATGGAATCATTAAACAAAAAAAATCTATTAAAAACTTTTAAGTTTTCATTTTTGTTCAGTATATATCTGTTGTCTTTCCAATGGTATTCTGGAAGTGTTCTGAAGACATTAACATCATTTATCAGCACTCGTTAATTGTCAGATTAATTACAAACGCATACTTACAACATTTCTCAAAATTTATTATTGTGTTAGGCAATATGCAGATATCCGAATGCATTACAGAAAATAAAAACAATTTATATGCCACTTTAAATTGTCTGCAGAATTCGATGTAATACAGATAATAACTTCATACGATAAAGGATTTTAAGAAACAAACCACATTTCAGAAGCACAATGTAGTTTAAATATGCGTGTACATGTATTATATAAATCAATTTAATGATCCCAATAATAATTTCTGCAAATTTAAATAGTTTTCAAATTGTTTTTCCATTTAGGTTATTAATATCAGACCTGGGGCGATTACATAGGAAAATGTAATGATTAAATTACAATTACTTTACTGAAAAAAGTAACATAATATGAATTTCATAATGATGACCTCAAATTTAAACCGATTTTATGTAATTTTTATAGATTCTATCTCAAATATTTGAATACGTCATCAACGCCAAAGGATAATCAGAATTATCGGCTATATATTAATTTACAATAATATTCGCGTCTATCATGTCTACGCAAATTTATGAACTACGGGCACGGTAGGTTTTATATGTGAACCAAGTGGCCGGAAAATGAGTTCCACATATTAGAATTCTCAGTGAGGGACCCATAACCTTCATTACTAACGATCCAAACGGATTCATTTGTTTTTAAAACGGTTGTAGCCTCAGCACTGTGACATTGCGTTACATATCGGTCGCTATGGAATTGACCCATCTGTATATTTGTGCCATTTTGAACGAAAGCATAATATATATAGTAGGATGACTGAACTGGCAGGCAAAGTTGAGTTGAGAATGAGTACGTTCCAGGCAAAGGCGCTGTAAATGTCCCTGTTGTATTGCTATAGCCGTTGCCAACGTTTAATGTTGTCTCTGTAAACACGAGAACTCGGTTGGTCACCAAAGAAGTGTCGCCGAGGTTGTGGCTTTGAAATGCAACAGTTGGTGTCACTGAAAGTCATATACAATGCAATCTAGACACGTTAACTAATATGAAAATACAAATGTTCATTGTAGGTAGCATCCGAGCATCACAAAAACAAATAACCTTCAGTTTAACTCTAGTAATTACAATGCACCGAAGGTAATTTGGGCAGGTATAAACACTGAACTATTTGGTTAAAACCTGGACATTTCTGTCGACTGCACTTACTTTACTATACCATCACTACCAGCAGAATAAATGAATTCAACCATTGTTGCAAAAACAACTGTAGATAATTTCTAAATTGACTTTAACTGTTAAACCGAGCTGGAATTCGTTCTTAAATTCTATCAAACATATAGGTGCTATGTTTCCATGTGTTGAAAAACACTTACTTTGTGCAAATCAACCTTATTGCTTACAACAATGATGCAAACAGGATACTTAGTTACTTTTAGGAGTTATTCAGCGTACATAATATTATTATATTATGTTTTTATCCTTTTCTAAAATAGCTTTACCAGTTCATCCAGACTAACTTTGTTATAAAAGACAAGAAGTATGATTTCGCCACCCCACCTTCTTTTTATTGATGTCAGTATAAAGAATATACCTGGGCACGGTGCAAATGCGCACATTTTTGTTTCCCTTGCACTGCCTTGACAGTCTAGTCCGCCACTGACTGGGGCAGGATTTGAGCAGTGTCGAGTTCGAAACTGTGTTCCACTTTCGCACGTGACGTCGCAAGCACTCCAAGCGGACCATCCATCCCAGTTTCCATCAACTGCAATATAATATTGTGTCTGCCTTGCATGTTTTCAAAATTATATCAGACTCTTTTATCCCCCAGGTTCTCATCTTAGTTAATTGTTCGTGTTGTCTTTTGTTAAAATTGACTATTTTTAAACCATGTTCTTTTTTTTACTCTACGTTGTGGCCGAGTGGGGAAGCTGTGTCTTCTTAATATGACCTTACCTGATATTTATATTTATTTTTATATATAAAATCTTGTACACTCAGCAAAACTTAAGCGTACCACTTTGTATTTCGTCTTAACCCTTAAATGAGGTAATTCGATGAAATATTCAGGACTTAAAGGTCAGGGTAACTGCATGTTACCATCAAACAAAATGTTCAAATAATTTGAAAATCAGATGATCAGCTGCTGTCTTTATATATGTTATAATCCCAAATGGCGGTGCTAGTTACAAATGTATCTACACCTGGTTTGCAGAGTAAAACATATCAGTTTGGCTGCACAGAAAAGGACGAAATACCTGAAAAGAGCAATGAACAATTAAGTTAATCACAGTTGTAATAATGTATAATGTTTCAATGATAGTTGTTACATGTATCACATTTTAGAAGCTTTATTTGACATACCTAACGTACAAAATCCGCAAAATTTTGGACACACTGTTTTGGCTTCATGAACATTCTGACAAATGTTAAACTTGCTGTTCATCCAAGCACAGTCCACTTTGGCATCATCTATACACGTTGTTGCTAAATACAGGAAAGTTTATATTGTTAGTATATAAGTAAACAAGTTTAAGGAATTTTGATTTTGTAGGTATTTAACACCTCTCTCACTGACCATAGAAAATTGTGTTTTGTTTACAATAACAAATTTAAAGTTTCAAATTGTTTTGCCACTGACCGTTCTTAGGCGGTAATACATCTGGTTCTCATTTAAGTTAATTGCTTAATATGTATATTTTGAAGTTGGATGTGTGAGGAGGCTAAGTCTTCTGGATGTGGCCATTCCTGAATTGCATATTTCACTTTTTGTCAAAAATATACAGATGTGAAAAATCGCTTATTTACCCAATATGTTCATAATCAATGTACGTCATTTTAAGGAATAATGTAAATTCTGTACAGTCGCGTTCAAATGCAGTCCAGTGGCAATCTCAGAACACTAAGTATAGTGGTGATGTTTCATTTTCTCAGTTAGTGACAGGAAATAACTTATTACGTTTGAGATGCTGGCAAAGGTGGATGTTACAAACATCAGTGCTACAACATTCGAAGCAATGTTCAACGTCTCTCTGTGCGCGGTCCTGTGGATTTCCATTATCGTCTTGCAGACTCCGCCCGACAACTGCAATTACTGCACTTGATAGACTGCCGCAATGCTATAAGAATGAAAAGCAACACATTTAGTGTTATCAGCTATTTGTGAAATATGGTAAAATTCCTATAAAATGTTAGTCGTTATATTAAATCAAAGCTTATTATTTGGTTCTTTGAAAGTAGTTTTCTCATTTTTGCCAAATGTTCAGTATATTTCTTAATAAAATACAAGTTTATTAGTTTGAATATGGCGTTGTATTTATTTATAGGTAAGTAAAACAATAAAGAGAATGTTGTGGACAACAGTGGAAATAAATGCGCTCTAGAACATGGTGTAAAAGCTTTCCATCCATTTTCACGATTTTTTTTCCAAAGATCTGGTACCTCGCTTAAGCTCCATTTTGTATGGGATTGCCATGTTTTTATCGTATTTTATTTAGATTGGTTCGGTTTACTTTCATCCGAAGTTAATTTATATTTAGCTGTACAATTAAATGTTTGAAATAAACATTTCATGATAACGTTATTCTTATTAACTCTTGGCACGTTGGTATTATTCTATTTATAAGAATAACTCAAACCTGATTTTCAATACATCCAAATGTATGTACGTTGTTTGACAGCTCCGAAAAACATGACTGTAGAAAAATAAATATGAAACAAATAAATAATTAATCTCAATTGTTTCTAGAAAAATAAAAATAGATATCGTTGCAAACTTTCTTGGTTTTTTTGCATTTATTTGTTTGCCCCTAATAGTATAAGACTTTTTTCATTTTTTTTTGTTGATAAATAAATCTGACAACAGAGCCAAAGAATTAATTTATAAAACAGGTTTCTGCTGGTTCTGCTGCATGTTCATGTGACAGTAATCCTCTATTATTGCAAGACATTTGTGTTTGTGCACAACCGCTAACTTCCTAATGGGACAGTAATAGGCAAAGTCACCGAGTCAAATAAATGCAAACACAAATAAGTTGAGTTTATTTATGGTGAGCTGCCTGCGACATCGTCTTCTGTATTTATTTTATGCAGACAACAAAATTGAACTCATAATTTATACTTGAAGTTAAAGTTAAACAACTTTTTTTCACATAGCTTTACCAAAATTACAGTTGATTACACAATTAATGCTCAAATATTATTTAAGAGAAATAAACTTTAATATTTCTAAGTAAAATAATTAAATTGTGTACTGTTTAAAAGTGTTAATAACTTTCACAAACTCTGCTTTTTCTATTTATCCCAAAGTATCATGTAATGATCCAATTATTAAGATTTATGGTTACATAATTCAACATATACAACTTTAAGTAATACTTATTAAATTTTGTACGGTCTAAGTTAATTATGTTAACCACCTCTCCATTTTTGCAGTGGGTTGTTCTGTTACAGATGTTAGAATTTTGAACGTTGGAGCAGTTGTAGCATTCTAGAGTCTCTACAAAATAATATATAAAACTTTTCACAGCCAGTTTTTTATGGAGCTTTAATTTATAAACTAAAGAAGATAAAAGGCAGTGTTAATTTCTCCCGGTTATTCGTAAAAACCATCTGTAAATTTAAAAAGAAAGGTTACCAACATGATATTTTACAGCGCTCTGCAGGCCTGGTGATTCACCCTTCTACAGTTGGTCATTATGCTTACCTCTTTGGTTGCACGACGGTGGAAGGGGTTTAAGAGTTTATGAAGATTTATGGGGAAATCTTTTCTTAAAAGAACCTAGAAGCTCGATTTGTTTCTTTTATCCCTGTCATCGTGTTCTTGCTGATTTTACTCCAGGAGCTCTGGTCTCGGTAAGATCATTGAGTACCCGCCCCTTCGGCTTTGCAATGCTTTTAGCTTCTTATGTTTTATATGTTTGTGTGCTTTTGCATGCAACATTGTCGAGCCGATAAGTGGGTTGGAGTTTTTTTCACCAAGACAACTTGTACTTTTTTGTGATATGAGAACCTGTTGGGGCAAGTGTGAGGTTGGTCACCCTAGAACCTGGTTTAAACCCCCAGTGGCAATTTGATTTGCCACTGACCGTTCCAAGGCGGTAACCCCTCGGGTTCTCATTTTTGTTTATTGTTAGTGGTGTCTTTTTTGAAACTGATCATTTTATTAACCATGCTCTTTCCCTCTCTCTTCTTCTTGACTGTGTAAGGCGGCTCTTTTTTCTGAATGTGGCGACTCCTGATATGCATATTTCACCTTTTTTTAACAACACCATAAATTAAACTTTTAACAAAGCAATATGTTAAACTTTGACAACACAATATATTAAACTTTTAACAACACACTATATTAAACTTTTAACAACACAATATATTATACTTTAAACAACATAATATATTAAACTTTAAACAAAACAATATATGAAATGTTTAACAACACAATATATTATGATATGATATCGCAGTGCTGCAATGAAGTATGTAGATAAATAAATCAAATCCTTCAATGTTACAAATAGATTGCTTCTAATAATTTTTTCTTATTTTAACCAAGAAAGTGTAAAGCATGCACGATTGATGTGTATGGATGGACGGACGGACAGACGATAAATCATTGGACACTGTATTATTAGTTTCAAACCTATCAAGAAATAAAAACAAAGACACACGCCTATCAAATTTATAAACAAATTTTCATGGATTGTGTAATGACATTGAAAAAGAAGCATTTAATATAAATTTTCAATGTTAAAAACTAAAAGAGTCTTACCTCCGAATCGGATGCCAATCGACAAAACAAATACAAAGGCAACTAAAAAGATAAATAATAGGCTAATTACTTGTAAATAGCCCACCGGATGTTCCTACTCGGGCTAGTCAGACAATGGCTGACACTAAATAGTCCCAATTTTTATGCCTTTTGGGGGTATTAAATGGCTAGTATGGCCTGAAAGGAACATGTTAAGTAAATGAGATGCTTTTACTGACACACTGATAGCAAATTTATGTTTGGAAATCCAGTATATGAAAAAAGGCCCTGGTTTTAGGAGGGCATATGTAAAACAGTTTTGAAGTTCACACAGAAGTGAAAAAAACAGACCACCGGATTCAAGGTGTCAAATCTCTGTTAATTGATACATGACCCCTACTTTTCTTGCTGGAAATGGACAGTAGAAACACTAAGCTTCAACAGCATGTAAGTTAGCCCTTATCAAAATGGTACCAGCTATGATTGCCAGCCTTTTGAAACATGTCATGTTTACTATAGTTTATATAGGGAAGTCTATTTACAGGTCTTACACATATAAGAAGTACAAGTGGAGGGCAGCATTTGAATATTTATATTGTCTGCAAGGTTATTTTCCACTAAAATTGAGTGCTGACCATTTTAAGCAAATTTGAGAGTCAAAAATTAAGATAACTTTGTTACAGGAGGCAAACTTGTGTTTTAATTAGGTTTTGGGTCATGTTTAACTGTTTTTGCCTTAAAAATGCCACAATTGATGCCCTGTGTGGCCCATTTTGCATATGTCAGCTCAAAAAGTGAGTTGCTATAATTAGTTGATATGTTTTACTATTATTCATAACCATGTTTTTGAGAAATTTGATTTTTTTTTCAATTTTTATTAGCAAGAAATGAATTCTTAGGTTTAGCCGTTTGGCCGCAAACGCGTATCAGAATAGGTGGTGTTGGAAAATTCATCATATTGAGTTCATTTTTGCTAACTGAAAGCTGAAACTTGGTAGATATATTGCAAACATCCTATTATTGAATAAAAAAAGAAAATAAAAGATATTGAAAAACACAAGTTTTCTTATAGGCTAACTACTTGTAAATAGTCCACCGGATGTTCCTACTCGGGCTAGTCAGACAATGGCTGACGCTAAATAGTCCCAATTTTTTTTGCCTTTTGGGGCATTAAATGGCTAGTATGGCCTGAAAGGAACATGTTAAGTAAATGAGATGCTTTTACTGACACACTGATAGCAAATTTATGTTTGGAAATGCAGTATATGAAAAAAGGCCCTGGTTTTAGGAGGGCATATGTAAAACAGTTTTGAAGTTCACACAGAAGTGAAAAAAACAGACCACCGGTTTCAAGGTATCAAGTCTCTGTTAATTGATACATGACCCCTACTTTTCTTGCTGGAAATGGACAGTAGAAACACTTAGCTTCAACAGCATGTAAGTTAGCCCTTATTCAAATTTTACCAGCTATGATTGCCAGCCTTTTGAAACATGTCATGTTTACTATAGTTTATATAGGGAAGTCTATTTACAGTTCTTACACCTATCATAGCTAAGGTGTAAATATAGCATGAAGCCTAGTGATGAAGGTTATGTAAAAGGTTTAAATATTACACGTAGGTTATGTAAAAGGTTTAGATATTACATGTAGTTTATGTAAACGGTTTAAATATTACATGTAGGTTATGTAAACGGTTTAAATATTACATGTAGGTTATGTAAAAGGTTTTAATATTACATGTAGGTTATGTAAACGGTTTAAATATTACATGTAGGTTATGTAAACGGTTTAAATATTACATGTGGGTTATGTAAAGGGTTTAAATATAATATGTTGGTTATGTAAAAGGTTAAAATATAACATGAAGGCTCTGTAAAATTTTGAACTTGTACTTGTAAGTTTTGCAAAATTACCATTACCTGAGTAATCTTCAGGCAGTACTAAATACGTTTAGAAGTCAGAAAGTGTAGAAGAATTGAATACTTACAACTGCATGTCGACATCCTTACTATTTCTTGTATATTCATATTGATATCGAGACATCAAGACAACGCGGAATGTATGAAAATCGTGTCGTTGAAGACGATAACATTTCAGATAAGACACAAACGAGACAACTACGATAGCGAATATGATTCTATCATGGGAAAGTCATCGCTCTTCCTACCTGCCTATAGGTAACCCTCCTCCATGATAAAATGTGGCTAATGTCCTTGAGAAAAACAGTTCTGTAATAAAGCCTTTTAGGCCGTGTAATTCGGAAATTTAATCAAAGTCTAGATTGATCTCAGTCAATAATTCTTTGTTACATTTAGTTATAAACTTCTTCAAAGTTCTTATTGTTCATCAATTGTATGCATATATGCATAGCTTCTTTTGAGATGGATCAAAATTATACTTTTTACTGGTGTAAATATTGATTTGCGAACAATCCAGGGCTAGGAGGCGTGGTCAGTAATATTGCATTTCTATTGCAGCTAATGAACAGGCTCAATCACACCGAGCCTGCGATATTTTATGTTTGGTGTATTCGATGATTTTTCAAAGTTACCCTTTCATCAATACAAAAGAATCAATACCTTTTACTAACACCGCATGGTCAAACTTAGAACAGCATTCATTGATGGGGAAGTTATTATAAAATTTGGTACTTTGATGGGAATTAATTTAAAAGAAAACTGCTGCGGTGTAATAATGTTTTCTGTTTTTTTTTTCTAACTAATGTGGGGTCCTTTTAAAACTAATCATTACAAGCAATTAAAAGCAACTTTCTCGTTGCTTGACCATAAATTGCATGAAATGCATTTTAAGGAAAATTTATGATAACTCTTGCCAAACTGTTCCAACGTCAATTATTACAAAATTAAAACTAAAATTAAAGACTTATGTTGGCAACTGGTCACAAATAAAGAACTAACTAAAGTCAATGTATCGTGGAAATGGTAAAAATAAACTGAAAGAAAGCAGATCAAATCCAAGTTAAAATTTTCTTCCTGCTCTCATCGTTACCTAGCCTCAAATGTAAACTTGGATGGATTGATATCTTTAAATATTATCAATTACGAAAGCAAAGGACTGAGAGAAGTTAAAACAGGAGCGTATTTCGTCGAAATGTTTGACAATCAGTACATTTTTGGATAATTATGTTGTGTGTGGATTTTACTGTGTTAGTAACGCAATAACAATATTTGCTTATTAAATACACTTAACAACTTTTCTAAGTAAACACTATTCTTATCCCGATATTTTTATATTTTTAAGAACGAAATTGCAACTGTATACATATCATTTGATATCAGTCTTTATTTTACACTGTTTAGTTATCGACTTCCATAATTCACGTGCATTTCGAAGACTGCAGCACTTTTAAACCAAGGTAACTTAAATTCTGAGGAATATCAGCGACAAGTCCTTTTTTGGTTGTCCTTCCACACCTTCAAGCAATTTAAATCTGGTTGTGGTCTGAACTTGCAAGGCGCGTACGAAATGGGCTAGGATTTCCAAAAGTGTCGTTCAGAACTGCATTACCTTAACGAAATTATGGTGGTATTACGCGTTCTTGACTGATGTTGTGAATTTGTATTCTGTAGGTGCCAGTATTCTAAATGACTAGTTGACATTTTGAATAATTTTTTACTTATAAATCAGTTAGTATTTATTGCATGTTAATTGCAAGTTTCGGAGCAAAAACTCAATTATAGTGGTGAAATATTAACCTGCCCATTTTGCATACATTATTCGGTGGTTGGTTGCGATATTTTTCGGCGTTAGCTGTCTAAGCTCACTTTTGGCCTAGTTTTTCGACCAATGAAATGTTGTAAATAATACTCGTATTCTCTTATTATGCAGAGGGAAAATGAAATAAACTATTTCGATTGGTAGCTATTTACACGAGAGAGGCATCTAGCAGGGTGGAGAGGTATCTAGTGGAATTTTTATTATTATGCAGCGGAAAAATCAAATAGATTATTTCGATTGGTTGTTAGTGGGTGTTGTATTGGAGAAAAAAACAACATATTTACGATTTAAATAACCAGTTAAGTCAATATTGATGGATTAAATACAATTTTATATGGAATATTCTTGGGTGTCAGGTAAACACTTGCATACAAGTTTACACAGTGTAAAAACGAAAGAGAAGTGTAGATATTTCTAGTTCTTACTGGTTCCTTTCTAGTTCCTTTGATACTGATTGTTAATTTCAAGTACAAAAACAAGTTCATTGTAGTGTAGTGGATGACACTCTCGCCTCTCAAGCGGAGGCCCCGGGTTCAATACTCGGGACGGACACTTTTTTAAAGTTAATTTACGTAAAAGTTGGTAGATTTCGCTCTTGTAACAGGCTGTTTGTATTTATTTTTATTAAATTTCGAGGACATTTATTCATCTTGAGTTCTAACTCTACAAGAGGTATTTTATTGAAACTGAATAAATGTAGATCAAGACTTAATGTAAGACATTGCTTCTTTAATCGACTTGTTATCACTGTATGAAATTGTTGCAACAGCTTGAACATTTTTTTTAAAGACACTTTCAATGAATTTATGAGTTGTCATGATTCGGTCGCTTAATCTCTAGGTCATACTAAGAAGGCAGGGAGGGTTCGTCAACAGCTATAACAAGTAAAATAAAATAACTAAACTGTGTCTGCTTCGCCTCTCTGTATTTCTTTCTTTCTTATATACGTGTATATATAAATATTTTCCATCAACGCCGTTTATCTTTTTTAAAGATATTTCTTGTTAACTTTATCACCAAAGCGTGAAAGTCGTCATTACCTCAACGGGAAATCCATTACTCTTGCAGTATATAGGTGTCTTCTTTCCGCTAGGTAGGTATGAAAGCGGAATGGCTCAGTGGTAAAGTGCAGCATTCAACGCTAAAGGTATGTGGTTCGAGTCCCGCTAGTGCCTTTTTTGTTTTATACTTTTTTAAGTTAAAGCGTTTATTTATATAAAGTTTCACGTTTTTGTTATTTTCCACGTTGTTAATTTCTACATGTATGGCAGATGATCATTAAGAAATATGTAGTTTACACAACATGTATACGTTTTGAAATGGCGGAATAATCAGTAATAAACATCTACAATATAAAACGCCACGAAAAATATTATAGGTCCAAGTACGACTCGAACCCGCGCCAAGCGGCAAAAAATTGTCGTTTGCTATGTTCTGCCTTCCTACCAACTGCGCTATAGACGCATGTGGAAGTGAATGCAGTTTTAAAGATATACATACAAATGCAAAAGACCAGTCCAAAATAGCAAGGATATCCCCGTCTGAAAATAGCACGTTCAACCACTGTGTAATGTATGCATAATGGGCAGGTTAATATTTCACCACTAATTATCAAGTACGAATGTGTATACTTAGAAAAGTTGTTAAGTGTATATTCACTATTACGTTAACTATCAGAATATTTAATCCATCATCATCATCATCATCATCATCATCATCATCATCATCAACATCATCATCATCATCACCTCTATTACAAGGAGGAATATATTGTTCTTTCGTTGAACTGTTTTGAAAGATTGCAAACATTAGTATCTAAGAACGTAAGAAGGTAAACAAACAATGATAGCTTTTTATCTGGAGTGTATTTGTATTTATTGACCCAGTATCTCTTTAAAGCCGCAGCCCTAAACTTAAGTAAGCATATACTATTGAAAAAATCATATTTGTCCATATAGACTCCAATATATAAACTCTCTAACAAAACACAAAAGGTCCGATCGAATTCTTTCTTATAGACGGGATTTTCAATGATATTGTTAAATTATAGTTAACGAACTTTTAAGAAGCTAAATAAAATGGAGCTATATTTAGCACCGACGAAGAGAACACTACATGCGCGATCTCGATTTCTGTGACGTTTCGGAAATCGTACTTTCGCTTTTAGTCGCGCGGACCAAATTTATTTTAGTAAATTAAAATTTTATTAGCCCGAACTAATGTTACAAATTTGTGCCTATAGTTCCAAATACATGTAATATTTCATACAAGAGCGGGTTAAATTGAAGTAATGCCGCTTTAAGTGATAATGATGTTGGATTGTTTATCAAGGTATTTAGTGTAAATAAAGATTTTGACTGAGTGTTACCGGCAGATTGTTTTATTATATCAACGATAATTTATCAGGATGAATGGCCGACAAAAAGTTGTTTGTTTCGTGTAACCCAAAGCTGCATACGGGGATTGGTCCTACTTTTATGTTCCGATGTAAAGGTGTCTGTTCACTTATCATGACGAAAAGTATCAAGTGTGTTCATTTATCAAACTTTTTAATATAAACTGTTGAAGACCTGTAAACAAAGTAAATTGCCCAAGATCATAAAACAAAACCTGGAGATCAGTCTCAAATCTCAAGGATCTGATTGGCTGAAATGGCGACAAGTCGCCATTTCAGCCAATCAGATCCTTGAGATTTGAGACTGATCTCAAAACTTAGTTTTATGATCTTGGGCCAATGTTATGTATTATTATTCTTATACGGTCAAAGTACGAGTGCATATATTCGAAGCCGAAGTTTTTAATGCGTTAATAAAGCAGTAAAACACACTCACAACAGAACCTAAAGTGTATTGGTGTGTCCAAAATTTCGTCGACATTCGCTCTGTTCAGTCATTTATGGGCAGTTTATAGTAGTAAAATTAATATTACCACATCTGAGACATTGAAGTAGTATATCCTGAACTGTGAATAGGCAGCTTTAACGCGTTTTACCTTCTTAAGCAGATGTCTTTGAAATCGCAAATGCAATCGCTGTAACACTTTTGTGAAAACATAACTTTCAATTAACAAATTAAATTCTAGTACCTAGCAACCTTAAACAAAGTTTCATTCGGCCTGATGAATCGTCTAGGTTATGTTATATTTACTTAAACGATGAAATACTAATAAACAACATCTCCTTGTTAATTTATCTGGATAAATCAACTAATGGTAAACCTTTTTTGTAATAATTTTACTCCGTTTATTAAACTTGAAACTTATTGATTTATTTCATTTACTAATGATTCAGAAAGCTAGAAATTTCACTTATGTCTCAGTCTATAACATAACGTGCAAATGGTCAAAGTAGATGCCGACTTGCTCGATTACTGGACCATCAGACTAGTCAGTACTGTGTCGGGAACATGTACTCGATGAAAGCTACACACGGCCGATTGCTTACCTTTAAACCAATGCTCTCTTAGCAATGACAAATTAATATCTGATGGGATAAGATATTGTAATGGTATGTAATCGTTTCGAATTTTCTGTTTAAGATTTATGCGTCATACCTGCAATGCGTATTCTTTGTGTAAGAGAACCCATCATAATAATAATTATAATATGTTACAATTTTGTGAAAAAGTAATTGAATGTGCACATAGAATCTACGACATTTTGAAGGCCAAGGATTGTCAACACTAATAACTTCTATGTTGGAAAACAACTTGCTGTCAGAGGATAAGCAAAGCTATTCTACATTATATTCGTGTTTGTAATTATTGTTTAGTTTGTTGTTATTTTAAAATTGTAATTTTCTTATTTATTTTACTGTTAAAATGTTAGTATAATTTTTATGTTTTCTTGTTATGTTTGTTGTTCGTGGTGGTTGCTGTTGGGTTTGTTTTGTTGGTGGGTGTTTACTAGGGTTACTTATATATATTAATTTAATTATCGTGAGTTAATTATATTTGTGCATGTCGTTTTCTTGTCTTTTTATGATGACGAAGCTTATCATTACCATAGTAAAGAAAGAAATTTACTGACTTTTCTTCTCACCTCTTTACACGGTGTATCATAAAATATTTTCATGTCAGTGCATGACAATGCGAGACTATTCTAAACCGAAAATCAAAGTAAGTTTTGTCATCGTGACTAGGCCAGAAAATCGTCTTAATGGTACGGTTATTATTGCTGTGTAATAATTACCGAGCAATATATTTGTTAAATAACACAAACAATTATATTTTAGTGTAAAATTTATAATTAACAATATATTTTTGTAATTTGATTCCTTGTCCTATCGGAACAATTCTACCAATAATTAAAATCACAAAATTTGTTAAGGGCTGTTTTGAGATGTAAATTTAATTTTATAAAATATGTATTAAGCTTTTGCCAAACTGGAATTATTGACAGAGCTTTCCAACAAAAAGATCGAAACCAAGATGGAAGCCAAATACATACAAAATGTACAACAATTTTCTTTTTTTTTTAAACAGCAACATTTTTTTTTTAATTTAACTTAATATAAGTAATAGTTTTGTGGTTTTTTGGGGGTGACTTAGTGAATTAACTCCAACCAACCCACCCATACAAACATAACTCGATTATCGTTGAATTTGAGTAGATCTAATATAATGTTTTTTTTACAACTGGTAATGGATAAGCATAAATTGTAATATTTTTTAGTCTTTTATAATCTTATTATAATTTTTTTTAAAGATTTCCTTAATGTTATTGTTCTTCAGGAAAACAACTTCAATACTATTTGTCAGGAAAATAATTTTCTTAAAATTTCAAAATTCCCATCTTTTAATCAATTCATTGTTTTGTGTATTTCAGATTGGAAAAGAAAATGTAAACCAGATTTATGGAATAAAAGAAGGAAAAATATCCGAATATGCAATCCAATCGAATAGTCCTGATTGTACTGGTGCTAACTGCTGGGTTGCTACTGGCGGTTAAGATAATCCATGACAGCTCATCCGGCGACGTTACCTCACGCGAGACTGGGACTTTGAATGACGGCAGTGAATATGTTAAAAAGTTACACAGTATAGCTAGATTGCTTATGGAACAAAGAAATAACGTCTCTAGGTTACTAAATCTGAAGCAACAGAGGCTCGGCCAGATTGAATGTGAGGTAAAAGTATACATTACATTATGTAATAGAAGAAGACGAAAACTTAATGCTAAGAGAACTGACCAAATCATGTGTAAGTGGGCACCTACGACGTCGATTTCACCGTGTTGTCTTGTTTTTTTTTTAAACATAGCGTTTATTTTTAAATGCATTCTCTAGAAACAGCTGTAGGACTACCTTTTCTGAAGAGACACTTATCTAAAAAAGTAAAAGTATGAATATGAGAAACATATAACAGGCATAAAACAAAGATTCATTTAAAAACTGAACACATCAGTTAAGAAAATAGTTATTATATTCACAGCAGCGTTGTTTGTGTCGGATGTAAACTGTCCCCCCGTTCTTCCAATGACTGCTGTTTTCAATTACGAACTTTGATAGAAGCATAATACATGTACATATGTTTGTTAATGGTACTCTTGTAAAATTGCAGCTACTGCTGTTTTCAATTACATAGCCCTTTGTGGGTTGTTAAGCACGATGCATAAATTTGTGTACTTATTGAGTTGCGCTTAACCAATGGATAAGTAGTGTTGACAGTAATATGCATTTCCATTACTGCTCATAAACAGGCACAATCAAACCGATCTTGAAAAAGTTTCATATTTGTCGTATGTCGGTTTCAAAGCTTTTTTCCATCTATCTACTATATTGGGTTGTTTGTATTTAATATTTTGAAAACCCCACCAGTGGGCATTAGTATTGTTCAGTCACCCCGAAGGATATAACTCCTGCTTTAAATTTGCCTTTGCTGTTTCAAATGATTAGTCTTCTCAGATCCCAAGACTAACTTTTATTCAACCTGTTCAATTATGCCCATCGTTTGCGCGCAAAGGGAAAATCGGGAAACTAACAACTAACGTCGCTAATAATGATAATTATATTACTCCAAAATACCACAATGAAATTTTAATATTCAACGCAATCGTTGAGGATGGATCAAAATGTGTACTCACTTGTTTAGATATAGACTTACGCCAAACCTGAAGCAATGCCGTGTGGTCAGTAATATGCTTTTTCATCATTGCCCACTAACGAGGAGTACTCAAACTGAAATTGCACTATGTTTTAATGTGGTCGGTTTGTTGACATTGAAAGTTCACTTACTAGAATATTTAATGGCATAATTTTGCGTATTTAGAACATACTGAAGCAGAGGGTTGCTACAAGCGAGTCAGGCGGATGGTGTGCTTATTCCAGCTCAGAGAACGGCGGAGACCACATGACGGACATGCAGCTGGTCCCTGCACTCATCGAGTTTCTTTCAGGTATGTAGTGCCTAGTAGTTTCAACCCCAAAATATTGGTTTCCTTGTAAATAGAGGACTAACCATTATAATTTGAGATTAAAATAACAATTATTAATTTACTTACAAACAAATGTGTAGTAGCATAAATTTCACTGTCATGTATCATTTATTGTTAATCCGTATAATTATGTTTAATATTTAAAAAATGGTGTTCATTTACTCTGTACTTACCGCGTTTTACATGACAGGTAAATATATTGGAAGCTTTGGTGATGGCCCCGGACGATATAAACAGTTAATCCAAGATTCTGGAAAGGTCAAAGGTTACGATGCGTATGACGGTGCCCCATTTTGCATTGAAACAAGCGAGGGGCGTGTTCAGTTTCTTGATTTGACACTTCCTCAATATGGTTTACCGCTTTATGATTGGATAGTGAGTTTGGAAGTGGCAGAACACATCCCTCAGCAATATGAAGCAATTTACATTGACAATGTAGTACGTCATGCACGAGAGGGCGTGGTTTTGAGTTGGGCTGTGCCAGGACAGAATGGATATTCCCACGTGAATAATCGACCTTTTGAGTATGTGAAAACACTGATGGAAAAGTTAGAATTTATTCATGACGGTGCCAATTCGGAAAAACTTAGAAACGCATCAAGTTTTGGATGGTTCAGAAATAATATCAATGTTTTTAGGAGAAAAAATATTGAAATTTTAGAAGATTCCGTATTTGTAACTTAACATGCTGTTAATACATGTATTTATGTTACAAATATATATTAATCAAAGTAAAATAAGCTCAGATCTAATCAAAAATTGTAAATGCCTGTTATTTTGTTAGTATGTCATTGTTACTAAATACTAAATGTTTGTTCTGATTTCCTGAACTGTGCACATCAGGAATGGCCTTATCCAGAACACACAGGAACCGAAACCAGCCAAAATGTAGAGAGGAAAAGCGAGTGTGGTTTATAATTGTTTTTTTTTCAAAAAAGACACCACAACAATTAACTAAAATGAGATATCCATGGGTTAGCGCCTTGGAACGATCGTTGTTCTATATGCTGAGACTTCGGATAAGATCTGGAAATTTTGCAGGCCTGTAGATTCATAATAAAGTTAAAATGGTCACCCTTGTGACCATAAACCATATGTTTGTATTGACATCTTAGCATGTTTTTAAATTTGTGTATCTGTGCGAAGGTAAACTCTGAAATGAAATCCTACATCCACTCAAATTGTCGCTCGTTCACTAGCTTTAGCGGTTGAAATTATAGTTTTCCAATAAAATTGAGGACTCCAGTATTTTTCAAATTATAGGGGATTTTTTTATATAAAGGAGTACTTACGCATGATTGAATGATTTACCCAGTAAGTGAATCTATTTACAAAATATAATTTCAACCACCAAGTTGGTTAGCATTTGTAAATGAGCATACATCAATTTTGTTAAATTAATGCTCATTAACACTAACCTATTCATATTTGTCGTACTGTTGCACAGGTAGCTTAATATATTGCCGATTGTCATTGTTTATTTCTTGCCGGCGACACAATGGTATAAGAATCAATCCATGGCAGTAGGAGTGTAAATGAATGTGGTTTGCAAACGGTCAAAGTCATTGGCCGTTATTCGGACTTCGAGCTGATGTACAACCTGCGGTTACTGTTCTGTCAAGTTCAAGTCGTGCGGCTACTAATTGACTGTCATAGTTAATGCATTGTGCATGATATACGACTTCCAATCGAAGGTGACACGCGCATAATTTGCTGTAACAATTAGAGTTTAATGTGCCGATGATTAATAGTAATTTAAAGGGGCTATTCTGTGTATTTTTGTTTGATGAATGGTGATTTAAACAGGAAATGGTACGATTTATGTGTGTCTGAAAACAAGGCTGTGCTAATTCGGTAAATCTAGAGCAACTTTTTCCCATCGCATTAACATTCAGGGGCGGTTTTCCTTTGTTCTATTTTATAGACTAAAATCGTTTTCCCGTCTAATGAATTCAACAAAAAAAATTCGATTACTTGACAGTGTGCTACTTACTGTGCACGGCTTTTTTGTTGGGTACGTTATTCTTGTCATTGGGCGCTCACGTTCTGTTATTGTGCGGTATCGCAAAACGCAAAGTCAAGAGTTTCGCTAACAGAAGGGGAAACAATTTTGTCGACTTAACAATATGTGTTAATTTTACTTCGAAACAGAATTGAAAGATGATTTGGAAAACATTACTACCGTAACGGTAACCCTAATAAGCGGTTGATTTTTGATGTTACTTACTAGTTAAATGTAGCCTAGTATTTATAAAATTAATGAGCATTTTACAAAAAAAATTAAATTGGTTTATCGCGGCGCAACTGCGCGACTTATTTAATGAGTACGATTGTAATATCGCAAATGCGAATAAATAAATGATAACTGACTTTGTGGTTGAACTTGTATTTAGTAAATCAATTCACTACTGGGTAAATCAAGCATCGATGCGGAAGTACTCATTCATGGATTTAATAAATCTCCCAACAATTTAAAAAATACCTCAAAAGCATTTGACAAAACTATAATTTCAACCACTAAAGAAATTAATCTCCCAACAAAGAAATATTGGACAAAATATAATATTAACCACAAAATAATGATAGATAAGAATTTTAGAAAACAATAAATCAATCAATTATCAATTTTTGTGTCAACAAGTAAATTAATGCTGTTGATGTTTTAACATCGAAACAGGTAAACCATCAACTATTAATGTCCGTTTCTTTAAATAAAAATCATGCAAATAAAACAAACGTGTGTACTTTACAAAATTTGCAAGTATAATGTAGCGGTCTTTAAAATAATACCATTACATCAAATTTAAACACATTGTTTGTTAAAAAATAACAAGACATATGATTACAAGAACCAATTAAAATATAATAGATTTCGTTTCAAGGCCGTCTACAATCGTCACTGCAATGTCATCAATACAAAACGGTATTTTTTAAATCACTCTTGTGGCAAAATGTAGTTAAAACTGCAGAAATAAATGTTATTTATGAATGTCTTTGTTAATGTCTTAATTACACATACGTTCAGAAAAGTAAAGAAAATAAGTCAGACCTATACATTCCATTAAATTTTATTTACATTTATACAAAACAGAAAACGAAACAACACAAAACACCAGATTTAAACGCCCACACAAGTAATATGATATTGACAACAATATGTTCCTCTTGAAATATTTTGTTACTTCTGTTCAAGATTTTTTACCCTTTTATTCCTGTTTTCATTGCCAAAATTGTTGTCCTGGAATAAAAAAACTAAAACCTACGTAATGGCGCACAACACGGTGAAATGTGGCGTCAATACCTGCAAAGGCTTCATACGCCGCTGAACATGGAATGGTATTATTCTGAAAATACCATATTCCATGTTCACCGTCATATGCATACCATTGTTTGGAATGGATCAAATTGTACTGTTTACTGGTGTTGCTCTCAACCCGGGGCTAGGCTGTTGGGCTGTAATATGCATTTCTTTAACTGCCCATGAACAGGCTCAATCAAACCGAGCCGGCAATATATTCATATTTGTCGTCGTGTTCGATGGCTTTCAAAGTTCCCTTTACATCTATTTCATAGATTTGAGCAGACGACATTGAATAATATATAATTCTCGGTAAATAAACATAATTATATAATTAGTTACAACATTTACTAATGTCGCCTAATAGTCTTTAAAGGAGTAATTGATATTAATTTCTTTCCAATTATTGAATCAATTTTAATGTCAAAATATATAACCGAATACCATTTTAGAGAATGTGTCTCAAATATAGTTTATAACGGCGTATATCTAGTCAAAATTGTGGAAGGCGATTTTTTTCAAGCCTTGGTCAGATTCAACATTAACTTAGATACACTATATTGCGTTTTAATGGGTTCCGCTAAAAATAACTCTTAGCAGGTACTATGTTTTAATATTATAAACTGACATTCACTAACAGAACAAGTAAAAATTTATTGATAATAATATACATTGAACTAAACGTTGAAAACATGCTTAGTCTTATAAATTTACAATACGTGTACTAATACTGACTGAGGTTCAATCTAAGGGTCAATTCGTTCATCAGCACAAATGTATTGCATCTACGTGAAATGGATTATGTGTAACCGGCGAGCAAAGAAGAGGGTTGTCGCCAAATGTTGCCGTTGATTTCTAAATACATGTATGCCAGAACATTCATGGTTCCAGTTGGTTAATGTGGTGCTTTTAATGAATTTCAAATTGAACTCTTGATAAGCATTGAACCTCCGACCTAGAGTTTCTATGTCGATCACAAAATGATTATCTGTATTTAAAAGTGAAATAGGCATATCAGAATTACCAGAAAACAAAGCCTCCATTTACTGCGGCAAAATATAGAGGAAGAAAGAGTGCATAAGATTTAAAACATGACACAAATTCACGAAAATCCAAGGGGTTAGAGCTAAAAACGGTCAGTGGAAAAGCATTTTGCCGCGAGGGTTGCAAAGTACATTACTTTTGCACTTTCATTACTCTTATAAACAAACATTCACATATTGCCTTGGTGAATTTACTCCAACCCGTCCACTTACTTAAAAGTTTTATCTAAGTTTAATTAAACAATCGGTGGTCTCATATCTAAAGCTCATATATGAGTTGTGAGAAGAAATGAATCCGACTTTATTGCTTATTGTGTTTAGATTTTACGTTTGTGACGGTTGAGCTCCATGACTTGGGCGCGTCATGGAAATCCGTTCCTTCGGACACTTTACGTCAATTCTTAGACGACATTACTTATTATGCATGTCTTTATTAACATATTATTATGTTGCAAAATGTGAAATAATGACTTTTTAATTACGAGAAAATAGCAGATGATTGTAAGTTCGTTTCAAATATAGTTATAACTAAAATGTCAAAAAATGTCAGAAAAAAACTTTAAATGTGACGTACACAATAATATGAGTTTGTGCTTGCAATCGCTCGTGAAACTGCAGCTCCATTATACAACATTTCAATGAATCAACACCGCACAGAATGAGCACACAAATACATCATACTAGCATTAAATATAAAATAGCTATCCCTTTAAGGACATGTAGTTGTAGCATCTGCAGTAATGTGGAAACTTTACTGGCACGAATGACACCGGAGGGTTCGTGTTCACTCGAGGGTCGTAGACCAGCACCCACTGGAAATTGTTCTCAGCCGCGCAAACCGTACATGTTGTTGTGTTGCTTTTACTGCAAAACAAAAATCAATTAAGTCATTTTTATCTGTGTACAGATGTATAACTGATTATGAATAATAAACAGTCACGTGATACTATCTATATATAACAACAAGAATGATCTTTTGGTTAATGGGGGTAGGTTCAACACTATCCAGAAAACACGGCGAAATCAAAATTTTAACTTTTTTTGCTGATAAGTGATAAATATACTTGCCAGTCACCTGACTGTCTACTTATCGGTAACAAAAAATAAATATAATAATTGTATTCTATAACTATTTTACGTTATCAACAATAAATATAAATAAAAACAAAATATGGCGGGATACGTTATATGACTTCACAGAGAATTTGATGTCCAGCACTTATTATTGCGAAAATTAAAAAGGCAATTGTGTAATTATGCCATCCCAAATTCAAAACGAAATATTTATACTCGTCTTTGATAGAACAATTTTTTAATTGATACATTTTTATATTTTCAACAGAATAGCATTGATTGTCATGAAAAGCTTGTGTTTTTTTTTCAATAAAATCTTTTTACAATTGCTATTAAGACTGATTTGATGCACGAGGCCGTCATGCAGCATAAATTAGTTATGTAGTATACATTACAGCATTATTACCACATAAATAAATCACGAATAGGTAATACACGAGTTCTTGGACACATAAATCATTTTCGAATCTGACCCCAGTCTATTGATCAATTTATCCATCAATCAATCACGCGCGACAACTGCCTAATTTACATGTTTATTCAAATCAATGTATCACTTCAAATTGTGGTTAGTAGAATTTTGTGTTAAAGGTGCATCTGTGCATCTGTGAAAATGCCAGCATAGTTTAAAGCGCTACAGTACAGTGTCATCATTAAGTTTGTCGTGTAGTAATTCACATTGAAAATTAGTCGGTGTGTCCATGTTTCTGGGTACTAAGTACACTGATTTTAAATATACGTACGTACTTATAATTGATCGGCGATGGACTTTTTGACAAAATCTTCCAAAATGGCCATTGGTTTGCTTGAAATGGAGTGTTTTACGGTCCAAAAATAGTTTTATCTGATTACTACATT
This sequence comes from Corbicula japonica, assembly GCA_038501625.1. NCBI lineage: Eukaryota > Metazoa > Mollusca > Bivalvia > Venerida > Cyrenidae > Corbicula > Corbicula japonica. The sequence goes on along the minus strand of JAZAYU010000100.1, from coordinate 1,952,284 downwards.
GCTTTTTGGCGAACTAAACTTTTACATCTTACATATAAATGAAATAATTTAATTAATTACAGAAATAAGAGCCCTATTTAAGAGGGTATTTCTTTCTAGGCCGTATTGCCTACAAAAATGTGTTAAAGTGTTGGAGAAATAAGTGACGTTGAGCGAACAGGTACTATACTTGTGTTAATAACACCCGATTTTCTTTATCGGTGTGCTTATTATACATGAAATAATACAATGAGTCTTTACAGGCATCAAAAATACAGTGCGCCTTATTTTCAACAATCAACAATACAGACCGCCGACTACACAAGGATCAACAATATAGTGATCCTCATATACATGGATCAACAATACAGTGCACCTCATTAACATGAATCAACGATACAGTGCGCCTCGTTTACATGGATCAACGATACAGTGCGCCTCGTTTACATGGATCAAAGATAAAGTGCGCCTCATATACATGGATCAACAATATAGTGATCCTCATATATATGAATCAACAATACATTGCACCTCATACACATGGATCAACGATACAGTGCAAATCATATACATGGATCAAAAATAAAGTGCGCCTTATTTACAAGGATCAAAAATACAGTGCGCCTCATATACCTGGATCAACGATACAGTGCGCTTCATATACATGGATCAACATTAAATTGCGGCTCATATACATGGATCAACAATACAGTGCGCCTCATATATCTGGACCAACGATACAAAGCGATTAACATACATAGATCAACGATACAGTGCTCCTCACATACATGGATCCACAATACAGTGCGCATCATATTTATGGACCTGCAATACAGTGCACCTAATATACATGGATCAACAATACAGTGCGCCTCGTTAACATGGATAAACAATAAAGTGCGCCTTTAATACATGGATAAACAATAAAATGTGCCTTATATACATGGATCTACAATACAGTGAGCCTTATAAACATGGATCAACGATACAGTGCATCTCATATACAAGGATCAGCAATAAAGCGCTCTTTTTATACATTGATCAAAAATTAAATTTTGTCACCTATCTTCCTTCTGTAAGCTAAGGTCGAAAAGGTAAAAGTTTATCCCTTACGCACTATATTTTGTTTTGTTTTGATTAGATTTTTAAATTACCATATGTGTCACCCATGTTTGATATAATCTACTTAAATAGGTCATAATATTGATGCTATTAAGACAATGCTTAGCAATTTTACCATACTGATGGTAAAGAAAGTGCAGCTAATAATTGACAGTGCAGTTTTCAAAGGCAGTAACTCCGCTAACAATGATTTTTTTATAATCCTTTGATTGTTAAGGAATGTCATGTAAAATTTAATTAAAATCAAAACTAGTACTACAAAAATATGAAAAAAGGTATTTGGGGCACATACCGGGAAAATGTCTTCGGAAAATTGACATCAATTCTTGCAATGACGTCACAGAGTTGAGCAGACGACATTCCTTAATATGCATTTCGCGGTAAAATTACACTTTACAGTCAACAATTAGAATAAAATGACATTTTAATTAATAGGGGAAAACACAGATTATGTTAGTTCTTTGCAAATACAAATAAAACAGCTGAAATTTCAAAAACAATACAACGAATGCACTTTTTTCCATGACTTACCCAATTCTGTTATTATTAAGTCGTAATTTCTCGAAATTTTTCACAATAAAATTTGCAATAAACCACCTAAAGCTCAGGACGACAAAAATATAATAAAACATTAATAGTTCGTCATCAATCACTATTATTTCCACAAAACATAATTATTTCACTGTGGTTTTCTAATTTTGGTTAGGTAATGCAAAAACAATAAATCATTGTCAAATTGCGCTTGAAATCAGTTTGAAACACAATTATGTTAAAATTGCGTGAATATACGTTAACGTCTACAACGATTTCATTATTCATTTTCAAAGTAAAAAAGCATGGTTTAATTGACTGGATGATGTTAGCATGTGACATTCATGTAAGCTCCACTTGGAAGTGATGCTTCATTTATAATAATACGACATTGAAAGTGAATAGTATCATAATCGATTCATTGTATCACATCATTCTTCAATTTCTGACTAAAATGTGTCGTCTTATGTTATTAATGATTGATCGAGCTATCGTTAGAAGTTATTTTTAACGAATGTGTTGTTTTTTTTTTCAAATGCAAAAACTCAGATCCTGCAAGATGGTTGAGGTTTAGTGGTAAATATTAACAGTCTTTGTTTCGGTAACAGGTAGGTTGCTTTTTATTTCCCTAAAAATGTTGGTAAAGATGCAGATTTATGAAATGGTAGATATTTTTTCTTTGAGTTTTTGTTGTCTATACCTATACCAGTCAATCAGCTTCAGTTTGAATCTAAATTTAACAGATTTCTCTTGCCCTGATTTAAGCTGATACAAACCCCAAAATACTAAATTGAGGCAAGCACAAATACTTAGCCTAAAACCAGCGGTTTAATGCTGATTCCAGACCAAAACAGACCAGTACTGCAGATCAAAACAGACCAGTATTGCATCCAGACCAGCAAAGAAATATTACATTCTGGCACCCGACCATTAGTGAATACTGAAACCCGACCAGAACACAACTACTTAATCCAAACCAGCACCCATTAACTGAATCCAGACAAACATCCATTTTCTAAACTAATAGGCCGGTGGCCAGGAACATGTTTGCTCCCACCCTCCTTGGGGAAATTTTTGTAGACATGATTTTTCTGAAAGCCTGTTATGTCCCGGATATTTTGCAGTTTGTTTGCATTCTGGCGAGTGGGGCATAAGGGTGTTACGGAGGTTTTAATATGTTACCCCTAAAATTTGTAGAAAAAAATATATGGATTTTAAACCTTTAATTCTGCTCTATTCCAGTTATGATTTCATAAAACTTATATTTTTGTATAAGGATGATGTATTCTCTTTTGATTGAGGTAGATTTCATTTCAAAATTTTCGCTCTAACCTAACATATTTAGTGTGTAACTTACGTAACCCTAAAAAGATGAAATTTAAGTCAGAAACTTACCTGTAGGATTTTTTTTTGTAAGCAAACTTAGGCAATAATACATGTTTTTGAAAGCTGCGTGATCAAGCAATATGAAGCAGTGTGTTTTTCATAAAAATCACACTGGCAAAAGTAAAAATTTTACCATAATCTAATATGTTACCCTATCGCTAATTCAATAATAATATTCATGTTTAGAGATGAACAAGCATAAAATATAGTGTTTAATTGAATAATTGTGCTTGATATAACTGTAACTGTTCTTAAAACTTGACTTCAAATTTTCAACATACATAACATATGTTACTCATTAAAAAAGGGCTTATTTTCTTGTTTTTATTTGTTTTTAATGGTGGTATTTGATGCCTATTTTAGAAATTAATTATGTGTGCTCTTTGCAATGTCCTGATGTTTGTTAGCCCTGTGTAGATTTCTAATTACATTGACAGTCGTTTTTTTTAACTAATATTACTGATTGATTTTCTCTAAAACTGATATTGTTGTACAAAGAACTAAACACATTTACAAAACTGTATCACAACTATGCAATCATTTTAGATTAAACTATAATATAATTATAGTAAGTAGTTAATAGTGTATACTTTGTTATGTTATGTGGTTAAAATGTAAAAGTATAGAAATATTGCTTTGAAAAGTGTTACAAACAAAACTAATTAAAATTAATTATATGCTACCTAATTATTTAATTAATGTTTTTAGAAAGATGACTTAGGATAAAGAAAACAAATTTCAAAACCGTGTTATAGTTTGTATCTAGATTACCGTAGAGTCATTCATAATGTGAATATGAACTTCCTATAAACTATATTTACTAAAAACAAAGTTGAAAGCACCAGTTCTGGTCTTTTAGAGCAATAATAGCTGATTTTACTGTTAAATAAAACATGTGAAATAAGAAAAATAAATTGTTCTGAATGAAACATTATTTTTTCCATTGTTCAAAAAAAACTTAAGAATTTGTTTAGAATTCCTTAAGATCTTTGTAGAATGTTATTTTTCTTAAAGACAAATAATTGTTAAAGAGAAACATCCTAATTTGAAAGACAATCTGTGTTATGCAGGTGATGGTAAGCTAATAAACAAACTTATGTATAATAATTTATTTAGGTAAAAATTCTTTTACTTGAGTTAAAAAATTGCTATATATTGCTCATGCTGTTTCAATGTTTTACACATTCTACACTGAACCTTAGTATTTTAGATGAATAAAACTACTTTTAAAACATTTCTAACATCAGATAATTTAATCAGCTTATTTGTGTAATGTTCAAATTAAGTAGCTTTTGAATTTGTTATAGATCAACTTTAACACAATATAATATTATTTAAAACTATTTATCAAAATGTTAACTCATAGTTTGCAGTTTCTTGCTTTTCTTTTGTTATTATTTTTGCCGATTATTAAAGAAAAAAATGGTAACATATTATAAGATGACAAAAGAAATAAATAGAACAATAAAATGATAAAAAATTGTTAATATTGTTTATTCTTTCTTTTCTACATTTTGTTAGAGCAAATAAATGTTATCTGTCTCAATCCAGAGTATCTGGACTTAGCTTTAGACTAATTAGTGTAAATGTAAGCTGTACTACAATGTTGTCACTGAGCCATATTGATAGGTGTATTGTTAATTTAAAAAGATTTTAAAAAAGGACGACCACTACATCATACACATTTATTTCAAGACATATTGAGCAGTACACAGATCATTAACCTCTAAAGTTTAACAATATTTAAATTAAAAAAAATGCATCACCAGCATCAATACCTTAATTTCCTTTTGTAACATAACTCTTATATATGACCTATTTTAATACAAGGTACATAAAGTGCAGGAAGGTTGTTAACATATATACTGGATTAAGATACTGGTTTATTAAAACAAAACTGGCACTGATTTGTTTACTGTTTTATCACAGTAATAGTCATATTACCTCATCTTACTTATGGTTATAACAGTGGCTACGCATCAATTACAGGTAATTTTAATGGAGATGTGTATTGCTTGTCCTTGAAAAAAATAAATAATACAAAAAATCAAATGATATCATGAATAAAACACATTTTTACTCATAATATTCTTGATAACACACTAATAGCTTATCAAACGCATATAGTTTAATAGCTTTTTATTACTAACTTGAATTTCATAATTTCTAAGTCTAAGTCACCTTTCTTTGAGAACAATTGATTAAATTTATCACTAGAATCACTATTTCTTATGGATATAATTGTAACTTAAAACAGAAATGTCTCCTTTACTAACTAAGCACAGGCTGATGTGTGTTGGTTCTTAAAATACATTATTGTCGCAATTTATCATGAAAGAAGGTATGTTATTTATATCGCTATTGTGCAGTAACTAAAATACGTTCTTTTTGGTAACATATTTAAAAATGGTGATTTATGATTTGGTATTTATTTTTATTTTGATATAAAGCTAACTAATAATTAAAACTCATGAAGAGGTGTATTTAAACAAAAACAATTACACCAAAACTTCAAACTTATCAACCATAGGCATAAGTTTATGATATAACATAATACAAAAGTCACATATAACTAAAGTTATAGATATTATTAACAATATGTTTAACAAAGTTTACCTTTTAATCAAACAATATGTCTTTCAGAGTTTATTTCTTTATAATTTATTTTATTTATAGATAATTTCTTTGCTATCTTTGAGATGTTTTTTTTTTGCATTTTTTTCAGATATTTTGGTTTTTGGAATTTCCAAAAATATGTATTTATTTACATACATTAAACAAGAAGTGTGTCTCAATGTGACTTTATTACATTTAAATACTGCATTCTTATTTATATGAATAAATTAAAAAAAATAAAACAGAAATTACTTGCTAATGCAAGTAAGAAATGTTTCATACAACTTTTTAAACTAGGTTTTGATGTTAAGTAACATATCTTAATGACTATTTATAGACCTATACCTTAGGTTGCAGATGTTTTATTGCATTAAAAATTAAAAAAGAATCTTCCTGGTGTAGAAAAAAATAGGTTTATTTCAGAACTTTTATAATTGCCAATTATTTCTTCATAGCATAAAGTTTTCTCAAAGATCACATATTCAAATAGGCGTTACGGTAAAACGCCCCACTCGCCAGAAAGCAAACAAATTTCAAAATACGAAGAATGGCATAGGCTTTCAGAAAAACATACCCTTCAAAATTCCCCTAGGGGAGGAGGGGGTCTATTGGCAGCTCAAGGTCTACTACATTTATGGCCTGTTTTCCCATTTTCTTTTCTTTCGGTAACATATTTCAATATATCGTTACGGGCTTATGTTCGTAATGCACGTAAGAAATGTTTCATACATCTTATTTTACTAGGTTTATATGTTAAGTAACATACCTTAATCACTATTTTAGACCAATACCTTAGGTTGCTGATGTTTTATTGCATTAGCAATGTAGATAAGAGCTTCCTGGTGTAGAAAAAAATAGGTTTATTTAAGAACGTTTATAATTGTCAAATATTTCATTCTTACACAAACCTTTTTCAAAGGTAACATATTCAAACAGGCGTTACGGAAAAATGCCTCACTCGCCAGAGTGCAAACAAATTGCAAATGCGTAGAATGGTATAGGCTTTCAGAAAAACATACCCTTCAAAATTCCCTAAGGGGAGGAGGGGGTCTATTGGCAGCTCAAGGTCTACTACATTTATGGCCTGTTTTCCCATTTTCTTTTCTTTCGGTAACATATTTCAATATATCGTTACGGGCTTATGTTCCAATGTATGTCACTGTATAACATTTGTCCTGAATTCTCATTTATCGTACTATATTTTACTTATAAGCACAAATAACTTGCTACTGCACGTAAGAAATGTTTCATACATCTTATTTTACTAGGTTTTTATGTTAAGTAACATACCTTAATCACTATTTTAGACCAATACCTTAGGTTGCCGATGTTTTATTGCATTAGCAATGTAGATAAGAGCTTCCTGGTGTAGAAAAAATAGGTTTATTTAAGAACGTTTATAATTGTCAAATATTTCATTCTTACACAAACCTTTTTCAAAGGTAACATATTCAAACAGGCGTTACGGAAAAATGCCTCACTCGCCAGAGTGCAAACAAATTGCAAATGCGTAGAATGGTATAGGCTTTCAGAAAAACATACCCTTCAAAATTCCCTAAGGGGGAACGGGGCCTATTGGCTGCTCAAGGTCTATAACTAGTTCGACAGACTTAAGATCAGAACAGAAGAGATATTTAATATTAAGACGTGTACAAAGAACGTTGCCTGGATACAATAGAGTTAACAACATACAACATAATGTTACCAATACAGCACATAAATGGAAAAGACATATATCTATATATAAGACTGGATTACCATCAGGAATAACATCTAGTAAATGAATATAAATGTAAATCGGACACAAAAAAAGCAACGTTAACTACATACCCACAAATTCCCTGAACAATAAACTGCTTCTTAGCATCTCCTAGCTGTACCACACTGAATGTGTCGTTTTCGGCTTCAACGGTTAATGGCAGAATGACTTGTGGTCGCCTGAAATCCGATTACATATCATTAACAGGATCATGAAGCATGGTTTTCTATGATAAACTATAACATCAGATAACATATCATAAACTGGATCATGAAGCATGGTTTTCTATGATAAACTATAACATCAGATAACATATCATAAACTGAATCATCAAACATGGTTTTCTATGATAAACTAGTAGTCCTGTACGAGTTACTTCCCGTGACTGGAAATCGATCCAAAACGAGGCTCTGCGTGAAAGTTGAACGATCGGACTATGGCTAAAGCACGTAATAGCTAACATTATCCACTATATTGCAGGTCTGCGTTCGTCGCCGGTGGTGAAAAAATAAGCTGCTGGTCTGTTATTCTAGCCAGACTTTTTTATTTTCACTATTTGTTAGATATTAAGATTTTTAATGTTTTAAAAAAAATGTACCGTTCTTGTAAATAGTAGGCAGTATGAAACGCAATTTGGACAAACATAAGCATATATTTTACGAATTCCTATACAACATTTTTATCTTAATGTCTTTTCTGCTCAAAGTTATATTTTACTGATGTGAAAGATGCAAAGCTAAGACTGGTAATGCGCTATAATCCGGAAATCGTGATATGTCAACATCTGGTTACATGATCTGTATACATATAAAATTACCTAAATTTATTGATACTTACGCATTTGAACAACAGAATTGTTCTAATAAGTTATGGCGTTTATGGAGTCAACAAACGAATAAATCATTTGAATTTTTTTTTAAAGTGTTACGTATACTTCACAACCAAAAATGATTGATTCTGTCTTGAAATAAAAAAGGATCGGTAATCTGATGGTTTGTTGTAGAAGTATCATTCGTAGAATAAAATACAAGGATTCAGATGCCGGCTTCCAATAAAGATGGGAATATTTATATTACAGTATGGTTGCATAATTAATTTAGATTACTTAGGTTTGACAGTTTGTAATTTTGGCGTTAAAGCCCAAACGCTTAATTAAACATATATGAAATGTTTGCCAAGATTTGTTTCTTATTGACGGCTTTTTATTCTAACGTGTCGTAATGTGGATAAAGAATCTATATAATTGCTAATTCAAATACATTTGCAGACATATTCAGTAATTAAAGGACTCCGGTATAGTTAATAATTGGGAGGTGTATATGCCTAGCAAATAGTAATTACACGATCTCTATTGGTCAATGATATCTGCCCCTTTAAGTAATTGACAGGTGATCCCTTGTTCGCGACAATTTGACATTTTTATGGCATGCCGCCTTCAAAATCAATCGCCGCCGACATATTCATAACATGATGTCAGTAGTTGATTAGACAAGCTAATCCGGAAACGAGACTCAATTGAGTTGTAGAGAGAACACTGGCTGTTAGTTAGGGCTGGGTTAGAATCTAATATTCTAACCCAGGCTAAAGTCGTTTAGTGTTTAACGCGAGGAATAATGACTTGACACTTTAAGTCAAAAAACTTGGTTGTTTTGTAATTTATTATCGAAGATATTATGACGCTGATGTATTTTTACTAATTCAACGAGAAAATATTTTTTTCAAAAAAGATTTTTATGATAAAAAAGAATGTTGCAGGTACGTATTCCCCATTAGGTTAATACAGCGAGCAATCATTTTTCCCATAGAGCAGTCACGTTACTGGACAGGGGAGGTAACCAAAAATTCATCGAATTATTGGAAAGGCGTATAACATATTATAAACTGAATAATAAAAACTGGTTTTTTTATGATAAACTATACTTAGATGGCATCGTGTGTTTTATGTTTTGAGCTTAATCATGCAACACTATCGATTCGATGGGTGGAATGGAGTTAATTCACCAAGACAAATTGTGCTTGTTTTCATATGAGAACCTTTAGATTGATGTAAATAGTTAAATTGAAGACTTAACATGGTTTAAACACCCCAGTGGCAGAATGTTTTGCCTCTGACAGTGTTCTAGCGATAACTCCTCCATTTTTAATTAATGTTTGTGGTGTCATTTTTAAAATTAATCATTATAAAGACATTTCCTTTCCTTTCTTCTTTTTGAACTTATGGGAAGATATGACCATTTCTGGCGTGCATATTTCACTTTAGTTTCAGGTCGGATCTTAAAAACTATAGAGACTTACACTCGGCTTGTACAACCCACTGTCATTGTATCGTTATGTTTTCTCATATGGCTACTAATTGGCTGTCATACCTCATAAATTGTACATGATTTACGGCTTCAATTTAAGAGGTGAACATGACTTGCAACAAAGTAATTGTTACATTGTTCCTATCCACTCGCCGATGATTTATAGCTATTTGGTCAAAATTTATTATGCTCTAGTTTTGTTCGAAAGATTTTCGTATAGGAAATATTATTATGATATTTATGAAGTCCTAAAAAGACGAGCTGAACAAATTTATCGCATCTAGGTTAGAACCTATTTTCGTATCTTTTTTCGGCTGACGCGGCAGTTCTGTTTCGTGTGTTGCATTTTAATTTCGTTTAATAGCATATTGGCGACGTCTGGTGCTACATTTTTTGCATTTCATCAATGTATGAACAGTACAACTAATCTGCATAAAACCGAATTTCCATATTTATTATTACAACCTTACTGTAAGGAAGAAGTTGCGATTATGTCGTAGTAAAATCGCTACTTGAATACAGAGCATGAAACGTAATCACGTGACCTTAATAAGCCAATCACATTGAAAATTTGGAAAAGGTCGAAATTATATAAAATTTAAACAGACCGTTGTTATACATGTACTCGTAGTAACAAATTATGGCGAATAACATTTGGCCATTGATTTTACAATCTTTTTTTCTAAACTTTTATTCTTAGTAAATTATGTGCCAATGAATATTGCTGTCTTGTCCTAAATTCATTATTTTTATTTTCAGTTTGTGACGAAATACTGTGAGCATTATAACATGAACAAAATATTACACTCCTTTTTAATCAAAACAAGTATTAATGCTCGCTAGCGATAATCCCTTTTTGAGAAATATGACTTTCAAAATGTAATTTGCATTTGTCAATAAAGTTGCCCTTTGGATCGTGTAATCAGGGTCTATTAATTGTCGCTTTATACCATATGGGGCTATAAGATAGAGCAATACGCAAAATATCAGGATATTGCATGTTATAGTTGCTTAGAAAAACAGTATAGCGCCCTCTTCTTCGATGCGGGGGTATGTTTTTAATACTAAATAGAAATTATTTAATTTACGACAATTCTTCCCTTCCATAAGCAAATATATACATAAAATACTTACGTAGCACAGCAGCCGATGTCGTCATCATCGAATTGGGCCATTAGTTGTCTCTTAAACCTAGGATGACCACAGCTTGGTAGGCCCTCTTGGACAATGTCGTAATTCCCTAGCGTGAACACCCTTTCAAAACGCTTACACTCAAAGAACTGTGTGGGGCTGTCAAAAAGTCCCGGAAAGAGGTGATCTATTCGTAGTTTATCGTCCAAGCACTGGTCAAATGGACAATGCAAACACTTCTTTGTCGGTTTATAGTTAGATCTTGACAATATCTTCTGTGTGTTGCTAGCTATATCCGGTTGTAATAAGGGACTCAAAGGGTCTATGAAGTTTCTATGCATACGTCCTTCTAGATTAAGACTTGCTGTGTGAACTGCTGGAATTCCGGAACTTACTGTGAGCGAAGCTGTAGGTTGCGATATTGATAAAGTGTCAACTGAGATTTTAGCTACGGGTCTTATGATAGCCCTGACGGTAGGCTGTTTTGATTGGATCATGGAAGGCTCCGGTGGAATTATAACGCTCTGCATTGAACCGCTATGGGAACTGAATATATCGCTAATAGGACTAAACGGTATGTTTGACACAGGAATGCCTTGTGGTGCCATATGGGTCATGTCATCTACATGTTGTGCCTCACCATGAACACTAACGCCGTTCCTTCTTAAGTTGAAGCTGGAGCGTACAGAACCGCGGGAGCCAGGTACCGGGGATACCAAACCGTTCAGGTGCGGATTGCCAACACTTATACCGTTCGGTATTAGAGGAAGATGCGTCCGTCGACGTATTCTTCCCACTACAGGACTATTTCTACCTTGGATATTCCAGCTCCACTGTTCGGATAATCCACCGCGTTTGTTGTTCCCGGAATGAAACATAAGCTCTACACCAGCTGGTAGCGTTGGGTTATAGTGCATTCTGGATGGACTAACTCCTAGGTGAGCGGTCCTTTTTGATCGCCCTGAAGCACTGTTTGTACTGTTATAAGTCATCTCTTCACCGGGGTTTAAAGCTCCATACATGTTGTAAAATTCTTCCACTTTTTTGGCATCCGAGTATATTGCAATATCAGCGCATGCGTAGTATTCTGTTTGCATTTCTCCATGTCCAAACCCACAAACTTGTTTTCCGAGGTTGTTTGTTTCACAGCCATACTGGTCAGCTTAAAATAACAAAAACATGTTATCAAAGGCAGTTGCCAAAGCTCATTAAACTAAATCTGGAGACCAATCTCAAATCTCAGGCATCTGATCGTTTTCCATTAATGTATACTCTAAACCATTTTCAATTATCAATATAATGAATGGCTACTCTTTACCATTTTCTATTATCAATATAGGCCTAATGAATGGCTACTTTTACCATTTTCAATTATCGATATAATGAATGGCTACTTTTTACCATTTTCAATTATCAATATAATGAATGGCTACTCTTTACCATTTTCTATTATCAATATAATGAATGGCTACATTGTACTATTTACCATTTTCAATTATCAATATAATGAATGGCTACTTTTTATCATTTTCTTATCAATATAATGAATGGCTACTCGTTACCATTTCCTATTATCAATATAATGAATGGCTACATTGTACTATTTACCATTTTCAATTATCAATATAATGAATGGCTCCTTTTTATCATTTTCTTATCAATATAATGAATGGCTACTCTTTACCATTTTCTATTATCAATATAATTAAGGGCTACTTTTTACCATTTTCAATTATCAATATAATGAATGGCTACATTGTACTATTTACCATTTTCAATTATCAATATAATGAATGGTATTTTTTTTACCATTTTCACAATTATCAAATTATATTAATGACTACTCTTTACCATTTTCAATTATCAATATAACGAACGGCTACTATTTACCATTTTTAATTATCAATATAATGAATAGATTCTTTTTTACCATTTTCAATTATCTATATAACGAATGGCTACTCTTTACCATTTTCAATTATCTAAATAATGAATGGTTACCTTTTACCATTTTCAATTATCTATATAATGAATTGCTTCTCTTTACCATTTGCAATTATCTTTATAACGAGTGGCTTGTCTTTACCATTTGCAATAATCTATATAACGAATTTCTACTATTTACCATTGCAAATATCTATATAACGAATGTATAATATTTACCATTTGCAATTATCTATATAACGAATGGCTTGTCTTTAACATTTGCAATTATATATAATAACGAATTGTTTGTCTATACCATTAGCAATTATCTATACTTACGAACGGCCTGTCTTTACAATTTGCAATTATTTATATAATGAATGTCTACTATATACCATTTGCAATTAATCTATATAACGAATGTCTACTATTTACCATTTGCAATTAATCTATATAACGAATGTCTACTATTTACCATTTCCAATAATCTATATAAAGAATTTTTGCTCTTTACCATTTCCAATTATCTATAAAATGAATGGCTTGTCTTAACCATTTGCAATTATCTATATAACAAATGTCTTCTTTTAACTATTGTCACTTTTTTATATATCGAATGCTTTTTTTACCATCTTCACTTATCTTTCATAATTGATAGAAGAAATATTCATTTCAACTTCGATTGAAAGATCTTTTAATTAACTGGTAACCTTTTAATCTGCTTGCGTTTTTTATTTCTTTAGAGATATCACGTGACTGTTTGTTTATCAATAATCAACAATACCTGTGCGATATTTCCACCGTAGGACACACTGGTCGCATGTCAGACCTTCCGGTAATTTTAGGAGGACCTTGTTGTAACCATTGTTTATTTTCTCATATTTTGTAGTCTCGCCGTCAACAAGCGTCAATAATCCTTTTTCTAAACACTCCTCTTTAACTGGTGATGTAAAATTATTATTTGCGCAAATATGAAATTCGAAATATCCGCCATTTGCATTTGCAACATCTACTATTGCCTCTATCATGTCACCGGAAGTATAAACACCAGAAATTATCTCCCTTGCATATTGTCCGCCTGCTTCGTTTTCTCGCGGTTTTATATCCCACGGGTCCCCACACACACCGCATTTTCCCATATTCACTGTCCATCGGCGCTGAAATGGAAAAAAAGTATATTTAATTGATTATGGATAAGTTGACAGTCACGTGAAACACCATTTATAGATAACTATGAGATACATCACTGGCGCTTGACCAGCCACCCCACCCAATGCCAACCCTTACTAATACGCCCTTTTTGTAAAAATGGTGTCAAGTCACTAATATTATTCCATTCTATCAAAATTTGCGAAAATACACAGTCAAATTCGTATTTAAAACAAACATTTCTATGTATATAGAATTTTTAAAAAATACGATTTTGACGGTGTATTTTCGCATATTTTGATAGAATGGAATAATATTAGTGACTTGACACCATTTTTACAAAAAGGGCGTATTAGTAAGGGTTGGCAGAGGGTGGGGCGGTTGGTCAAGCGCCAGTGGAGATACATAATTATACAAAATCTATACTGAACGAAAATAAACAAGTATCAACTTTTTAAGCTTATATTCTGATTTGAACATATTTCATCTGATTAACATATTTTAATTTAACCAGAAACGCTTTGAATGGTGTTTTGTTAGTTAATCTCAGATGTTTCAAAGTTTAATTATTTATGAACATAATCTTCCACACCAAGACCTGACCAACTGCCAGTCAAATAACAATTAATAAATATTACAAAATACTATAAATTAATTTAAAGGAGGATAAATGGAAATGTTTTGAATTTCTAGCGTTGTTTAACGAGGACTTGTTGTTATATTGATGAAGTTTTTGTGATTTTAATCACAAGACGTAGAGAAATTGAGTTAATTCAAATAAATGTGAATACTTTTAAGAATCACTGACATTTTCCTGAAATCCTAATTATAACAAGAGGAAAGTTATAACTAAGCTGTGGCTGCAGTTTTTTTAACACTTTATCTCTTTGCAATGACAACAGAAATTCAGATTTGTTCACATACAGAATTTTGAGTTTTCCTTTTTCAAATTTTACAAAATTTAAGATAGAAAAGTTGATATTGTTTATTTTAGGTGAGTATATTTTAGCACTATCACATAAACCTTGATGGCTGAAACCAGGATCTATTGCTTGATAAATAGACCCTGCTAAAACACTTGTTTATGCACCAGCAATATCGGAAACACATATAAGTTTAAAATGCATTCAGTTTTCATTTTCCACCACAATTCCCATAGCTTGTCAATCTGATTCTGGAAAAAAGGAAACATTTGCAGTTTCAGGTTTCATTTTATAGTTGAGCATATATAATATGCTTGGCCCAAAACTCGTGGGTAAACATCCTGTGAGCATTTATTCACCATGAGCATTAATATTTCTTTACAAGCATCTCATTTTAATAAAGAAATCAACCAATGTTAATTTAAATAATTAGGTCAGTTTCAAAATATTACATAAGGCTGCAGCTTTTATTCCGAATTGGTAACGTTACAATACGTCAAAATAGAATGGAATATTTTTCGATTAATGAATATTTATATTTCACTGTACATGCATATCATTATAGGTCCGTGCCCGTTGGTGAAGAGATGGTGATCAAAGATCAAAATTAAGAGCGAAGAACGGCCGATTCCCGGGCCTTTCCCATGAGAGTGGAGTAAAAATGTGGCCAATTTCTTTCCGCGTGATCACCACAGACGAAAATTGGTTATTGAAGAGTGCCTTAAGAAAGAATGACGCTAGTGACATTTTGTATTTATTTTGCGACGTCATAAACGTCATTTGCTGTAATGTTAGCGTGCGCCGGGTTGCGTACCCCTTGTTATTTGTAAATTTCATAGATTTGTTATTTTGTTAAAATTTTGTATTGATTTTTTCACTGTATGTAGAGGACATGTTCCGATATTCGTTGCTTCCAAAATCGTGTAAGTAAATTAAAAGGCGTGAACAGTAGAGCCGCAGTCCTATTAATTTTTGAACAACCCTCGTATATTCGTGCGTGAAAATAATTAAGACAGGTTTTATATCATATCCCTTTGTTTTTTTTTAAATTAATTTTAGTTCCATCATCATACGATCGTGTTTAAAACACTTAATTAAAATGCAAATACATAATTAGAATTTTTTATGTAAAAACGAATTGATCTGTCATAGGAAGTCAAGTAATGTTACAATGAAAGATGCGCATGTGGTTTTTGCCGGTGCAAATTAGTAATACATCAGCGCAAACGATCATTATGACAACAAGTTAATAAGCTATACACGCGACGGTGAATAATTTCATATCAAAGCCAACAGATTAATTACACTGGGATGGGTTGTTTATTTCGCGGGGCTACAATTTCGCGGTTTCCCGCCAGAGATCGAGGTTTAATCCGCGGTGTTTTAAATTCGCGCCGTTTTTGAATGTTTTACCCATACACCGTTTTACACATCACTGGAAAACGCGAGATCTTTAATTCGAATTTGAATAAAAATCGCGAATATAGCGGCAATGAAACCTCGCGAATATAACCCACTGTACAATATACATGTATCATTTGTTTCAATTGTGCATAAACAGTAATAAAATTTCATCGTTATCTTAAAATAAAAACTAAAGTTCTGGTAAACGAATGACTTAAGGTTTCTACTTGAATTACATACTTTATATGAGCAATTTAAAGGTATATAATAAAAATTCGGAAATTAAATGTATAAGTTATTAATACATTTGAACCTCCTTTAGCAGCCACCTGCATTTAGCAACCACCTGTCTTAAACAGCTAGTTTGAATATGTCCGTAATTTAATTTTGAGCTAATTTTTACCTGTCTTAAACAGCCACCTGTATTAAGCAGCCTCTTTGTGCAACTCCCTTTAGTGGCTGCTTAATACAGGTTTGACGAAACTTCGATTTAATTAACACATTAATAATTACTGGTTTTGAATTTATTTAGCCATTTTATTTATGAAATATTTTCAAGATTTAAGATACCTGTTTTAGAATACTACAATGCATTGATAACATATCTGCTTTTGGTAGTTATACATTTTTCAAATATTATAATATTTTAAATATAAATGCTGATAAGGCACGACTAACGTTAATCAGAAATACTTTAAACAGAACAATAACATCAACTTTGTAACTTTGTTTAGGTATGGGCTTCTGTTTTCTTTTTGTTGCATATAATGTCATAAAATTTACATATTAAACAAAAGCATTAGAATAAGGCTGAAAAAAAAATAGATTGTAGGTGTATTAGTTAAAACTGTTTTATGTGCCTGTGCATAAGCGCCACAATCTGCTTTAACACCATAACCTATTGCTCGACACCACAACATTTTGAAAATTGGCATAAAGCATCCAATATATCGTTACAAATAACGCATTCTTGAGTAGAACATCTGAAGGTCGGTAGCAAATAGAGTGAGCTCGAACAGCAATCTAGACTTACAACACTAAACGATCAATATCCATGAAATTTCCGACTTCTGATTTTCTTTAATATTGACCTCAGGCATACGCTAGAAGTTCTGCCGATTCCTATTTCGCAATTTTCCTCAAAAACTTGTTTACAAAGTAAAGCTTAGACATATTTCAACTATATTGCCCTATTTTTTGAAAATCCTGCTAACAAGTTTATATACTTATGGAAAAAAGTCTTGTCTTTATGGTTTTCCATAATATTTTTTGAAAGCGTGAAATCTAAATTCCACATTGCTCTACCGGCATGAACTTGGTATTAATGGAAAGAGGACATTTTTATGCATTCAGTGACAAACGAATTTCAGAATTTGAGCAACTACTGCCAGTAATGAATTGAAAATTGGCATGCAAAATGTTCAAGTCTTCCTACCGGACAAGACTTTTGTCCATTAGCATACAACGCGAAAATAAGAGGTCACACTAAGTGTTTACCTCCGTTTCAATATATTGACACCACAATGAACATCGAGACAATGTTAACATAACCGCTGGGATTAAATTCGCGCAGTTACCAAAGTGCGAAATTCGCAAAATTTATACCCGCACAAAATAAAATAATACCCAAGTATTGCGGTCCGTTCCTTATACAATGTACTTCCTATCCCCGCCCATTAAAAAGGTAAACATATCTATTACCAGACGCCTGCTTTCCGACTTCACATAAGAAGTTGCGTTGTGTCGATACTTTATTATTATCATTTGCGTTGTGTCGATACTTTATTATTATCATCTGCGTTGTGTCGATACTTTACTATTATCGTTTGCGTTGTGTCGATACTTTATTATCATTTGCGTTGTGTCGATACATTATTATTATCATTATCGTTGTGTCGATATTTTATTATTATCATTTGCGTTGTGTCGATACTTTATTATTATCATCTGCGTTGTGTCGATACTTTACTATTATCGTTTGCGTTGTGTCGATACTTTATTATCATTTGCGTTGTGTCGATACATTATTATTATCATTTTCGTTGTGTCGATACTTTATTTTTTATCATTTGAGTTGTGTCGATACTTTATTTTTATCATTTGCGTTGTGTCGATACTTTATTTTTATCATTTTCGTTGTGTCGATACTTTATTTTTATCATTTGCGTTGTGTCGATACTTTATTATTATCGTTTGCGTTGTGTCGATACTTTATTATTATCATTTGCGTTGTGTCGATATTTTATTTTTATCATTTGAGTTGTGTCGATAGTTTATTACATGAATTATCATTTTAAATATAAAAAAGAAAAAACATACCTGAATTCCCCCGCACGACAGGGCGTTGTCATTATTATTAATAGGTGTTCCATAACCGAGCCGCCAGAGGGAGCTACGCCCTGGGGGAGACAACAACCTCCCCTGTCCCATCGCTTCGTCAACGCCAAAGAAGTATAAGACTGTCATTAAATAAAACCGCCACATTGTTTTCAAGTGTTTTACTTTCACAATAAATGTTTTATCCCTGATATTTTGTTATTGTTCCGTATGTTTTTTTTTCACCAAACGCAACGATTATGACGACACCGTATATTCCAAAAAGATTGACAACGAAGTATGCGGCGTGATTCACATCTTACATTATACAATCAGGTTTTAACCAACTGTCACTTTTATGTTTAATAAAACTGTTTTGCAAGACCATGCCGATCTCTTCTTCCAATAAATTATTGTACCGTTAATTAAACAACGTTCATTGCATATTTTAAATTGTTTGATGATGATTTTTATTATATTCCTTGTCAGGTTAGACGCATCTTTTATAGTTGATAGATTTTAATACTTTTCATGATGTTTTCAAAAAATATAAAATAAATATTCGATTGTACTCTTAAACAAAGTACAAAAAAATCCCCTCCGTATACAAACTCGTCAAAATCATAGCGTGTATATTTTCTGCGTTCGCCGTTTGTTGATGACAGGTTGTACTGATTTTTTAAGCGAGCAGGAATTTTTCTAATGACAATAAACTGTCAGGAAGGTTTAGTTTTTAGCAAAAACAACATAAATCAATTAGTCCAGTAGGAAGAATTTTTTGCAATTGTGTTGTCCTTTTGATATGAATGTTCGTCAGCGGTAGCAATATCCCACGTCGGTAGTGCGCTTCACTTAACTTGTAGCATTAACGTTGAAATATTACCTTGTCTATATGCACATTGCGGCAGTTTTTTGACATTAATTAATGATAATTCGAAATTTATCATAAACAGGAAGACGGAAACAATATTTGTCAGAGTTAATGCAAAATAAAAATCAAGAAAAAAAGCATCCACGCCCATTAAAAAGGTAAACATATCTATTACCAGACGCCTGCTTTCCGACTTCACATAAGAAGTTGCGTTGTGTCGATACTTTATTATTGCGGCAGTTTTTTGAAAGTACAGTCAAACGTGTTTTCAAAGACTGCTCAGAAGAAAACCCAAAAGTTGTCTTCAAAGGCAGCTTGTCTTTGTTCACATTAATTGTGATTTTGTTCTTTAAATAAATCAATAAAATAAATAAATTGTGGTTATTATCAAATGTGGTCTTTATCCATAGGTTGTCTTTAGCACAATTTTGGACTGTAACTAATGAGTACTGCAACAAGAGACGCAAAAAAACCCTGAAAATCAGATGTGGTTTGTCACACGTTGAAGATGCCTTCTTTAAAAGAAATAAAAACAGTAAAAACAAATATATGTTTTTTCGGTTAGTTGGGCGGGGACGGTGCCATCATCCACCCCGGGACATACACGACTTTGAAGAAATGTCTTTAGGTTAAACTTAACTAATTATAATAATAAACCGACTGCTTTAAATAACTTTAACAGCGCCATTACCGTCTAAAACTGGCATTAAACAGCAATCATGAAGCCCTTGACCGTTCATTGTGTATATTAATAAAATTTATAAAACGTTAAATATCAATGCAAATGTTTATAAATTAAGAATGAGAAAAACTTTTAAAATGATTGTATAACATGCGTATAAACGATAAATAAATTAGTTACAGTTACGACGGCATAACGCCCCATTCTTATTAAGCTCTCCGTAGGCTCAAATCTGCAAAATTTTATATCAGTGAAAGAAATCAATGGTATTTTATCCCTAGTGACAGAAGAACAGAGAAATTCAAAGTCAAGTTTATTTTTCAAAATGAAAATCATAAACAATCTAAATGCCATATCTGACCTCGAAAAATATAAGCACCAAATTAAAAACAAACCACAAACAGTGACATCAGTTAAATAACTTAAACCTTTACTCCACATGTGGAGTACTCCAGTACTCCACGTATGTGCCAGCAGATCTACATCTACACTGTTCTTCCATGCCTTAAAGGCGTGTATATGGAGGAAAGAGATGATCTCAGTCTCAGGGAGAGTTGTCTTTGGGTATCTGACGTAAATCCTTGGAATGACGTCATGAAGTGAAGCAGACGACATTGCTTATTATGCATGTTTGGGGTAAATAGCATTATTATGTCAAAATATGTAACAAACTTAACTTCTAAATATGAGCAATTGATAAACAATTGTAAGTTCTTCATAGATAAAGTAACAACTTAAATATCTAAAATATCACCAGAGACACCTTTTCCATTGATGTGCCTCGAATATCAATGACTGAACAACACCAGGGCTGAAGGTTATAAAACTGAGATTGGAAACCAGTCTCAAATCTCAAGCATCTGATTGGCTGAAATGGTGACCAGTCTGAGATCTGAGACTACCATGCTCAGTTTATAACCTTGGGCACAGAATAGGTCTACATTTGAAATTCATGCATAGAAATCTACCTCAGATTCTCTTTATTAATACTGTATAAGTACTAATATTGGCGGGGGTTTAATTTTGGCTATATTGGCGGTCAGGGTAAGATGCGCCAATATAAAACACCACCAATAAAAATCCTCGTCAATTTAAAACGCCGCCAATCTAATATCTGGAATGTATCTGATGAAGAAAGATTGTTGCATATTTCTAAATTATGTATATTCTTTGAACAAGTATGTAAACTTATAATGCGTCAACAAAAGGATTATAATTGGAATATCAAACAAAGCAATCAAGTACTTTATTAGGTAGCTGCGATCATGTTTTCACACTTAAAATTTAGCAATAGAGTAACTGCGACGTTTACTTTTCTCTTCCATTGTCAAATTTCCGCCATTTTTTATCAAGGGTTTTATTTTGGCGGTCTGGTTTGTTAGCGCCAATATATGACCCCGCCAATATAAAACACTTAAAAATACGCCAAAATTTGACACCGTCAATATTAAGCGCTATACAGTATTCGAATGTTTAAACAGAAAAAAACTATGTAAAATAACAAAGACATTCTTGCAATGTTTCACGTATTACAGATTTTGAGGTCATTTAAAAAGTTGATAAAATCTCATACTAGTAATAAATTAATTTCATCAAAATTGTGTTCTTAAATTGGACTTAAAACTTGTGTTATTGAATTAGAGATTTTTCAATAATATTTAATAATGAGTTGTACAATTCTTGACATGTATATTTTTTTAGTTTTAAATTTGTAGATCGATGTGCCCACTAATGCACAGACGTTAGAACCTTACAAATATCAGGCCTGGGATGCAAGATTTCCAGAAGGAAGGGATTGTTTGTACTAGTTTTAAAGTTTTTAAATGATAATTTTCAACTTTCTGGCTAAAATCCCCATGAAAATTAAACTAGGGGGTTCGAGAGAACCTACTGAACCACCTCTGGATCCGCCCCTGATTAATGAATTTAAAGTATTGGGCTAAACATAATGTAAAGTAACAGAGAATGGAATTTGTTATTATAACTGCAAAGCATCCCAAAAGGCCAAAACATTTCACCCGATAAATACATGTCTTACATTGTTAATCACAAATCTATGTCAATAAAAATATAATATGAATAAAATTAACAAATCTAAATAATAATTTTTCTGCCTGAATAAATGGGGTTTGAGCAACCCCACTGAGACTCCTCTGGATCTGCCCCTGATTAATGAAGTCATAGTATTAATTCTTAGACTACCTCATGTAAAGTAACAGAGGACAAAATTTGTTATTACACTGTAATACAGCAAAGTACTCAAAAGCATCTCACATGATAAATACATGTCTTATATCACAGAAGTCAATAATATATATATTATAAACAATAAATTGAAATGCCACACTAAAAAGATCTTAAAATAACAATATAAGTTATTAGATAAAAAATGGTCGCAAAATATCAATATAATATCAGTTTAGTGATCAAAATAATAACAATACAAATAAAAGAATAAATAACAATTGAATGTAAATATGATTTATAAATAAACAAATAATAGTTTTTATTTAATAAACTGAATCTTGTATCTTGTGAAAATATGGTACATGTAAATGTAGAACTATTTTTTAAATTAAGTACAAATGGTTGGAATGGTTAGTGCCAAGGTATTTTGTCATCGTAAATGTAAAATGAATTTTGGAAGCGAGGAACATGAAAAACATTAGCTCAGTTAAATTATCTTCATGGGCAGGAATGGAAATGAAAATTACTGCCAACTCCATTTAGCAATAGTATAGCACAACCAAGTATTAACATAAGTAGCTAATTTGATTCAGAAATCATTATGACCCAACAAAATTTTAAAACCTATCATGTTAAATCCTCATGTAATGAGCATTGAAATAAAATATTTTGAAGTTAAAGTTCTGGCCTTGATTAAAGTCAAGCAATTTTAGAAAAATCTTTTAATAAAGTTAAAGAATTGTGATGATTTGTCTAAAGCTAAAATCGGACAAAATAAATTGTCTGACCCTTACATTTTTGTGAAGTGTATTAACCCTGCATGGGTAATCTTGATTGTCTACAGAATAGAACAAGATTTTGACCGAGCCGATTTCAGCGTATAACCATCTTCATCCACATATACGCCATGCGGCAACTCTCGCTTCACAACTAATCCCTCCACATTACTGTAACGCCTTGACACGCCACTTTTTGACACCGCCTTCTTGTCAACTGATACTTCAAACATAGAGTTGCTCTTCGACACTTTTCTTTGATATTTTGGAATAGTTCTATTCTGTTCATTTTCAGAGATGTTTGGCAAGAAGTCTTTATCTAGGAAAGTGTCAGTTTCATCCTCCAGGTCATTTTCATAATCTTGTTTAACAGTGACATTTGCCAGATGATGTTTTAACATCTGGACCAAATCTTGCATACCCTTACATTCAGTTTCAGTAACTTTATCCATTCCAATGTCCAACCTGACTTGTTTGCATTGATTCAGTATTTTCCCAACATTTCCAACCACTGGCCAATTACAGTCTCCAATTAGCAAAGAAATAATGACCCTATCCAGCCCATGTGCAATTATCACATCCTGTTTACAGACTTCTGACAAGTGGTAGCCATTTGTGATACAAGCCAGCACTACTCTACAGCACTGTAGACCCTGCTGAATCTTGTTGTAGAGGGATTCTGTGCCTTCCAGCTGATAAGCCCCCATCCAACATGTAAGCCCTTCTTTTGTTAGGGCACTGTACACGGGTTCAATCTGTTCATAAAAGTAAACAATTCATCAGTTTAAATGAAGGACTGAGGTAACATTTAAAGTTGAGAAGTAAAGTATCAGTTGACTATTGGAAATACTTGTATTTACTCTTGGGGTCAGCAGAACAAATTAGACCAGTTTTCATAGTTTTGACTATGGAAAAATCTAGAAATAGAACCTTTCCAAACCAAACAACAATTGCTTATGAGATGCATAGAAAATAGTCTTTATCTTGAAAGGTGGTTAGTACATTTTAATCTTTGCAAGTGTTGTGATTCTTTTAGTTCACTTAGCCATGTCCTCAATATATATACTCAACAAAAAATGTTTTGCAACTTTTGCATTTTTTAACAGTTAAAAACAATGAAAGTTAACAAGTGATACAAAACCATCCTAATATGAAAGAACTTTTGTCCCAGCATAATATCCTTTATGCAAATTGAAGCTTTTATCAATAATGATTGAAAAAAAATGACGAAAATGATTGGATATAGGCTGTAATTTTTTCACAAATCAGCAGATTTTTTTCCAAATGAGTGAGAAGTGTCACCCCATTGATATGCCTATGCTTGAGCACCAGGCTAGCTAAGTGTCTTTTTTAGATAACTTTTGACATTAAGAAGGGAACTGACATTAGAACTGTACAGTTTCAGCAAGCTAAAATGCCTCCTTCGAAGACTAACAATTGATCAGCGCCTGCGTGCCATAGGGATGCTCCACGCTGGCATGAGTCAAGCTGATATCCAATTATTTTCGTCATTCTTTTTCAATTATTATTGATTAAAGCTTCAATTTGCATAAAGGATATTATGCTGGGACAATAGTTATTTCATATTAGGATGGTTTTGTATCACTTGTTAATTTTCATTGTTTTTAACTGTTAAAAAATGCAAAAGTTGCAAAACATTTTTTGTTAAGTATATATACACCTTTATGGTGTGGGCAAACAGTGTAGATCCAGATCAGCTTGAACATCTGTGCCATCTGATTAGGATCTGCAGTGTTTGCTTTTAGATTCATTGGGATATTTCTGACCAATGAGGATTTAGATCATACATCATGGATGTGCCAGCTGATCTGGATCTACACAGGTCACACATGCAAACAAAATGTGTATATATGAAGTCAAGGGTTAATAGATCGCTAGCTGCTTTGTCAGCAAAGATTTCACTTTTATTACTTTCATTAGTTGTTCACTTAAACAGAGGATAAATAACTGATATTGCAGATACCTGTCTATGCTTGCCCCAGTCATAGGATATGAACACTTCAGGAATTCCAGATGTCCTGAAGGTAGGCTTTAAATTCCACAAACACCTGAGTTCTGCAATGAACGAAAAAAAGCAAGTTAAGTCTCACAGAATTTTTTTACTAAATGCTATGAATTATGCATATTTTGGGAAGATAGAATGTATAATCCAAATGAAATCCTGCAATATTGTGTCATACATGTAGTAGTGTCTAAAAATGTGAAAAATTATGCAATAAGGCATCATTTCTTTGTAAAAAGTCCCAGCACAATTAAATGCTTACCAAGAAGATTTTTCCCTTAACTCTATCAGTACCAAGCACAGCATTTGTTGTTGCAGTTGTTACAGTCATACCTGTATTTTCTGTTCTCAAATAAATTATCACAACTCCTTTCTCTATCAGTACCAAGCACAGCATATGTCACACCTGTTTTAGGTGTTGACCCAGATCAGCATGCATATAGGGAGGAAAGGGGCACATCCATGCCATCTGATCAGGTTCTGCACTGGTCGTTTTTTGGTCAGAAATAACCAAACAAATCAAAAAGCAAACAGTGCAGATCCTGATCAGACGACACTGATGTGCCAGCTGATCTGGATCTATGCTGTTCGCCCACGCAATCAATGTGTGTCTATGGAGAAAAGGGTTAAACTTACCATCAGTTATAAGACTGTTATCAGGCAATATACCATAGTAGTTCAGCCACATCAACGTTTCCAGAAACTTATACTTGGACCAGTTGGTTCCTATAAGCCGCTCCTCGCCCGGCTTACAATACAGTCTTATGTAACCTTTATCACTGAATAGCTCACTATGAGCAGAGTTAAGGGATGTTGTTGTTGTTGTCCCAGTAATGCCTGCATTTTCTGTTTTGAAATAAATTATCGAAACTCCTTTCTCTGTCAAAAACGAGACCTGAAAATGAAATAACAGATTTTAAGACCTGAGACCAGTTCCGATCTCAAAAATTCAATAAGTTGATATGGCTATTTTATCTAATTGAATTAAAAGACATTTCTTTGCAGAGCAATTACGTCAGTTATTACCTGTTTCCTGAAAGACTCCTCAGGAACTGTACCATACCCGTCCAAACATAATATCACCACTTTAGCACCAGCTAATATATTGCAACTGTCCTCTTCACCAAATGTTTGTAAGACATTTTCATACCCAGCTTCCTTCAATTTTCTCCCAAGTTTCCCTACAGTAAGTTTATTGTGTCTATTGTAACAAAGACACAGTGGGAACTCTGGTTGTGTCTTTTTCTCTATCATATCTTTTATCTCTTCATCTATCAATTCTTTAACAGTCTCTTTTTCCCCGCATTCCGCCTTTTCTTTTGCTTTATCATTCCCATCTGTATCATCACTTATTTTTTCAATCATTCCAGGCAAACACTCACTCAGTACATTGCTAGAAATTGTTGGTTTATCCAAACTTTGAACATTCTGATGTGCATCCGAGTTACATGATTCATGTAAGAAATTTACAGGTGTTACTTTCACAACATTTAATTTTTTATCTTTCTTAACACTTTTAGGTTTAGCTATTGTGTTCATTTCCTTTTCAATTACAGTATTCTCTACTACTGGCATTGAAGACTGGTTTATGCCAGGAACCAAGGTCACATGTTTTGTGGCAGAAGACTGGTTACTACTTGAAACCATGGTCACATGATCTGCAGCTGAAGACTGGTTATTGCCTGGAACCATGGTCACATGACTTGTGGCTGAAGTCTGGTTACTCTCTGAAACCATGGTCACATGATCTGTGGCAGACGACTGGTTACCCTCTGACATCACAGCCACATGATTTGTGACTGGTTTGTTAATAGTTGGTTCAACTGTATTGATATCCAATTCACTATCATTTGTAATACCCTTTACATTAGGTGCTGTCTCAGCAGTCTTTACATCCCCTCTGGCTGGAAAAGACATGGCTGGAACAGTTGTGGAGGTTTTTCTGACTGGTTCAGTCGCTGAAGGCTTACCAGCAGCTTTGATCACAGCTGAACTACTTTTGTTCACAATCGGAGGAATTTTGGACAAATCTTTCTGTGACTGAGCACTCGGTACTTTCTTTACCTCGCTTTTATTCCTGTATGTGTGTAAAAAGCAAACAAAAATTAATTTTCCATTTTAATCATTTATAAGGCTATTATCCCATGGGTGAACAGTGTAGATCCATACCAGCTTGCACATTAGAATTATGATCTACACTTGTCATTTTATGATTTATTAGTATATATCTCACCAAACATTGAACAGAGTAGACTGCATGAATGTACATGCTGATCTGGATATACATTGGTTGCACCTGGATATAAGCCGTAAAAGCTGCAAAGATTTTAGTTCAATGTGTGCAAGTGGTATATCTCATAATTAAGAAATCCTATGCGATGCTAATTCTTATTCAACTTCTATCTGGATGTAATGAAGAATTTTTCAAGACGTGACTTACGTAGTAACTTTAATATCGGGAAGCAATGTTACACAAAGCTGTTTCACTGTCGGATGGTTTGATGTCTTCCATACATTCTTAAGCCTCATTTTTAATTTCTGTATATATCCTGGTTTGTCCTTGACCAGGTCAACAAAGGTTTCCATGGCAACCAAGGCCACAGACTCATTCTTGCTTTCTGCATGTTTTATCATGTAGTCCATTGTTTTCTGTGACAGATCCTGCCAAACAATATAATATGGGGAAGTCATGAGAAAAGTGCCCAAGGTTATAAAATTATGCATTGAAACCAGTCTCAAATCTCAAGCATCTGATTGGCTGAAATGGCGACTGATTGCCAATTCAGCCAATCAGATGCTGGAGATTTGAGACTGGTTTCCATGCTCAGTTTTTTTACCTTGAAAAAAGGTGTCTCTGGTGATATTTATGATATTTTTATTATTATTATATTTGGAAACAACTCAAAAATTCACTATTACCTATTTCTCTCTCATAACTATTTCACATATTTCTGAGTATAGAATATAATTATTATGGTAACCACAAAATGCACAATAAGTCATTCCATCTGCTTAACTTTGTTAGGTCATTTTAAGGAAAAATTATAATTTGCGGAAGACACCTCTGCCCCATAAATAATTTTGTTTTTTTAACATTTCATGTTTTTATTTTCTGGTGAATTGGGTCAGGGGCATTTATTCAAGTTAGAAACATTTAATATGAATTTTACAGATTTGCTTGTGGCTTGGAAAGTTTAGTATAAACTTATTTATTTTTTATTGATTGTGAAACAAGTTCTTCCAACTTATATTAATCACACTCGATGAATGCTTCCTGGGTTTCCAACCAGTACTTGTGCCAAACGTGGATTGGGGAAACTGCAGACAAACCTCATTCCTGCTGGGATTCAAACCTGCAGTCTCCAGATCTGGAGTCTGATGCTCTACCCCTGGACCACTGTTCCTCCACTTTGTGACTTTCAAAGCCATGTTATCAAGGTTACTAAATGTATTTAAGTCTCTATACCAAACTTTGAAGTCACCATAACCAACCATTCCTTCCTATCAGGTATGTACATAAAATTTCTGTGGTACTTACTTAACCCTTTCCTCCATACACACACCTTTATTGCGTGGGCAAACAGTGTAGATCCAGATCAGCCGGCACATCGTGCCATCTGATCAGGATCTGCACTGTTCGCTTTTTTAATTGTTTGGTTATTTCTAAACAAAATGCAACCAATTCAGATCCTGATCAGATGGCATGGATATGTCTCACATGCGTAAAAGTGTGTATATATTGAGGAAAAGGTTAATAACTGTACAATGATATTTTAGAAGTGCTGATTTCTGAGGCAAAGCCTCTGCTACAAACATTAAGTTCACCATTACCTGTCATCTCTTGTTATCACTCAGGTATGTACAACAAAACCCATGGTAAACATGTACTTATTAATAATTACAGTGATACTTAAGAAGCGCTGATTTCTGAGGCAAAGCCTCTTTACAAACTATGATTTTTTATTCATTACCCACTATTCCTTCTTAGCAGGTACATATAACAAATTTTCGTGGTACTCACTTCATTATAATGTGACAAACATTTAAGGATTGGTGCTCTCAGAGGCAGCGTCTCTGCTACAAACTTGGAATCGTCAATCAACACAGTGAAGTACCCGGATACCAGGTTGGGTGACACTCTCACAACACTGTGAACTATCTGTAGAATCAGTAGCTTTGTCTCGTTAGTCTCGGTTGGATATGTACCCAGCAGCTGACAAATGTGAACTGCATAAAATAGCTGAAAAAAATAATCCGTAATCAATCAAGTATAACCCGCACCTGAATATTGGCCACAACCTAAACATGAGCTCAAATTCAGCAAAATAAATTTTATTATTATCTGTGCATCTGGGAAGTAACCGCTCATCCACAACAGAAAATATGCCCCAATCTAAACACGAGCTTAAATTCAATATATTAAATTAATGTAATCTATTCATCAATTCATTATCCACTCATGTATTATCTACATCAGAATTTAGGTCGCAATCTTACACACGCCCAAATTAAGCATATTTAACTGAATTTTAATCTGTGCATCAGGGCCGTAACGACGTTTAACAATGTTTTATCCACACCAGAATATATAGGCCACAATCTAAACATGAGCTTAAATTCTACATACATGTACTACATACTAAATTTCATGTTATCTGTGCATTATTGTCATAATCGTCCTGTATTAGTCCTACATGATTAAATGCTACAACTTAAAAATAAGCCCAAATTCAGTGTAAAATCAGCTCAAATGGCACCTTGATCATGAAACACAAGACTAGTGTGTTACTATCATATTTGTACCATTCCATGAACACTTACTTAAGTTGTATTTAACCCTTCACTCCATGTTATATGGCTGTTATCCATTTATCCATGGGCAAACAGTGTAGATGCAGATCAGCCAGCATATAAGTGCCATCTGATCAGGATCTTCAAATTCAAGATTCTTCACTATTTGCATTTGATTCATTAAATTATATTATGTTACCAAGAATAGAACAGTGTAGATCTTCTTGATCAAAGGGCACAAGGGATAAAACCCATGTATATGTCGAGTATAGTTAATGTCTTGTCCTTCCAAAATTAATCTAATTAAATATTTCCACAATAATAATTACCCCAGTGTGTTGTTTGGCTATTTCAGCCACGATGAACATTCCATGATGTTTCTCCTCATGAGTCATGGACATTGTCTTGTTGAAGATGTCTTGAAATATGGCAAGAAATGGGCCAGGCTCTTCCCTGTACACAACCAATAACAAGGCTGAAAAGTAAAGATTGGATTAACCCTTTACTCTAGTATATGTTGTATTTTTTTGCATGTGAGACCAGTGTAGATCCAGATCAGTGCCCAAGGTTATAAAACTGAGCATGGAAACCAGTTTCAAATCTCAAGCATCTGATTGGCTGAAATGGCGACTGGTAGCCATTTCAGCCAATCAGATGCTTGAGATTTGAGACTGGTTTCCAATCTCAGCTTTATAACCTTCAGCCCAGATGCTTTAGATTTGAGACTGGTTTCCAAACTCAGGTTTATAACCTCCAGCTCAGATGACACAACTGTTTATTCTTGGGCAGAAATAATCTAATGACTTTAAAAGTGTTGATTATGATAAGATGGCAAAGATGTGCCGGCTTATTTGAATGTACACTGTTTTCCTGGGATATCAGATTAATTCTTTACTCCAAAGAAATGACTTTTATCATATAAGATTATAAGTATCTTGCATGAGTGTGAGGTGAAGATGGAAAAATCTGTCACCGAGGGGGAACTGTTTTGCGGGAACGAGGCTCTGCCGAGTTCCCGCCAAAACAGTTCACCCGAGGTGACAGATTTTTCCATCTTTACAGAATGTCCAATGCAAGATACTTTTTCTTGCATACCGTTTACTGTTCATAAAATTTGTGTACGTATTAACAAACTAAATTTTGTTTCCTTACGCTGAAATATTGACGTTAACGTAAACCTTATTTTCTAAATGACGTCACTAACTTGAATAAATTACGTCAGATACTTGAAGACGTGATGTCACTCGTGTAGCACGCGAACGTTATCTTTTCCCTAGGGAAAAGATAAGATTTTCTTTCCCCGGTAAAACACATGGAAATACTTATCCGGTATGCAAGAAAACTGTGAGATAACTGTGTAGATCCAGATCAGCTGGATAATCTGTGCTATCTAATAAGGATCTATACTGTTCGCTTTTTGGGCCAAAATGACTTACTGAATCTAAAAGAAATACATGTCTTTGCACAGCTCATGTCAAAAGTCAAGCAGACAACATTCAAAATTTGGTGTTTATAAATTCATAGTCAAAATAATATTATATAACTAAATTTGTAAATATGTAATAAATTTATATATATAAATTTTCGGAAAAAAAAGGTAATAATAGTTCCTTTCCAAATACTTATAACTAAACCTAAAAAAATAAAACTAATTTAAGAAACTTTTTCCCTTTATGTGCCCCAAATGACCGTAGTGATGAGTCTATTTGTGCCTTCAACATACCACAAATTGAGGAGCACTGCCAATCTGTGAAAAGTTCCAACAGCTTTTTGACATTATCAGTGATCAGTGGCAGGCACTTGGTTCCCAGCATACACAGGAAGTTAACACATCTGTCAGGTGTGGTTCCCTGCTTCTGTATGGACTCTTTGATGGCAAGAATAACTTGAGGTACCAGTGGGGAAATTGACTTAATTGTGCCCTTGGTCAAATGCTGCAAGAGAAGTGGAGATATAAATATGATGGATTCAATCGAAATTATTCGAGGCTCGTCACAGAAAATGGTATCTGCAAACAGCTGGTGTCGATCCTTGAAATCATGTCCTAAAGTTGAGCCGATGAAATTGCTCATTATGTATTTCTCAGTAAAAATGTATTGCACTGTCAAATATGTACCAAAATTACGCATAAGTTGATGAGAATATGACTGATAATTGTTAATTCTTTCCAAATGTAGTAACAACTGTCAGAAAAATATTCAAAGACACCTTCTCCAATGACAGTGCCATTGTAATCTATTGATCATCAATGGAATTCTAAAACATAACAATCATACCAATTTTTATGTTTATTCACAAGTGTTATTAACCCTTTCCTGTACAGACACACCTTTATTGCTAGATCAGATCAGCCGGCACATCCGTGCTGTCTGATCAGAATCTAAACTGTTTGCTTTTTGATTCATCAGGTTATTTCTTACCAAAATGCGACCAGTGCAGATCCTGATCAGACGGCACGGATGTGCCGGCTGATCAGGATCTACACTGGTCGCACATGCGTAAAAATGCGTATATATACAGGAAAGGGTTAAAAAAAAGAAAGTCTTCTGCCTTGCATTACATCATATATACATGTTTTGCATATTTCTAGTTTGCTTCTTTGGTGAGAAATAACCTAAAGAATTTAAAAACAGACAGTGTAGATCCTGATCAGAATGCACAGATGTGCTTGCTGATCTGGATCTACCATTTTGCCCATGGGATAACGGCCATATCCCATGAAGTAAATGGTTAATTACACTGTTTACACTGCCATGAGGCAAAAACAATCATAGAAATTCATAAACTATGCTTGCGATGCACTTGTAAAATAAACATTGAAAAATCCAAAAGTACCACAAATCAAAATCATGTGATACGTAATAAACCATGATTGTAAAGTTTAAACACAAATCTTTTAAAAATGTATTGAGTTTCAATATTCTGAAATTGATCTAAGTAGATTTTAAAACTTTAGTTATTATTTTTAATACAACTGTCCAAACTCACCCTGTCCCTACATATCTTAACCCTTTCCTCCTTATATACCCCTTTATGGCATGGACTAATAGTGTAGATCCACATCAGCCAGCACATCTGTGTCACCTGATCATGATCTGCACTGTTTGCTTTTAGATTAATTAGGTTCTGACCAAAAAGCAAATGGTTCTTCATCAGACAGAATCGATGTGCTGGCTGATCTGGATCTACACTGGTCATCCATGTAACAAAAGTCATATTTAGGGAATAAATGGTTAATAAACAGACATTACCAGTTCCACAAAGTCCACAACAACTTTGCTGTAGAGGCTGTCCCAAAGGTCACATGACATGGTCACATGATTAGTCACATTATCTGTTGCATCCTGGGTAGAATTGTCAGCTGACAAGCAGGACAGGCAAATGGACATCACCAAACTGTTCAAATCAACAGCCACATAACCCTTGGATCTATCAATAAAAAAGTCATAATAACTCTTGTGTTTCTATGGCAACATTAACTGGAAAAACAATTTCTTGCAAACCATATCAGTTCTTCCCATACTTCCATGTCTTTTTGCAGCCCCTTGAAAAAATATTGGTGGCATGAGAGGTCAATGATGTGACACAATTTCAAAATTACCAGATTTAACTAAAAACATGGGCTAAGTATTTTAGTTGCTTTTAGATACATATACATTAGGTTATTTCTGACAGTGCAGATCCAAATTGGACAGCATTATGATCCAGCTCATCTATTTCTAGACTGGTTGCCCATGATTAAAACCATATCTCATGGAGTTCAGGGTTGAAACCAGTGCCCAAGGTTATAAAACTGAGCATGGAAACCAGTCTCAAATCTCAAGCATCTGATTGGCTGAAATGGCGACCAGATTGAGATTTGAGACTGGTTTCTAATCTCAGCTTTATAACCTCCAGTCTAGTACTTTAGACCACTTTTGAACTGAGATACTGTGAATACTTTAATATTATTGAGGTAATGTCAGTAATCCCTGGCAGGATTCTAATCAACAATCATTCAGAAGTCCCACCAACCAATCTCAGAACACAATTCTTACTTGAGTAGAAAGTATAGACGACCGCGTTATTTTGTTGAAGAATACCTGAACAAGCAAAGACAAGCTTGAAGAAGACGTGTCAGGACATCGGTGAGAACTTCGCTGTAGCCCAAACATGTTTCTCCTCTCAGTAACGCATCAATGCTGAACAGTACATCACGGATAAAATTCACATCCTGGAATAGACATGTAAGAACATTGGTGAGAACTTCGCTGTAGCCCAAACATATTTCTCCTGTCAGTAATGCATCAATTCTGAATGGAATGTCACGGATAAAGTTTACGTCCTAAAAGAGAAGTGTAAGAATATTAGTGAGAGCTTCACTCTAGCCTAAACATATTTCTCCTCTTAGTAAAGCATCAATGCTGAACAGTATGTCTTGGATAAAGTTCACATCCTGAAAGAGACATGAAAGAACATTGGTGAGAGCTCCCGCTGTAGCCCTGAGAAGTTCCTCCTCTCAGTAATGCATCAATGCTGAACAGTACATCACGGACAAAGTTCACATCCTGAAAGAGATATTAGTATACTACTTGATTTTCAACTTATAAAATGATTTGACATCATACTAAATGTGCCTTTCAAATACCAGTCATGAGGTTAGGGACAGTATATAACCCTTTACTACATGGGATTTCTGACAAAGAAGTGAACAGTGTAGATCTGTATCAACATAGGTTACCCATTAAGGCATATACACTAAACAGTGTAGTTTTGGATCTACACTGGTCACCCATTAAAGGTATATCTATAGAGAAGAGCAATATAAAACTGAGTGCTTACCGTCAGATCAGGTATATTGGAATCCAGGCACACTTGAGACAGGCACACTTTAACATGAGGATCTTTCTCCATACACCTCAACAGACACTTGTGTACACTCTGTCTCACTCTGCCTTCCATGTTTAACTCACTGAAAATATAGAACAAGTTCTGTACTGAAAAACTATTAATTCTTGGGTACCATTTTTTGCAGGGGATTATATTTCGCACTATGGTAAAAATGCAAGCCTACAACTTCATAAAAGCTGGCTACGTCCCTAAAGATATCAAGCTTGCAATTTGTCTGTTCTAGGATTGTGTTCCATTTAGATCAATCAGAATGCTGGGAGCTTAGCTGGGTACCAATAATGCATTTTGGTCAGAAATAACCTTATGAATAAAAAAGGGAACAGTTTAGATCCTGATCAGACCGCACAAATGTGCCGGCTGATCTGGATCTAAACTGTTCGCCCTAGCAAAAACGGTATATCTATACAGGAAAGGGTTAAGCTTAAGTTTAATTATCTCGGTAACAGCTTACACCATCTGAGCAAGAAGCAGCTGCAAAAATTTGATGTAAGCTGTCATGGTTTCCACTTTACTGCCATCTGTTCCCTCCTGTATAAATGCTGCGGGAATGTCAGTGACAATGTCTATCAATAGTATCCCTTGGTCACTGTGAGTCTACAAAAAAAGAACCAGTCATTTTACATGGAGTAATGTTTATTAATTAATACTATATACTGTAAAAGTATGGTAACAATGATTGTTTATTTAAAATGTCACCTATGTTTAAACTTTATTTGATATAAATATATTTTATCACGTGAGCAAACAGTGTAGATCTAGATCAACCTGCAAATCAGTCTCAACTGGTCCCTTCTTGGTAAGATATAATCTAATGAAACTAAACGTGAACAGTGTAGATCCTGATCAGATAGCATGATTGTGCCACTGATCTGGATCTAAACTGGTTGCACATAAGATATAAGCCACGTACAATGTACATTGAGCAAAGGGTTATTTAAGTGGTCTATTAATGTTGTTTGGGATCTTTTGTAGATGAACACTGAAAACTGAACACATTGTGCTGATTAGCGGACTGAAACGGGGATCAACAGTCTACGCACTGACCAACAAATTCAAATAATTTTGTAATTGATTACAGCTTACACATATCAATAACAGAAAGGGGAAGAGGCATCAAATAGTTTCAGTAAGACTTACCTTCCAATTTAAGACATTGTTCTCCTTCAAAATTGAAGAGCTTAGCAACTTTCCTGCCTCCCTTGCCAGGAGAGTTCTACCAGAAACGATGTAAGCAACAAGTAGATCATGCCATGCTTTTACTTGAGCAGTAGATCTGAAATTGAACAGCATGTCACTTCTTTAAGATAACAATGTTGAGCTAATTTTGTTAAATATTGTGAAACATTGTGAGCTGGATGTAATTGTTCACTACCTGGTCAGAAATAAATTAAAGAATCTAAAAGCAAGTGATGTAGATCCCAATCAGACTGCACAGATGTGCCAGCTGATCTGGGTCTTCACTGATTGCACATAAACCATACATGTATCCATCTAGTGAGGGGATAAAAAATGTACAGTCCCTGTGCTAAAAACCACCTGTAATCAATGACCACCTGTGCATAAAGACAATAAGTGGATAAAGTCCACATTTTATTTGTCATGTTGACTGATTTAACCCTTTCCTCCATAGACACACCTTTATTGCATGGGCGAACTGTGCAGATCTAGATCAGTCGGCACATCTGTGCCATCTGATCAGGATCTGCACTGGTTGCTGTATGATTTGTTAGGTTATTTCTGACAAAAATGCGACCAATGCAGATCCTGATCAGACAGCATGGATGTGCTGGCTGATCTGGATCTCACTGGTCGCAGATGCCTAAGAATGCATATATATGGAGGAAAGGGTTAAAGAACTAATTTACCTCTAAACAAAGGCTAATAATTCTTCAAAGACTACATTTGGATTTTCCTTTAAGTGGTCTTTGAAGACAGGTTTGACTGTATTTACTTGGTTTTATTAAGTACCATACATTCTACAATATGGTATTTCTTAACCCTTTCCTGTATAGATACACCTTTATTGCTAAGGCAAACAGTTTAGATTTAGATCAGCCGGCACATCCTAGCTGTCTGATCAGGATCTAAACTGTTCGCTTTTTGATTCATTAGGTTATTTCTGACCAAAATGCGACCAGTGCAGATCCTGATCAGACAGCACGGATGTGCCGGCTGATCTGGATCCACACTGGTCGCACACGTGTATATATCAAATGTGTATATATCAAGGAAAGGGTTAACTTACATGTGTGTAAACTTGAGAAGACATAGGTTCTGTGCCATGATGATGAACTCATCAATATGAGTCTCCATTTTCACTGTTTTGGACAACTTCATCAAAGTATCAATACACTGATCAAACAGCCAGCTTGGGTTCTCCTGAAATAACAGTGAATCATACAGTGAAACACTGTTATTAAGACCACCTTTAGAATGGTGTTCAGCTGAACACTTGTGTTGCGCACTCTGGTTCTTTGTCAGAATAAAAACATCCAAGTGCAAAAGGGGAATAACTCCAATAAATGTGGCCTTGACCTGAACAATTTGGCATGATTACCACCACGTTGTCATAATCAAAATTATTATAATTTAAAAGTTTGATGACGTTTGAAATATTAAGTAGTGGCAAAGTTATAGCCAATGTAAAGTTTCAAAATGTGCATAATAACTTCAAAATATAATAAGTCAAACCTGTGCGTTAGACAAACCCTAAACAAAGGCTTGTGGATAAAATTCACTTTTAAACAAGACCATCTGCCTTCAAAAACCACCCCTGGGTTTGCCCCAGATCAGAT
This sequence comes from Corbicula japonica, assembly GCA_038501625.1. NCBI lineage: Eukaryota > Metazoa > Mollusca > Bivalvia > Venerida > Cyrenidae > Corbicula > Corbicula japonica. Next base: position 1,914,724 of record JAZAYU010000100.1, on the reverse strand, counting down.
TTAAAGGCAGGTATAACGTAGTGTTATGGGTGGAGATGGAAAAATGGTAGAAACCTTAAAGTAATCATTTACTCCATATTTAAGCATTTTATCACATGTACAACCAGTGTAGATCAAGATCAGCTGGCTTATCCATGCCATCAGATCAGTATTCTGCACCATTCACTTTTTGGTCTGAAAAAAAATCTAATAAACCAAAAAGCTAACAGTGCAGATTCAGATTAGATAGCACAGATGTGCTGGCTGATCTGGATCTACAATGATTGTACATGAATTAAAAACATATAAAGGGAGCAAAGGAGCTTGGTACATATAGTTATTAATATCTTTCTGTTTAACCCTTTCCCGTACAGATACACCTTTATTGCTAGGGCGAACAGTTTAGATCCAGATCAGCCGGCACAGCCGTGCCGTCTGATCAGGATCTAAACTGTTCGCTTTTTGATTCATTAGGTTATTTCTGACCAAAATGCGACCAGTGCAGATCCTGATCAGACGGCACGGATGTGCCGGCTGATCTGGATCTACACTGGTCGCACACGCGTAAAAATGCGTATATATCCAGGAAAGGGTTAATATTAACAAGAGGTGTTTGTCAAACACAAATGCCCCCCCTGACGTGCAAGTGATATCTATTAGCATTGAATTTAAATTTTTGGAAATTTAGAGACTTTTGTAAGCTTTAGCAATGAAGGGTACCAGTCATGAAAGCAATTTACAAGACGGTGGAACTCCTATATATCAATAACCAGGTCATCCAATGAGAGGATTACATTTACCTCGACAAACATAAGCGCGTGTAGATTAACCTAGTCTAACACAAAGGATTTTATTGTAATTTAAATCAAATATTCGCTATTGGCGGAGATATAGTAGCTCTAGTGTTATGTCAATTCCAGTAATGTGCAGGCTTTAGTGACCATCCATACGAAACCAAAGCATTTAATAAACACAAGTGAGTGATAATCAGTGCCTATTTATGACACGGCATATATTGAAATAGTTTAAAATTAATGTTATGGATCATTAATATATATCTTTACTTGAAATTGTCATGGGGAAAAATAATCACAACTTTACACTGAGAAGTATTTTATTTTATTATACAAATAAACATAAAAACGTTGTCTAGTTATTGATCGAACAAGGTTTTTTGTTGTCAAGGCCACCGTGACCTTGACCTTTGACCTACTGACCCCAAAACCAATAGGGGTCTTCTACTGGTCACGACCAACTTCCACACCAAATATGAGGTCTGTATCACAAAGCGTTGTCTAGTTATTGATCGGACAACGTTTTTGTATGCAAAGGCCACTGTGACCTTGACCTTTGACCTACTGATCTAAAATCAATAGGGTTCTTCTACTGGTCATGACCAACCTCCACACCAAATATGAGGACTGTATCACAAAGCGTTGTCTAGTTATTGATCGGACAACGTTTTTGTATGCAAAGGCCACTGTGACCTTGACCTTTGACCTACTGATCCTAAAATCAATAGGGTTCTTCTACTGGTCATGACCAACCTCCACACCAAATATGAGGACTGTATCACAAAGCGTTGTCTAGTTATTGATTGGACAAGGTTTTTGTGGTCAAGGCCACTGTGACCTTGACCTTTGACCTACTGACCCCAAAATCAATAGGGGTCTTCTACTGGTCATGACCAACCTCCACACCAAATATGAGGACTGTATCACAAAGCGTTGTCTAGTTATTGATCGGACAAGGTTTTTGTGGTCAAGGCCACTGTGACCTTGACCTTTGACCTACTGACCCCAAAATCAATAGGGGTCTTCTACTGGTCATGACCAACCTCCACACCAAATATGAGGACTGTACCACAAAGCGTTGTCTAGTTATTGATCGGACAAGGTTTTTGTGGTCAAGGCCACTGTGACCTTGACCTTTGACCTACTGACCCCAAAATCAATAGGGGTCTTCTACTGGTCATGACCAACCTCCACACCAAATATGAGGACTGTACCACAAAGCGTTGTCTAGTTATTGATCGGACAAGGTTTTTGTGGTCAAGGCCACTGTGACCTTGACCTTTGACCTACTGACCCCAAAATCAATAGGGGTCTTCTACTGGTCATGACCAACCTCCACACCAAATATGAGGACTGTATCACAAAGCGTTGTCTAGTTATTGATCGGACAAGGTTTTTGTGGTCAAGGCCACTGTGACCTTGACCTTTGACCTACTGACCCCAAAATCAATAGGGGTCTTCTACTGGTCATGACCAACCTCCACACCAAATATGAGGACTGTATCACAAAGCGTTGTCTAGTTATTGATCGGACAAGGTTTTTGTGGTCAAGGCCACTGTGACCTTGACCTTTGACCTACTGACCCCAAAATCAATAGGGGTCTTCTACTGGTCATGACCAACCTCCACACCAAATATAAGGACTGTATCACAAAGCGTTGTCTAGTTATTGATCGGACAAGATGTGGTCTACGGACCGACATACCGACCGACATACCGACCGACATACCGACCGACCGACCGACCGACCGACCGACATGTGCAAAGCAATATACCCCCGCTTCTTCGAAGGGGGGCATAATAATAAAGTTGCATTCCAACTAAAGTTTTTGATTTTAACAGAATCGCCATTACCTCAAATCCTCGTTTAAAGTCCAGTTGTTCAAGCAGACCTGTCTGGTACGCAAGAAAAAGACGCTTGCATTTCCGACTGTTGTCATGGTTACAGATAGTCAGTAAGATTGTCATGAAGTCTTTAAACATGATGTTCAACATCTTGTCCATTCTGCAAGTAAAATCAACCTTAACATAAATTATTTGCTTCATGGATACACCTTTTATCTCACAGGTTATAAGTATAGATCCAGATCGACCAGCACAACACTATGATCTTATCTAGATCTACACTTACTGTTTGATTTTGGTAAAAAAGAACCAAATGACTGAAAGTGAATAGTGTAGATCCACATCGGATGGCAAAGATGTGTTTAAAGTTGTATATATGGAGTAATGGGTTAACTGACCACTTTTGCACACCACAAAGTTTCCGAATTGTGGAATGTCTTCACACAACTGAAAATCTCTAAGACAAGTCTCCACTTCAGCCAATCAGATGCTTAAGATTTGAGACTGATATCCAGTTATAGTTTTATGATATCTTGGGCACAGTTCATGTTTCAGACCAAGTTAAACAACAAAGGAAATGTTTTTCATAAAAGACAAATTAAATTAAATAAAATTACTAATTGAATGTTTTCTTTTTTAGTGCTCTCCAACAAATTTAACCTTTTATTACATGGATTTGCCTTTTTTCATGTGTGACCAGTGCCACATCCAGATCAGACGGCACATCCATGCAGTCTGATCTCTTTCTACACTGTTTGCTTCTTGGTCAGAAAAAACCTAAGTAATCTAAAAAGCAAACACTGTGGATCCTGATCAGACAGCCTGGACATGCCAACAGATCAGGATCTATATTGTTCCACCATGCAATAAAAGTAGTATTTATGGAGTAGGGGGTTAAAAATAGGCATACAACCAAAATATTTATTAGGTAGTGTATACACTGAGACACAAGTACAGTACACACAATGACTATCACCTCTTGTAACTGACTTACATAGCTGCTTGGAATATTTTCTCCAGGGTGATGGGTACCCTGTACTGTGCCTCACTGGCCACTGTGAATGACGGGTGAATTATGATGTCCTTGATAAACTTCAGGTGATGCCTCATCAATACCCAGTCATCCCGGCCCTACAATGTAAAAACTTAACTTAAAATTGCTGCATGATGGCCCTTAATTTTATTTAATATATACAAGTCTCACATTTGCAACCAGTGCCCAAGGTCATAAAATTCAGCATGAAAACCAGTCTCAAATCTCAAGCATCTGATTGGCTGAAATGGCAACCAGTTGCCATTTCAGCCTATCAGATGCTTGAGATTTGAGACTGGTTTCCAATCTCAGTTTTATAACCTTCAGCCCAGTGTAGATCCGGATAAGCTGGCACATCTGATCTGGATCTACACTAGTCACTGCCTGGTCATAAAAACATAATGAATCTAAAAGTGAACAGTGTAAATCCTGATGGATGTGCTGGTTGATCTGGATCGACACTGTTCGCCCATGGGAAAAAGGCCATAACTATGAGGTCAAAGGATTGAATTTATTTAGCTTTTCCTTGAAGGTACGCCTTTTAACAGATTGGTAACCACTGTAGCATGTCCATTGAATCTACTCTGTTTCTTGTTGATCAGAAATATCCTATCTAATCTAAAAGTGAACACTTTAGATCTTGATCATAATGTATGCATGTGCAGGTTAATCTGGATCTAGGCTGATCCCATATAGGATAAAAGTTGTTTCCATGGTGAAATGGGTTAAAAGCATCATCCATCATCAATGCTGTATGAACAGTTCAAATATCCATAAAGCAAACTGTGAATGAGTAAGAATAACTCTAGACTGAAAAAAAGCTCACAAAACAATCTTGACAATGGTAGAAATAATGTTGATAAATTCTTCCTGATTAATGTTTAACTCCTATCAAAACATAAACGTTGCTTTTACAAATTTGTAAAAATTAAGGCATTGCATATTTTTCACAAAAGGACAAGCTTTAGGCATGTTTTACTGTGGAAAGAAAAATCCTATCATTTCTCAGGAAAAAAGAAACCGTTCCTATACTAACATGAATGAGGTTACAGCTACCAAGTATTGGATGTCATGTATTAAAGTTAGTGACATTATTTGGAGAATTTTTTGGGGGATCATTATTTCAGGGTATAATGAACAAAATTTTAGGTTGTTACTATATAAATACACAAATGTTATGAACAATAAAAGGTATGTAAGAAAAAGTATCTTGCATCAGACATTCAGTTAAGACAGAAATATCAGTCATCTCAGGTAAACTGTTTTGGCTGGAACTCTGTTGAGCCTCATTTCGTGAAAAAAAAGTTCAGCATTGTCGACAGATTTTTCCATCTTCATGTCATACTCATGCAAGATTATTATACTTTTATCCTTCTTTCAAATGCAGTGCCCAAGGTTATAAACCTGAGCATGGAAACCAGTCTCAAATCTCAAGCATATGATTGGCTGAAATGGTGACCAGTCGCCATTTCAGCCTATCAGATCCTTGAGATTTGAGACTGGTTTCCAATCTCAGCTTTATAACCTTCAACCCAGAACAATCCTAACTGTTAACATTTTAATGTATTACCATGTATGGATTTTCCTTTTCAAATCTGTGACAGATTAGGAAGCAAAGATGTGAAAGACGAGGCCCTATGTGGGGTGGAACATGATTCATCTTTGTCAGGTAAAACACATACAAATCTAGCAGCCCCTGCCTGGCTTCTTCTAACTGACCACGGCTGAAAAAGAAATTTTTTTAAGAGAATTAAGAGGTGGGGCTCCAGATGGGGTGGAACATGATTCATCCTAGGCTAGTCAAATAAAACACATAGATCTAGCAGCCCTTGCCTGGCCTGTTCTAACTGACCACAACTGACAAAGGAAAAAAATGTAGAGAATTAAGAAACAAGGCCCCTCACGAACGAAGATTTATTCTCATCAAATAAAACACATACAAATATAGTAGCCCTTGCCTGGCAGAGCCTTGTTCCCACAAAATCAGTGCCCAAGGTTATAAAACTGAGCATAGAAACCAGTCTCAAATCTCAAGCATCTGATTGACTGAAATGGCGACCCTCTGTGACAGATTTTTCCAACTTCACCTCACACTCACACAAGATACTGATTATGATTTACCAGTATATCAATTTAAACCTTTCCTCCATAGACACACATTGACTGCGTGGGCGAACAGTGTAGATCCAGATCAGCTGGCACATCCATGCCATCTGATCAGGATCTGCACAGTTTGCTTTTTGATTCATTACGTTATTTCTGACCAAGATGGCATGGATGTTGGCTGATCTGGATTTAAACTGGTAAAAATGCGAAAGGGTTAATTTACCTTAGAATTATTTTGAATATCTTGTCAATGTGTGTTTCCATCAAGGTGGCATAGTGTTCAGCCGACACATCTTCTTTGTACACAAAGTCAGTCTTCAAGGCGGCAACCAGAGCATGTAACGTCTCACCATGAAGTGTCTGAAACAAATTAACTCGTTACTTGATATACTCGGGACACTGCTACAACAACATTTGTAACAAAGGGGCGTAACTCTGGTCAAAATGTTCACAGGAAATAATCTTTTCTTTACAATCATCTACACATCCTGCTGTTAATTTGTGCAAGTTCGAAAGATATCCGCTAGATAGTTAATAAGGAGTTGATGCCACAAGATATAGGGGATGTACGGACAGACAGATGTACTGACGGAGGAGTGCACCTCTATATGCCTCCTACTTCATGGGGTAATAATAGAAACAAAAATTTACTAACTGAATGTATTAACTAAATAAGCAAACAATGAAGACCTATATAGGACCTGCAAAAATATGCATGCTGATCAATGCTACTGATAATTGATGAAAAGTGTTGACTAAGATCTGCCTAGAATATTCATCCCCAAACCTGCATATATTTCCAGAGTGGGTAGTGTGGATGTTTGAGGATAACACTCATCATCTCCAGATGTGACGACCCAGGACCTGCGGCTATGAGCCGAACCCAGAGATCATACAGTAAACCGTCTGTCTCTTTCTTTAGAGCATCATCTGTATGAGACTCCAGATAACCACTGTGAAACAACACTTATGGTTATATGAATTCAGTTTTTAAACCTTTTATACTATATATACAGGTTATATCGCATTGGCAAACAGTGTAAATCCAGATCACCCAGCACAAAATTAATCTGTCATCTGATCATAATCTACACAGTCTCCTTTTAAATTCAGTAGCTTATTTCTGACCAAGGAGTGCTCAGTGTAGATCCACACCAGATGGCCTGCTTATCTGGTTCTACACTGGTCACCCACACAATAAAACCTGAGTGTGTATATCGAGTAAAGGTATTTAGAATTAAAGTTTTACATGCTAGTCACAACTTTAATCATAATCCATGAATATGGCTTATACATGTATATCCCAGGGGCAACTAGAGCAGCCTGCAAGGCTGTTAAAGTTAACAGTTTAGATTCTGATCATATGGCACAGATATGCCAGCTGATCTAGATCTACACTGTACGCTCATGGGATAAAATTGAAATCTTTTAAGTTAAGGGTTAAGCAATATTTCAGACAGTATACAAATGAACACATCATCACCTTACTGCAAAAGTTGTATAAGTGCCATTGAAATAAGGATTAAACCCTTTCCTCAATATATACACCTTGATTGCATGGGCAAAGAGTTTAGATCCAGATCAGCCAGCATGTTCGTGCAGGATCTGCACTGTTTGCTTTTTGATTCATTAGGTTATTTCTGACCAAAATGGGACCAGTGTAGATCCTGATCAGACGGCACAGATGTGCCGGCTGATCTGGATCTACACTGGTTGCACATGCATAAAAATGCATATATATGGGGGAAAGGGTTAAACTGCATTAAGGTGATGACAGATATAACAATTACCTCATCACACTATAGATGGTAGTAAGTGCTGCATGAGCTAGCCAGAACTGGGGTGAATATCGCGCTGGAAAATCTGCCACACATACTCTTTCCTCAAACACCCGGAAACACTCCTGAAAAAAAACATGTATCAGGTTCTAACATTATAAAAATAATATGGAACCATTCACAGATCTTAAGCTTCACATTGGTTAGTTCTGAGACTTGCTCAAATTCAACCAATGTTGCCCCATGATTATAAAACTTTTTTCATGCATGACTCAATTTGAGCATGAAAATTTTGTGGCTTCATTTCTGTTTACTATATAAAATAAAACATTTTAAACTGAAAATATGATATAATTGATATCAATAACAACTGATGAAAAGACAGTTATTTCTGTTTTAAGAAGACTGTTACTGTTTTGACATCTTAAGTTTGAGAACAGAATTGAGCATGAAATAGTTTGGAATCATGGGAGATTGGCTGAGTTTTATAAACTTGGAACTTCAACATATTTTATCTGCCAGAGAAGAGGCCTTTAGCCTATTATTTATGGGAATTAGCATATTGCTATTAAATTGATATAGGACGGCACATTATTAACAGCCTCTGCTAAAAAAGAAAAATAAAGCCCTTTAGGAAACTTGTATAAGAAATATTTGATCTGGATTTACACTGTTGGCCTATGGATAACAGCTATTTCTCATGAAATAAAGCCAATTAAGGGTTTAACATATTTGTCAAAAGAGAAAACCTGTAAATCTTCAAGGCTGGTAAGCCTGGTCCATGTTGGAATGTGCTCCTCCAGTATCATTGCAGGGTTATCTACCTTAGTTCCCACATACTCACTGCTGGGTTTTGCACCAAGGAAATCCAGCTGCACTAGGTATTCTGATAGGCAGCATCTCATTGCTGTAATATATAAATGTTAGGCTTGTAATTTTAGATGTATTTTATGACAATATTAAATTCAGGTATAGATTAGACAAGTAAGAGACTTGGATAAGTTCTTAAAGTTGGGATACGGCTGCCCCCATGTTCTGCATTTGACAGTTGTATAGCGGTAGGTTCTAAACCAAAGTGCATGTCGAGCGAACATAAAAATAACATGTGTTACCTCAAAAATCAATAAATGAACATGAAATATTGAAGTAGAGCTCTAAAATAGGATGGCTTATGTGTCAGTGAGGAATATTTAGAAAAAATAGGCATGAAAACAGACAGATATTGAGTTAAAGAATTTTATACCCATGCTTAATCTGTGTACAAATTAATTAAACATGCCACAAATGAATACAATCGTTTTCCTCCATAGTTTCTCCGACTGTTTTTACTTTTGCGTAATGCGGACTATTTGATCAGGACCATTTATGAAGCTACACCGGTTACCCGGTGCGCTAAAATATTGCTGTTTTATGAAAGCCAGTTATTGCATAGACTTTTTCACTGCTGCAGTGTTTTGGCATATGATTGTGAACAATAGCTGTCACTTGAAATTGACATATGCCCCTGAAATGCAGCTTTGAAATCGAATTGGTATGCATATGTAAAAAATATGCCTGTGGAAGAGATTAAGCATACTGCATGCATATAATGTGAAAGATGGAAAAGATCATTTGTTTCAAGTCTGTAGTAAATATCTCGAGTAATAAACAAATTCTAAGATTAAAGGGGGGACAATCCATGAAATTTGATTATATGAGTTATGGACGTTACCACGTATGATGTGGGTAATGAAAAGGAATAGCATGAGTGATGATAAGGAACATATATTTAAAGTTTGAAGTAAATCCCTCAATAAATATAAAAGTTTAAAAGCAAACCAAATGAGAAAGGGCCGAAAATAATTCAAGCAGAAACTCTTGATGTTATGCACAACTAGGCTTGGTGACAAGAACTCCTGTGAATTGTTTTAATGAAATCTGCCAAGTGATTAAGTGTGGACAAGATTTTTATATAGAAGTTATAGTAGAAAATGTCTAAGGGCCCATAACTCTGGTAAAATTAATTTGAGCGGAAACTCCTGACGATATGCACAACTATAGGCTTGGTGATAAACATTCCGGTGAAGTATATTCACTGGAGTTTAATGAAATCCCCCAAGCAGTTTTGGAGATAAGGCATGGACAAGATTTTAATATAGAAGTTATAAAGTAAAGACTGAGGGCCCAGAACTCTGGCAAAAATAATCCAAACGGAAACTCCTGAAGATATGCACAACTAGGCTTGCTGACAAACACTCCTTTGAAGTTTCAATGAAATCCCCCCAACGGTTTTGAAGATAAAGCATGGACTAGATTTTTATATAGAAGATAGGGTTAGGGTTAGTTAAACAAGAGCCAGTCGGAAACGACAGCACGCTCGACTATTCGAAGTCAGACATATTTAAGCACATTTAAAACTGGGCTTCATTTAAACTGGGGAGTGATTCAGGAGTTTATGACACCCAACACACACACATGAACAAAAGTTTCTTAATATAAGTTAGGAAATCAATAAATTACACTTAATTTATTATTGTAGTTTTTTTAGAGGGTTTACACGACCCAGTCCATACACCCCTGCCCACCTATAGTGTGGTGTAGTATAGTAAGGTATGGTATTGTTGTTGGTGGTGTTGTTGACGGTGTTGTTGTTGGTGGTGTTGTTGGTGTTGTTGTTATTAGGGTTTTTGTTGGTTGTGTTGTTGGTGTTGTTGTTGTTGGTGGTGGTGTTGTTGCTATTGTTGGTGTTGATGTTGTTGTTGACGGTGTTGTTGGTGGTGTAGTTGTTGTTATTTGTGTTATTGTTGGTTGTGTTGTTGGTGTTATTGTTGATGGTGGTGTTGGTGGTATGTAGTGGGGGGTGGTGGTAGTGTGGTGTGGTGTGGTGGGTGGCGGTGGTGGTGGTGGGTAGTGGTAGGGGTGGGATGGGGGGGTGGGTGGGGGGTGGTTATGGGTGGGGGGTGGTGGTGGGGGGTGGTGGGTGGGTTGGTGTGGGTGGGGGGTGGGTGGGTGTGGAGTGGGTGGTGGTGGTGGGTTGTGGTGTGGTGTGGTGGGTGTGTGGTGGGTGGGTGGTGGTGGGTGGGTGTGTGTGGGGTGTGTGGTGGAGGTGGAAGGTGGAGGTGGGGGTGGGGGGGTGGGGGGGTGGGTGGGTGGGTGGGGGTGGGGGGGTGGTGGGTGGGTGGGGTGGGGGTGGGTGGGGATGGGGGTGGGTGGGTGGGTGGATGGGGGGGTGGGGGTGGGTGGGGGGTGCTGGTGGGGGGTAGTGGGTGGGTGGGTGGGTGGGTGTGGGGTGGTGATGGGGGTGGTGGATGGGTTGGTGTGGGTGGGGAGTGGGTGGTGGTGGTGGTGGGTTGTGGTGTGATGTGGTGTGGTGGGTGGGTGGTGGTGGGAGGGTGGGTGGGTGGTGGTGGTGGAAGGTGGTGGTGGGAGGTGGGTGTGGGGTGGTTGGGTGGGTGGGTGGGTTGGGTGGGTGGGTGGGTGGGTGGTGGTGGTGGGGGTGCTGGGTGGTGGTGGTGGGGGTGCTGGTGGGTGGTGGTGGGTGTGGGGTTGGTGGTGGTGTGGTGTGGTGTGGTGTGGGGTGGTGGTGGGTGGGTGGGTGGGTGTGGGGTGGGTGGTGGTGGTGGGGGTGCTGGTGGGTGGTGGTGTGGTGTGGTGTGGTGTGGTGTGGTGTGGTGTGGTGTGGTGTGGTGTGGTATAGTATAGTATAGTATAGTATAACCACTCAACACTTTCAACCAAAGTATGTTAAGTACATCTGTTTTAAACCTTTTCTATAGCATTACCTATGAAAAACACTAACATTGAAACTTTAACCATAATTTCTAAGTCTTAATTCTAATTTCTAAGCGAAAAAGGGCAAAAATTAAATAAAAAAAGCAAGGATGAGTTATGGGCCTTTGAAAATCAACCTGATGTATGATAAAATAAAGGTATACAAAGTTTTAAAGTTGTCGTTTTAATAGAATGAAAGATATGAGATTTCACCACCTTGCACACAAACTTTAACCTTAATTTCTAAGTCTAAAAAGGGCAATAATTTGATATAAATCAAAGAAAGAGTTATGGTTCTTGGCATACATAGTCAGGGTCATGATAGTGAACAAGTTTCAAAGCTATAGTACAAGAAGTATGAAAGTAACTAGCTTGCACGCAAACTTTAACCTGAAATTCTAAGTTGAAAAAGGGCCATAATTTGATTAAAAATTAAAGAAAGAGTTATGGTTCTTGGCATACATAGTCAGGGTCATGATGGTAAACAAGTGTTGAAAGTTTCAAAGCTATAGTACAAGAAGTATGAAAGTAACTAGCTTGCACGCAAACTTTAACCTGAAATTCTAAGTTGAAAAAGGGCCATAATTTGAACAAAATGGAAGTTAGAGTTATGCTTCTTGGCATACCCACTCGGGATATGATAATGAACAATTGCTGAAAGTTTCAAAGCTGTAGTATAAGTAGTATGGAAGTTACGGGTTTGTACACTAGCTTGCACGCAAACTTTAACCTGAAATTCTTAGTCGAAAAAGGGCTATAATTTTAATAAAATGAAAGTTAGAGTTTTGGTTCTTGGCATACACACTTGGGAGATGATGATGAACAAGTGTGCCAAGTTTCAAAGTTGTAGTATAAGTAGTATTGAAGTTATGTGTTTGTACAGTAGCTTGCACACAAACTTTAACATGAAATTCTAAGTCGAAAAAAGGGCCATAATTTGATGAAAATGAAATTTAGAGTTATGGTTCTTGGCATACACACTCGGGACATGATGATGAACAAGTGTGCCAAGTTTCAAAGCTGTAGTATAAGTAGTATTGAAGTTATGTGTTTGTACAGTAGCTTGAACGCAAACTTTAACCTGAAATTCTAAGTCAAAAAAGGGCCATAATTTGATCAAAATGAAAGTTAGAGTTATGGTTCTTGGCATACACACTCGGGACATGATGATGAACAAGTGTGCCAAGTTTCAAAGCTGTAGTATCAGTTGTATTGAAGTTATGTGTCTGTACATTAGCTTGCACGCAAACTTTAACCTGAAATTCTAAGTCGAAAAAGGGCCATAATTTGATGAAAATGAAAGTTAGAGTTATGGTTCTTGGCATACATACTCCGGACATGATGATGAACAAGTGTGCCAAGTTTTAAAGCTGTAGCTATAGTAGTTTTTAAGATATCAGTAGGTTGCATGCAAACTTTAACCAAAGTGGGACGCCGACGCCGACGCCCAAGTGAGTACAATAGCCCGACATATTCTTCGAATAGTCGAGCTAAAAATGACAAAGGTCCCATCCCAGTAAACACCCGACGTCAAAACGACGTTGGATTTAGGTTAGATTTTGGTCGCGACGTCAGCGACCTAAATCCAACGTTAATCTGACGTCAAAAAGTGACGTCGTTCAGATGTCGTGAAATGACATCGGATTTTGGTGAGAAATATATGAGATTTCTTATCTAAAAAGGAATAATTACAGTAGAATCCACTTAATTGAATAGCGCTTATTTGAATAATCCGCTTATTATAGTAGAATATTAAAACACAAAACCATTTCTATCTATTTCAATGATAAAAAGTATCTTTATTTGAATAGGTCACCGCATGCAATCCGTTTATTATGATAGCACTTTCCCACCTTAAAACGCCTAACAACGCTAATCCTACTTGAAATTCACAAGTTTCTGCCCCAAGGCAATGTTCAATATCCGGTAAACTCGATAAATCTGTCATTGTTCATCACCTGTGTTACATAATGACTTCCGTTCACTGGCACGCATAATTGTGTTTACAGTATACATTTATAGCAGTGACGTCACAAAACGGGTTTCCCCGCATTGAGAATTTTCATTTGTTCATAAGATGATCACGTTTTCAGGAAACCGGGAAATTCCCGACTAAAAATAGATTAATCTTTAAACGAAAGAAACAGAAAAAAAAATCAAATAACAAATAAACTTTGCCATACTTGCTCGATAATTTGAACGTTATTTAGATCATTCAAACGAATCTTTATTAGGATGGGTTTTAAAATATCGTATACGCAACGTTTTGGCGCCCCAAGCGAGATAATAACTCTTCAAAGAAAAGATAGTGGTATAGTAATCGGATAAAGATCGTGAATTTCGGATACGAAAAGTTACGAAAGAAAATGAGTCGACTATGTCGGCAAAACGAAAATTTTTTGAAACGGCGCAAAGTCGAAAGAATCAAACGTATACACAGCCCATTTACATAGTATTAGCTATCTTCAAACCGGATGTTATTAAACATGATGGCAGAATATATTTCTGAGCGCATTACCCCACCCACCACTGACGAAACTGAGAATTTGTAAGCTCCGTTTTTTATGATACTCCGCTTAATTGAATCGAGGATCCTGACAAATAGACTATTCAAATAAGCGGATTCTACTGTATTTTCAAAATACTGTTTTTTTTTCAAATTTTCTATACATATGCAAAAGTTCAATTTAAAAAATATGAATAAAATTATTTCTTAATTTGAATGATTTGCTGTTCAGTGGAAGGGATATTATCAAAACCTGTGCAATTGAATCTAACTGTAAACAATCCGCGCCATTTTTAACAAAGAAACAATGAACAAAGACAAAGAAGCCAAACAAACACAGAAGGAGAAAAAGGAATATTTTATATTTGCCAGAGAAGGAGGATTAGGCAAGTAAGTTTTTCGTATTCGTAGTTTGTTGTTTAATTCTAGTTTTTGCTTAAGTCGTGTTGAAAT